>JAUCBN010000042.1:11337500-11937500 GCA_035048815.1 Abelmoschus esculentus
ATAAGTTTTGAACTATACGAGTACGACTCGATCAAAACTCAATCAATACTCTATTTAATTGAACTTGATTTGAATCACTTCTTAACGAAACGAATCAAGTCAACATTGTTAAGTTCGACTCGAGTTGAATAAGCTTATATTCAACTAAAATTTTTAACGAATTAAATTAAACTCAACATTACTCGAGAAAGTTTTAGAATAATTCAATTCAAAATTTTGTTTTGAAATCTAAGTTATCTTCAACTATACTTTGGATTCCAGACCAATTTCTATAGTATAGGTAGGAGAACATCATGTACACATGATATTCTCCCTTTAGATTTTATAAAAAAAATAATAAATGGAGAAAGATCACCTGAAGCTGGCATCCTCCACAAAGTCATCATTCGTAGGTGATTGTAACATCCTGAAAATCGGTTTAGTCGTAATTAAATTTTGGTGATCAAAATTTTATACTGAAAAATCGTAAATATTGTAATTACTCATCTTTGCACTCAATTGATTTTTAATGTAAACTCAAATGAAATTATTTATGGACTTTGAAACTAATTGAAAAGGATGAAAAAGTTTAAGGGTAAAAATATAAACTTTTGAATGTTGGAGGAACACCGTTCGTAAGTATTCAATTTTTAGAGTGAGTCACCTCTTTTCTTGGTCTCCTTCACGTGAAGATAACATAACTTTATCATATTATAATAACAATAATTGGTAAGAAAAGAAATAAGAGAAGAAAAAAGGAAAGTTTGTTTATAAAATAAATTCTTTACAAGGGAGGAAAGCTTTTGATTGATGAGTAGTTATGCAACCCACATGGGTTTCTTTTCTCAAACGGTTAGAATCAAAATTGATAAAAAGAGAAAGTCGTCTTAATTTGATAACTTTCAACGAGAGCCTAGCCAAGGTTTTGCCGTCGTCCTCTCTTTCATTTTTTTCCTTCAAGAAGTAAGTATCTTCTTTGTTGTCTCTCACCAAGTTCAAGCTAGCACCTCAATCTGATCCTCTTTGTTTCTTTCATGCTATTGGATTGGTGAGTAAAACTTATAAACTAAATGTTGGGTTCCATGGAAGATTAAAGTTCAATTTAAAGATTTAAGTCTTAAAGTTCATATTAAAATCCATGTGTAGTATTGAGCTTTAATCCATGGAATTTATGTTGCCTACAATCTTATTTAAACTTAAACATTAATTTTAAATCATTGAAATTCATTAATAATGTTTTCCTAAATTTTTGCCTAGTTCAATCTTTGGAGGATTTTACACCAAATTCTATAAAATCTAAAGGCAAGAGAATTAACATTAGAAAACCTTGAAAGCTATTACAATCAAGGTGAGTATAGTTGATGTCTTGGTATTAAGCTAGGAGCTTTTTCTTATTCCATTTACATTTATATTTTTACGGGTAATATTAAATATCAAGAATTACATTGTACCTATATAGGGTGTTTAGTAAGATTTGGTAAGCTCTATTTAATATATTGATTGATTTGTACTGAATCATTAGAACCATCATTGAAATCATTGATTTATTGAATCATTGGTATATTGCTCATTGACCATTGGATATAAATTATTGGTATTGGACTTGAAATCATGTCATTGAATCATTGTTATTGGCCGTCATGTTTTTGACATTGAATAAGGGATATTGCATCATTGATTTTGACATTGAATGTTCAATCATTGACATTGATATGAAACATTGAATATATCGATAATGTTCAAAAGCATTATATTGAATCTTTGGCTTATCGAAATGAACCTAAAGGTCAAATTATTGATATTGATTCATTAAAATCATTGTTATTGTACATTGGCAGAAAATGTATTGGACCATGAATTCAAGTAGAAATTGGATACAATTGGCATACCATATGATTCATGAGATCATTGGTAAGAGTGGACTACGATCTTTGCACTACAGCCTTTATTTGGAGAGACAGGTGTATGATATGTGTATTGATATTTTGGCGAGGTGGAAAGACTAAACCACTTATTATTTTGGTGAGGCGTTAGAATTCATGTATCCACTATCTTGATCTATCTAATGGTTAGTATTGCATTTATGACACCATGAATATTGCATATGAGACATTTCCTTTGAATATTGGCTATTGATATTGATCATATTGTGTTTAATGATGTTATAAAAGCATTGAACATAGTTCTTAGTTAAAATTGCCATGTTGATAGACCTAAACATGCATTTGAATGCATGTTGTTATTTGTTGTGTTATATAACTACCTTAATAGGCAATGTATGTCTAATTCATTCATCTTCATACATTTTTCAGGTCGAGGATAGAAGGAAAAGGTTTGGATCACTTTTTGAGAAGGATGATAAGTTCTACGAGTGTTAAGAATATAAAAATGTTTTATATACCCCTAGTACCAAGGTAAAGTATTTTGTTAAATTACTCTTATGTATTTTGGTATGTTGATATTGTGTATGTTATGTTTGGAATGGTCTAAAGCAATATGACCTATTAAGTGTATTGTTAAGAATGGTATAAAATGCATAAATGGACTAAAAGATGAAATTCTAGTAAACGAATTCGAATTAACTTGAAATTTTGCATGTTGTTAGAACTTGATAAATATGACTTGCTGGTAAAATTGCATAAGATTGGATAATTTGCTAGATGAAAAGCTATAAAAAAACAGATTGAATATGTCATTACAAGTCTAAGTATATCGAAATGGGATCATGGCATTTCGATACGGACTGATTGAATTTTTTGAAATTTTGAGAATTTTTAGATGTATCAAAATGGATTAAGGCGTTCTGATACGTTTTGTCACTGAAATATTTCGTTCCGATACAAGGCATATCAGAACGGGTAGTTAAAATTGAATTGAGAATTTTTTGATCGATCTTCGTGTATCGATATGATATCCAAGTGTGTCTTAACAAGACCAACGGTATTAACTAACTTGGCAGTCATATCAAAATAGTTGATAGGTTTTTCGATACGGTCAACCTTCTTAAACCTTTTTGACCCTCGTTGTAGCTATGTGTATCGATACAACTCTCCTAATGTATTGGTACGGACCCTTTGGCATAACCAACTTATTAAACATGAAACCACTTTATCGAGATATGCCTATATGGGTTGATATTATTTCTGTTATAAAAGGGTTTAGGGTAAGTCTAATAGTTTTATATTTTGGTCACTAAAAGATTGAGGAATAAAATTGAAGGGGGTAAACGATGTCGATTTAAATTGAAAATTTTTAGATGTGTTATTCTAAGGCTTAATTTCAATTCGTTCATATAATTTTTTAAAAGAGATCAATATTTTATTGAAATTACAGATAAGTTCCTAAAGTTTAGAAAAGTTTAAAATTAACCTTAATTCTGATATGACCTTTAATTTAGTTATTCTAAGGGCAGACTAATATGATATTAATCAACAATGAACTCAATACTCTCCAAATTACCAAACCCTTGTATTGATTTACTGGAAAACCCTCTAGTAGTATCTCCCGACTCGGTTCACTACCAAGGCGAGAAGGGGTGCTATAGTGGCATTCTCATATTTCTGTTATTTTTTTATATTCCAAAATAAATTTTAAACAGATTATTTTTCTAATAAAAATTCTAAATGATCTATATATTTAACAGTCCCATTACTCGAATCAAGCTCATATACACCTCTACTACGAAAAACTAGGTTACTTGTGAAAGAAGTAGCCGGATGGGATCATCCATTTGGGACGATGGATGACAGGCTACCTCACCCAAACATCATATGGCTATAGCAAGTTAATGGATATCATACACAAGTGTCATCTCCATTAGAATCAAAGGACGTTCAGGCATAGATAAGGGAGACTTTTATTCGCCAACAATGAAAACATGGATGTAGAAAATCCACCAATTCCAATGTTTTTGGTAATTTGGAGATAGCCACCTCCAACATTTTGTGATATAGAAACTGAGCTGGAAATTAATAATGAAGATATGGACCGAGTACAGTTTTGTAACACATTCAAAATTCTACCCCAATTCAGGAATTAAAATTTTGAAATCCTTAATTCTCAAACCCTAGATTTGGAGAATTTTGTTTTGGAAACCTTATTTTGAGTTAAGGACTAATTGGTAATAATTCGGACTTGTAGAGTTAATTCAGAAATTTTGGTGACCATTTTGAATAAATGGTAAAGTTTTGAGTATTTTGTGAATCCTAAAAAGAGAAAGGACTTACCTTATAATTTGCCCATTTTTCTATGGTTTATAACCACTCTTTTTGGCGGAATAGAGGTTGATACATCCTTTCTTTTGGTGCAGTCTTTCCTTATCTTAGTCTATCTTTTTCTATTTTTGTTGGTTTCTTTCTCCCTCATCCTTTTCTCATCAATCAATCTTCGGTAAAACTTTCCCTATCGTCCAGTCAATGTTTAGAGATTGATGTTGGAATCTCCATTATCGCACGAGTTAAAACCGTCACTTGTTCTTCCTTCATCGTTTGGCGTTCTTGAGGATCTAAAGAGTGACCACACAAACCCTTGCAACTTCACGGTTGCTCTATCGTCTCATCGATCTTTTTAGTTTTAATTTGGGGTAAGACTTTGGGAAAGTAAAGCATACCCTTTTGGTTTTATTTTGGGATATTAAGTTTGTAATCTTATCTTGTGGTGTTTTAATCTTGGAGTCGAAATAGGGAAGAAGTATTGAATCAAAAGAAAGCCTTGAGTGAGATTGTTGAAATCCGTCACCAATGAGTTACGTTGTGGCGGTGTCGTTGTGCCTCCTCCCCTTCAACCGCCGTCGTCTTAGAGGATTCTGAAAACTCTAGTTGAGTAGTGTGAATATGGGCTATGAGTTTGGGCTGATAAGTATGGTGTTAGTGGGTGAGTAGGTTGTGATATTGGGTATGAAAGTTTAGGTCGGGTGGTATGGGTGTAAGGGTGAGGGTGAGGGTGAGGGTGAGGTCTATATGAAATGGGCTAGTTTGTTGTGTGGTCCAAATCAATGGATTATGACCCAAATCAATTTGTGAATCAAAATTTTGAACCAATTAAGTTTTGAACCAGATTTGAGTTTGTAAAATCGACCCGACCCAATTACTTTGACCCGACCTAACTCTACAATAACCCGATCTGTTTTAACCTTTGTCCTTGGATCAGTTTAACTCTGACTTTTATCGAGTTTGACTTTGATTGAGTTGACCTTGAATGACTTTGATCAGTTTGATCGATCAAGTCAAAGTTGACTTTGACCAATTGACTTTGATATTGATCAAAAGCTAACTTTTTTGGATATTCATCACCTTGATCTTTTTTGACGTTCTAAGTTCGAATCTGCTGCCTTTTATGTTAAATTCAAACCCCGAAAACTAAATTTTAGTGATTTTATTTGAGTTTTTCTTAGAGTCTGAAAGGTTGTTTAAGTGGAACCTAATCCAGAATATCTCTCTGTTCAAGTAACTACATTTCTGAGGCTGCTGAGTTACCTTATGTTACTCAGATCGATTAGGCACGTTCTTTGAGATCGTCACGTGAGTAAGCTTTTGGATTAAAGTTTTGTTCTAATTGGTATCTTAGTATTGTTACAAATAGTAATGTAATTATTTTACCTCGTAGGTTATATTTTAGCTAGAACGAAATGTGTGACGCATCCTTCTTAGAATTAGAGTTACTGCTTGCTACGGTGTGTCTCTTTTAATGTTATAAATTTGTGTGTTTTATCTATGCTCTATGATTGCTTGAGACATGATTTATTCTGTGTATAATTTATGAAAGTTTTCAGACATCATGTATAACATTTAGATTGTATTTTAAATCAGATTTATTGGATTATAAAATACCATACTCTCGAAAATGTGTTAAATCAAAATAACAAACTATGTAACTTGAATTTTAACAATTCATTCTTAGGAAGTTCAATGTTTTCAATCTTCGGATTGAACTTCCATTCGGGTTATTTAGTGGTTTCAAACTTAGCCCTGAATTTCGCTTTGGATCAACGGTTCCACCCTTCGGGTTGGATTCCACTTCGGATGGTGACGTTGGATGGGAGTAGATTTTGGGAACCTTACTCGTTTGATGTTTAGAGATTGGGTATTGTGATTATCATGTGCATTAGACATCATATCATTATGACTCAAATTTTTATTAGATTTATTGAGTTTTTATAAATAACTTTGTCAGCTTGAGAATAGGGGTGAGTATTCGATCAAGTCGAGTCGAGTCAAAAAATTCGAGTTATTCGAGTTGACGAGTCATATTTTACAACTCAAACTTTATTTGAATTTTTTTCGGTTCGAGCCGAGTCGAATCGAGTCGAGTTTTTGAGTTTCTATAAATATTTAATTATAATTATTTATCATGTTATAGTATGATTTGTTTCCAATTTAGACCACTTTTTCTAATCATATAAAGATATACATGTATATTTTTTCATATGTTGCAATATTTCTTTATATTTTTATATATTAATATATATATTATAAAAAATTGAGAGATTCATCTTAAACTTAAAAATTATTCCTTTAATTACTAAAAATTTCGAGTTATTCGAGTTTCCATTTAACAACTCAAATTTTATTTAAAATTTTTTCGAGTCGAGTCAAAACGAATCGAATATTTTTGCCTCGAATCGAGTCGAGTCGAGTTTTGCTCACCCCTATTTGAGAATATGTTTTTTTTTTTGAAAAAGTGGGTTTACTGAAAAACAAAATATTATCTTGTTTTTGTGATTGTTTACAATTAGAGACACATTAAACTCTTTAGCTTACACCCTTTTAGTCGTCTTACAAATTCTCGGATAGATTTAGGTAACTTTGTATTTGGTTTAAATTATTTTATAATTCGGACATTTAAAACATTTTGGGACTTATTGAATACATATTTTTATGAAGTTATTTTCGTATGTTTAATTGAATATTTGAGACTATAGAAAGAATTTATTTTATATTATTGAAATACTCATGCATTTTACCTAATTGTTCAAATGACTTGAATTTTGAATTATTTTAACCTAAAATACCTTATTTAAAAAAAGTTTTTATAACTTAACTTTCAAATTAGGTTGAATTTAGGGTTACAATTTTTTCCGAAAATTAAATAATACTTCCTGAGATTGCAGGTGCCCCATATAATCAACCAACCCAGGGTTCTAACATTTGTGGGCGAGGGAAATTTTGAAGATGAATAAAGACGAAATCAAGCATGCATGTTCCATGTCAGAGCAGATTGAAACTAAAATATTAGATCAGATTTGGGGCAAGCAGAGTTCAGGCATATTAACACAAAAATTGAGTAACAACATGAAACCCGTTTGGTTCCAACGTGATTTAGCAACCCTGTGCACCAGTGGACTCATATCATGGTAGCCCAACTTATAAATCGTCTGTTACAGTGAGCAGCATACTGAAAGTGTTTAGTAATGGCTATGGACAAACATCCTCGTCTAGCCTATTTCGGCTAAAAGTTAGAAAATATGTAGCGAAAATTGTAAATGTAGTGTTGTGGCAGAGTGGAGAGATGACCAAGTCAGTGCCCTACAGTTTCTGTGCCTGTAGAATTCTGTGCTACGACATTGAAGGCTCCATTCTCGGCAGTTTCTAAAGCATTATCTGCATCATTTGGTGCCCCGGCATTGCCTGTTCGGACTGGGAAGAGTAGACCTTGCAATCTCAATAAATAGCTCTGGCTGGGTGGCTGATTTCTCACGTATTGGGTTGTTGTGACCACACTGGCAGATGATCGTTCAGAATCAGCACTTCGGAGATTGGATAAGGCACTTAGGTCGAGATTTGGGAACACAGAACATCGGCATCGAGGACACTTCACATTCAGTCTAAGCCACTGGTCAATGCACTCTACATGAAAATTGTGAGCACAAGGCAATCCACGAACCTGCACCATTCCTAGTTAGAAAATCAAGCTAGTGCTAAAACCAAAATTTTCCATCTACTAAGTTTTCAAACTATTATGTAGTAGCATTCTCTGCAAGCACCTTCAGATTCAAAATCAAGAAAAGTTCCCACATCATAGTGTTGTATTACCTTTAAAGAGGCAATCCAAAAGGAACAAATCCAACTGACTTATAATTGATGAAGAGTGACTTATCTACTGTAACCGTGAAAATTAAGTATAAATGGACAACCTTAGAGAAGTGCTTGAGTTGAACTGCAAGGTTTTACCTCATTCCCTACGTGGAATTCTTCCAAGCAGATTGGACATTCGCTGCAATCAGTTGGAACAGCCTTCAACCTGAATTTTGGAAGTTCTTGAATAAGTGCTTCAACAGCTTCCCTCTGAGCAACAAGCGAAAAGAAAAGAAAAGAGGGAAGATCAGGATAGAAAATCTATTAGAGGACTACAACCTGAACTTTAGATGGAGGATCAAATTATCTATATGCATAAAACCATTATACTTTTATTTTCAAATACAGTAATTTTAGGTTCATATCAGATTATTTTTGTTGCATCTACTTACAATAGGTTTTACACATTGAATATTTAAGTATTGATAGATTCTGTCTATTAATTCTATCTGGTTTTCTCCCTTAGTTTCCGTTCCTACCCGATCCTCAGTTCTCACTAATTGTTCTTGTTTATTCCAGAGTTCCTCTCTAACTTTATATTATTCTATTTCTTCTACCTACCTGTTCTACATTACCTTTTCTAGTAATTTAAAGTTTAACACAAACAATAAAATAAATAAAGGAAAATATTAATGTTGTTCGTAATAACTAAGCACCAACCTGAGCTGGAGTCAAATAAAGCCCAGGATGGTATGGGGCTGTATCTTGGCCCATGCCTCGCATCTCTTGACCAGCAGCTTCAAAAGCCCAATCTGGTACTCTAACCATGTCCACCAAAACCTAGATTGCATTATGTGTTTAGTTCAGAGCCATCAAACTGAAGTGAAGCATATATGCATTATGCAGAGAATTTCCGAAACCATCGACATTTGCACACATGTTTAGATAGTTGAGGAATTTTAAGATAATTAGAAACTCGACAATATTGAAACAAAAGTGGCTAGTTCAAACAAAAGGGTGGTGGTCAGGAGCAAATGTACTAATGAAGAAGTTGTAAAGGATGTAGGCGCTGAAGAAACTATACTGACTCAGCAGAACTAAGCTGTGTTACCTTTCCAAGATCTACATTCTCGTGTATTTACAAAATTGAATAAGATTTTGATTCGAAGATAGATAAATGGTAGTACTTTGAAACACCAAATTAGAAATTTCTGTTAAGCTTCCTACAACAATCTCCGCAAAGACTGGATAGGAAGCAAAACGAAAAATGTTTAGCACAAATTGCACAAATATTTACAAGATAATCTCTTTTGTTTATCTGAACTCATTAACCTTGACACATTTATCATAAGTATATTTATCTATATTTCAATATTAAAACAAATGTCCTTGTGAATCTTTTATTTCCTCGAAACTTCATGCAAGTAACATGTCATTAATAGCTGAATTTCAATGAAATAATAAACCAAGAAAAAATTTGCAGGATACACAACTCAAGATATATGTAGGCAAGAGATTAAGAACTCACCCCATATTCTGAAATAGGAATTCCCTGCTGAGCACGTAAGTGGTGTGCTTGTCTCCGTCTCATCCACTGCAGAAGATAATTTCATGAACAAAGATAAGAACATAGTAATACGAATGTAAAATGACAAACAATTTAGATGTTCCATGCACACATTTAGACCATGAGAACACCTGACAATAAAGTAAAGAAACAGAGCTTTCATCATGGGTCCGGGACATACAGCAACAAGGTCATCGATGAATTAAGAGACACTCCACTGGAGTATAGGCATGACTAACCTTCCCAATACACATACAAGCAATGCAGATCAATCCACAGTAACTGAAAAGCAGCCAAATCAGGAAACCATATTTCTGACCTTCTTCTGGCAACTGCATACATTTTCCATATTAACAATTGACTCCAGCAATAACATAGCATTTAGAAGGGAATATCCTGACAACTATGAAAGCATTAAACACTTACACAGTTCCGAGCACTGGTGAACCACAGAGTGCCGATTACAGTCCAGGCCCAAAGAAATGGATAAAGTAGCATAGACAGAATTGAAAGGACAACTATTCTCCCACAAAAACGAGCATACCTCTGCTGCCACCCAAAATCCCTAGAAGCAAAAGAAGTCAAGCATAAGATAAGTACCTGTGAAGTAAAAAGGCAGCTATTAACAGAATACTACCTATTACAGAAGAAAGAATTGCAGGTAACTGCAACTGAGAATCAAACAGCACAAAGGTAAAACATATAGTCCTTTTAAATGCAATGGCATGACAGCACTACTATGAAATTAAAATGCAACAATTTATACCTTAAGATGAAAAATCCTCGAGCCCGCTATCAAACAGTCTAATTTAATCTACTAAATCATAAATGATAAGTACTTACAAACCCATTCCAGCGGCAAGCCCATTGTCTACAAACATCAAAAGACGAAAAATGAACACGGTAGTGTAATCAACCTGAAACAAAACTCAAGTTAGGAATTCAGAAGAAACCTTTCCAGCATCATCAAAATCCAGAAGGAAACAACTTCTCAATCCATTAAATAAAACTCACCACAATCCATATATGCAATGGGTATGTACAATGATGATAACGCTTCCAATTGATTACAACAATGATTCTAATGGAAAAGAATTGTTGAAGGACAAACAAGTACTTTTCAAATAAACACAAAAAAAGACAACAATGAATTCATTTTCCATCCCCCTTTCCTCCAATTTTCCTAGCAATCAAACTGCACTAAACAAATGTTCCATAAAAGAACAAAACTAGCAAGAAAATCAAAAAGCCAAATTGAAGATCCACGCTGATATAGAAAAAGGATACACACTTGTAGCCAGCATAGACAAGAAAAAACCATCATACCTGCAAATAAAAGGGAAATAATAAAAACCCAAAATTTAACAGCATAAGTAAACGAAATAAAACTTAAAGAGATGAAAAACAAACCACTTGAAATCAACGCCTCTGATGGCCATAGAGGAAAGAGTTCAAAGAAGTATAACAGCGAAAGAAGAAGATGAAGGGGCGTGAGCTTTAGAGAGTACAAAAACATCAGAACCCAGAAGATCTGATATCCATTTGGAAACCAAAAACCCAAAAAGAACAGAAAAGCGATGAAATTGAACAGGAATACATCCGTACTATGGTTAGCTTTGTTTTAGTTGTTGATTCCTTAAGGAGAAACTGATTTACGGAAATAACAAAGCGGTGAAATTCAGTAGCATTTTGAGGACTCGCAAGTAAACGGAAGGCCGACCTTCGTTAATCCGAGGTGGAAGGGAATGACTAGAAATTAAAAATAAAAACAAAATTAAAATTAAATAAAACTGAAAAAGGTTGAAGTTTTAAGGTATGAGATAATTTTAACCCTTAATGTTTATAATTTTTATTATTTTGATTTTTATTTTTTGGATAAATTTAGTCCTTAATTTATATTTTTTTTGATAAATAATTTATTTTTTAACAATCATGATAATTGGACTGTTAAAAATTTGACATGTCATATACATATAATAATATATTTTAAATGATATGACATCTAACCTATCAAATATATATATGAAATATAATTTTATTCTGATATAAAATATAAAAAAATTAAAATTTAAATAAAATATTAAAAATTAATTAATTCTAAAATAAAAGGTTACTAAACATTCTCAAACCTAAGTACGATAGAATCAAAGTTCTATCTTAAAAAAATATGAACACGGTTCGAAATTAATTAATTTTTTAAGATAAGATTTTGTTTTTATCGTAGTTAGGGTTGAGGATGTTTAGTAGTATTTTATTTTAGAATTAATTATTTTTTAATATTTTATTTAAATTTTAATTATTTTATATTTTATACTAAAATAAAATTATGTTCCATATATATATATATATATGTATTTGATAGTTAGATGTCATGTTATTTAAAATATATTATTATATGCATATGATATGTCATCTTTGTTAGATTTTTAACAGTCCAGTTATCATGGTAGTTAAAAAAATAAGCTATTTTCAAAAAGATATAGGTTAAGGGCTAAATTTATAAAAAAAAAAAAAAAGAAGAAGGGCCAAAATGATAAAAATTATAAACGTTAAGGGTTAAAATCATCGAATTTTTAAATTAGATTTATTTTGGTCATTAAAATTTTAAAATATTTGATAAAATTATCTATTTTTTAATTTATATCTGATAAGATCACTTAATTTTTAATTTAAATTAGATACGGTTCTTACGATTAAATTTTGTTAAAGATGTTGCTAAAATTGATTCTTCCTTAATAAAAATAGCCAAATTAAAATAATAATCGCTCAAATTTCTTCTCACTCCTATTTTAGTCACAAATTAAAAAATTTGATCAATATTTAGAAAATTTAGAAAATATTTATTACTTTCTTACTAAATTTATCATATTATCACGTTTTATATTTTAATAAACAAAGTAAAAAATTATTAGTCAAAATAAAATATTTTAATTATTCGATTTAATTGATGCAATATAAGATAAAGAATTAAATAATTTAAAATTAATAATCGACTAAAACACTTTATAGTATTAAATATTAAAATATTAAATATCAGAATATTAAATATTTGGATATTTTATTTAAATATTTTTATTCAAATATTTAATATCCAAACATTTTTATTTATATGTTTAATATTTAAATATTTTTATTCAAATATTTAATATCTAAATATTTTTATTTAGATACTTAATATCTAAATATTTTTATTAAAATATGTTTATTTAAATATTTAATATTCAAATACTTTATTTAAATATTTAATATCTAAATATTTTTATTTAAATATTTAATATCCGAATATTTTTATTTACATATTTAAAATCTGAATATGTTTATTGGAATATTTTTATTTAAATATTTAATACCTAAATAAATTATTTTTAATTTTTAATATTTAATATTTAATATCTGAATATTTTTATTAGAATATTTAATAGATAAATTTTTTATTTGAATATTTAGTATCCGTGTATTTTTATACAAATATTTAATATTCGAATAAAAATATTCTGATATTTAATATTCAAATAAAATATTTGGATATTAAATATTCAAATAAAAATATTCAGATGTTAAATAATCGAATATTAAATATATGAATAAAAATATTCGTGAATTAAATATTCAAATAAAAATATTCAGATATTAAATATTTGAATAAAAATATTTATATATTAAACATTTGAATAAAAATATTCAAATATAAATATATAGATATTAAATATACAAATAAAATATTGAAATATTAAATATATGATAGAAATATTTGAATATTTAATATTCTAATAAAATATAGATATTAAATATTTGAATAAAAATATTTAGATATTAAATATATGAAGAAAGATATTTTAGTTAATTGGTTAATAGATTATTTTATATTGTACCAATTAAATCGGATAATCGAAATATTTGAATCGAGTAATATTTTTTACTTTACTTATTAAAATATGAAATATGATAATATGATAAATTTAATAAAAAATATTTTTTTGATTTTTTTTAAAGATTAATCAAAATTTTTAATTTATATAACTATTTGATTTGAGAATGACCAAAATATGAACAACTTAAAAGTTAAGTTAATTGATTAGAGAAAATTTTAAGCTTTAGTGACCAAAATAGGAGTAAGAAGAAAATTAAGTGATGATTGTTGTAGTTTACCCATTTGTATTAAGGAAAATAAAAATTAATGGAATTTTTAACTGAATTTAATGTTATGGACCGTATCGAATGTTAATTAAAAGTTGAGTGACCATATTAAATGCGAACTAAAAATTAGGTAAACTTATCGAATATTTAAAAAAATTAGTGACCAAACTGAATCTAACCTAAAAATTCAGTGACTATTTATATAGTTTACATTAAAATAATTATTAAATTCATTAAATTATTATACCTTGATTATTAAATTTAATCAAATTATTAAAATAATTATTAAATTAATAGATTCATTATATTATTTTATTGTTTCTAAAATTATTTTATAATAATTTGATTAATTTAATAACATTTTATAACTTATAAAAGGTTAGCGACTAAAACAATTAGGTTTTATAGTTTAATGATTATTAGTATTAGGGGTAACTAAAATTTGACTCGATTTAAAATATATTTTTATTAAATCTTGAATTATTTAAGTTATTCGATTTAACTCGAGTAATTAGAAAAATTTTTGAGTCAAGTTAAAATTTGGCTAATTCAAAAAATTGAAAAATCAAATTTTATAATTTTATGATTTCGTTCATGATTTTCTTTTTCTTCAATTCCTCTTCATTTTAAGTTTATTTTTGACCAAAATTAAATCACGTGTTCCTATACCAATTTAAAATAATTATTTAGCTTCAATTTATATTTTTTAAAAAACTCATTTTTTTAATATTTTCCCTTAACTTTGTATGTTTTCTCATTTCTTCATCCTTCTTTTGTTTTATGTTAATTTTGATTAAATTTGAACCACATTCTCGTAAATCATCGAAAAATACTTATTGAACTTTAATTAATATTTTTAAAATTAAATTTTTTAGTTTTATAATTTAACCCCTCAACTTTGGATGGTTTCTCATATCTTCAATTTATCTTTTTGTTTTAAGTTTATCTTTGACGAAAATTAAATCATGTGATTCGGTAACAATGTATAACACCAATGTAACTTTAATTTATATTTTTAATAAATATATTTTTTTTATGTAGTCCTTTAACTTTAGATTTTATGCAATTTGATCATTCAACTGATTTTTTTATAAAAATTTTCTTCACATTAATTCATTCACTCATGTATACTACCATCAATACAATTTTAAATTTTTTTATAAATTTTTTCTTCCTATGAGTTCAATAATTATAATATAATTTTAAAAATTATTTATATATAAAGAAATAATAAAAAAATATATAGAGATCTTATATGATTAGAAAAAGTCATTTAAATTGGAACGAAACGTACTTACTATAATATTATAAGTAGTTACAATTAAAATTTGTACATAAACTTGAAATTTTGACTTGATTCGAACTCGTTAACTATAACTAGATAAACTCGAATCTAATCAAAAAAGTTCAAATAAAATTTGAGTTGTAAAATTAAACGCTTAAACTTGAATAACTCAAAAAAAATTTCTCAATTCGACTCGCTCAAATATTCACCCCTAATTTATTTATTGTATCCCAAATTAATTTTTTATTAAAAATGAAGATGTCACCTCACGTCTCAATAAAAAAGTATGTTTGGTAGCAAAATACAAGCATCCGAAAACAACAAAAACAAAAACAAAACCAAGATAAAATACAGTATGTGGCTCGATATGAAGAACACGACTAAAACGATGATAGAGAGGATTAGTATTGTCTTGTAAAAGTATTAGCTATACAATCTACGACCATATTTTTTTCATGCAAAATACATTAAAAATATAATAATCAAGTGTGAGAACGATTTGAAACAATAGAACGAACAAGCAGCAGGATGCTTGTCGCAGCAGTAGGGTCTAGAATGAGTCTTACTGCAGTAGAGCTATTAGATTGATGGCAAATGTTTGTTCGATGAAGTGTTTGAACTGCTCTAGGATAGTCACATTAGGTAAGAGAAATTATATTATGAGTTATATTCGTTGCATTATTTATAAGATCAATTAATTATTTTATTAATTTTATATCTTATTTTTTATCAAGTGAATCTTTATTAAAATTTATTATAAATAAATTTAAAAATAATTATTACCATAAATAATCCTACTTCCTTTCCAATTTCCTTCTTATTAATCTTCTGAACGATTGTATTTTTAATAGGTTAATGTAAGTATCCGATAGTATATATTTATAATTTTTAATATTTTAATAATACATAAATATTTAAATTTAAGTTTCTAAAATAAATATCATTATTTATATATGATTGTAAAAGGACGAGACTTTAGATAAATTACATAGAATTAAAATTTTAAGAGAATCTCAACATTGATAAGTGTTGTGATAGTCGATATATATTTTGATAAAAATTGTCATTATTGTTATGAATATATTTATTTATGATGGATATTCATATATTAAGTTAAAGTTTAATGAGCCTTATTGTTATGGTTTAATACCCATTGAAATTAGGGTTTCCATCTTATGTCTATAAATATAGACTTTTGGACAGAGCATTGTACACAACCCTACTTTGAGAATATAATACAAATCTTTCTCTTTTGTCTCTCATTTTTATTCTTCTATTTTATTCTTGTTCTTTATTTTATTCACAACACGTTATCAGCACAAGACTCTAACCATCGGAGATATTTGTTATTCGAATCTTGAAGGAGTTATTGAAAAGAATATGTTACTTGCATAAATCAAAGATAACTTTTTCTCCCTTGATTATATTTTAATTATTGGTTATTTTTCTCTCTTGATCTTTGATTTGATTTTTAATTTATTAAAAATCTTTGGTTGTTTGGTGTTTGTGTAGCGACAAAGTGGCTCAAATACCGTGGTTCTTGTTGACAATTTCCGAAAAAGATTTTAACAAAATATTGGTAACTAAATCTACTATATAGTGAAAAGTTTGGTATATTTTACTTATTTAATTTAAGATTTTTGTCTTTATTATAATCAATATTTGTTTATTTTATTATTACGATTAAAGTTTATGTTTTTAATCATGTTCAAAGTATTACATGATATTGGAACAAATATTAAACCTTTAATTAATTAATATGTTCATTGTTATGTTGGTTTAATCCGAGTATATTGGTTGGACATCCCGTTCTGCAAGGCTACTGGTCTCAAAGGAGGTTCTTTTTATAGGACCTTGTGGACTAGTTTAACAACGCCTCGTATAAGGATTAAATTTTTGTTCCTTGTATGTATTGTATATATATATTGGTTGATCAATTACTATTTAATAGTATGAATATTATAAAGTCTATATTTGCTTGAAAGCAATATTTTTTGTGTTAAAAAACTCGACTATAAACTTCTCTCAAGTTCAAGTTACGAAAATCGTCTTGATCAAAGAATTTTAATAGGAGACATTCCCTGAAGTGAATGCATGCATGATGATTATTATATGTGATTATTGAATTTATGACATTCCTTGAAGTGAATGCAAGCATGATGTTTATTCCATGCGATTATGCAAACATGATGTTTATTCCATGCAATTATATAAGCATGATGTTTATTCCATGCGATTATTAAATTTGTTTCATTCCTTGAAGTGAATGCAAACGTGATATTTCAATATATGATTAGTGAATAAAACTCAATTATATGCAAGAGTATCACACTGATGAGGATATGTTAGAAAAACATACTCAATTTTTCACACATTAATGTTGTCCTATAGACACAATATCGTGAAAAGGTTTTAAATACCTATTAGTCTCTGCTCCATTCCCTGAAGTAAATGTGATATTTTATAGCGGAATGAATAAAATCCACATTAGTAATTGTGGTTGCGATTGAGGTCATAAAATAAACATGGATAAGATGATTCTTTTGAGAATACTTATATCTACCAGAAGTGGAATTATAAAGATGACAAGAATGATAGAGATCATATCAAAATCTTTATGTTATCAATGTGATGATACAAACCATTGATCTCGTACTTGTCAAACGCCGAAGTATTATGGGCTTTATCTATAATCATGAATAATAAATTAAAGAAAATATAAATAGATTTTCTTTGTGGCGAAAATAATGGCGTTATTGATCCAACTCAATTGGATATTGATAATTTTCTCATAACCCTTGAAGAGAATAATTCGCCATTTATTTTCTTTATAAATTCTAAAAGGAATATTTGATCTTTATTTTATTTTGTTTAATGTTAATTTATTTATGTTAATTTACTTTTATTTATTATTTATTTATGTTAACTTACTTTTTATATTATTTATTTATCTTTTATGTTAATTTTTCCTTTAAAAGAATATGATTACTTCCTGAATAAAATATGCAATAATGTATGACGATTTATACTTAGCAGACAATGCAAGTACTCATACAATATTTAAGTATAAAAAATATTTTTCCCATTTAAATACAAGGGAAATACGAGTACTAAAATGTTAGTGCTTCGGAAGAGCTCTTGAGAGCTTATCTTTGATCCGATTTGATATGATGTGCTATTTTTTTTAATATTTTTTCATTCCCCGAAGTGAATGGTACAAAGCTCATATTTTTCATTTCCTGAAGTGAATGAAATAAAATACGTATTAAAAGGTGCATAATTATGCATATTTTCTCATTTTAAATGCAAGAGAATAATATGAGTACTATATCCGAAAGTACTAATATCACAGAAAGCTCCGACTGAGCAAATATGTTATTGCCAAATGGAACTTTATTCCATATTTATAGTATATTATACTCGTCAAAGTCGCAAAGAGACATTGAGTTTTAAAGATATTTAAGAAATATATTGAGAATATCAGTTAAAGGGATGATGACTATCTCAATATTACGAGTATAACTCAAGGCAATAATGAAACTTTGGCAAAATTACATGCACTGTCATTCATATTGTACTACATAAGAATTAGTACAAATTGAAGCTCATGCTATTGTAAACTAGATATTTACTGATAATTTTATTTGGCATGACTGGTTAGACCATCTCGGTTCAATTATGATGCGAAAATTTGATGACACTTTCATGTGATCATTTATTGAAGAACTAAGATTTTCTTCATGGTAATATTTCACGTGATACTTGCTATGAAAGCAATTTGATTATTCAATCATCAACATCTAAGATAGAGTGTTATTAATTTCCTAAAACAGATACAAGGTGATATATATGGGCCCATACACCTTTCTTAAAGATCATCTAGATATTTTATGACTTTTATCGATGCATCGACTAGATGGTTATGTGTATCCTTGTTATTAACCCGTAACTTGGTGTTTGCGAGGCTACTTGCTCAGTTGATAAAATTATGAGCATATTTTACAAATTATTTTCTAAAGACAATAAGTCTTGATAATGTTGATGATATATAATTTTACATATAGTATCACAAATTCGTATCAAGCCAACAAATGATCATAAGTTCTCATTACAAATTCAGAAACCAAATATTTCTCATCTTAGATTTTTTGTGTGTGCGATATATATTCTAATTGCTCCACCACAACGTACAAAGATGAGTTTTGTTAGGAATATGTATCAGATTTAAATATCTTGAGCTTCTTATAGGGAATTTATTTAGAACTTAATTTATTGACTATCATTTTAATGAGTCAATTTACCCAACATTATGGGGGAAAAATAAATAGCTGAGGAAAGAAATAAGTTGGAATGAATTATCATTTTCTCTTTTTGATCCATGTGTTACACAATGTGAATTATAAGTTCAATGGATAATTCATTTAGCAAATCAATTGCCAGATGATTTTGCTGATCTTAAAAGAGTGACTAAGTCACATATACCAACTATGAATGCTCCAATTAAATTTGATGTCATGGAAGGACAAACTCTAGTTACTAATGAGTCTAACTTATGCTTAAAGCGTAGTAGACAAGTAAGTTCCAAAGATAAGAGATTCTCGAAAAATAAAAGGAGCTATATTTTATGAGATGGTTTGATCGAGGAATCAATGATTATGAAAATCACTAGAAAAGATTAAATGGTCTCCAACAGAGACATTGACATGACTCAAGTACCTGATAATAAAGAAATCCCAATAGATTATGTCATGTCTAGTAATAAGTGGAACTGAAACTAAATCGACGTTGTTAATATATTTGCATGCAATATAGCACTAGAGATTTTATTTAATGATGTGGATCATGAATCATTGTCAATTGGGCAATGTAAACAAAGAAATGGTTGGCCAACACGAAAGAGGCAATTTAGATGAAACTAAAATCCCTTTTAAAAAAAATATTTGGGCCTATAACCCGTACATTGAAATATGTAAAGCTCGTGAATATAAACGAGCTTTTATGAGAAAGAGAAATCAAAAGGGGAAATAATGAGATATAAGTTCATTTGGTTGCACAAGGATTCTCACAAAGACATGAAATCGATTATGAGGAAAATATATTCCTTGGTGGTGGATACAACTACTTTTAGATTTTGATCAGTCTGACAATAAATAAAATTATTCAGTTTTTGCCTAATGGATGTTGTTACATTATATTTGAATGAGCCTCTTGACAGTAATATTTATATGAAACTTTCGAAAAGATTTAAATTGCCATAAGCAGTTCATTGAAGTTCTCGAGAACATTATTCAATCATATTGAATATATCTTTTTATGGCTTGAAACAACTTAGGCGTATTTGGTATGATCGCCTCATTGAATACTTATTAGCATACTGCTATATGAATTATTTCCCCCAAATATTTTTATTAAGAGGTTTAGCTCTGAATTTTTATTGTTGTGTATGTCGATGATTTGAATATCGTTGAGACTCGTGAAGAGATCTCTTCAAATTCTTGTGCATCTATTGCCATACAAAAAAATATTGAAAGAGACTTTACATGCATAACGCATATCTATTGATCACCCTTATGATTGTTGCTAGGTCTCTTACTGTAAACAAAGATTTTTTTGCCTCGCGAAAAGGGTAATGATATTTTGGGTCTAAAGCATAATATACACATTATTTGATCTGGAAGCATCGTATCTTATCTGGTCTAGAAATATTATTTAAGTGTTACGAGATCATTACCTTTAAATAATTGTTATGTATGAGGTAAAACCGAAATATGTGTTTGGCTAAACATATCCTGAAGATATATGAATGTTTTTCACAAGATAAGATGTAAGCTATCTTGTAAAGAGATACAAAATTTATATCTCAAGGTGGATATATCAAATATGATAAAATGAAACATATTTCTTCAAGTTTCGTCCCTTATGATTTTTAGATGAATATTATTCAATGAATCATTTCAAGCAATGATTTGAAAGATTTATCCACTAGTGCGTGATCTACTTCAACATTTGAAGATTGTATTCAATATTGAATTATGAAGATTCAAAGATTTAATGTGATATTTTCATGAGGGTGAGTAAATACGCGTTGCATTCTTTTTTCCTTAACCGAGGTTTTGTCCCAATGGGTTTTCCTGGTAAGGTTTTTAATGAGGCAACATGTTATGCGTATCAAAGATGTGTGTACTCTTTTTCCTTCACTAAATTTTTTTCCCACAGGGTTTTTATCTTAGTAAGGTTTTAACGAGACATATTATCTTCATGGATATCCAAGAGGGAGTGTTATGAATATATATTCATGATGGATATCCATATATTAAGTTAAAGTTTAATGAGCTTTATTATTAGGGTTTAATGCCCATTGGAATTAGGGTTTTCATCTTATGTCTATAAATATAGACTTTTGGACAAAGCATTATACACAACCCTACTTTGAGAATATAATACAAATCTTTCTCTTTTGTCTCTAATCTTTATTCTCCTATTTTATTATTGTTCTTTATTTTATTCACAAGAATTATATGTTAATTTAATTTAATAGATTTAATTTTTGGTTTAATGATAAAGGCATCATTTTTCTTAATATGTTTAGGCTTGATTTCCACTTATATTATTCTCCATTCGTTTTGAAATAAATTAAAATACGTCAAATTGATAGAATTTATAAATAATAGAAATTAAATATATAATTATAATAATTTTAATTATCGCATCAGTTTGTTAAATGTTAACAATATATAATTTAATTAATATTATTAATATAGTTAAATAACTAGTAAATATAATTAAAAAATCAATAACTAAAACTTCCTCATAAGCATTTTACATTAAAAATTCTCCATAATTAAATGATTATTCATGAAATTTATCATAAAAGAAAATTGGTCCAATAGAAGACAAAGTTAATTATTAAATTCGTTTTATTGGATATTTTGAGAAATAAAATAAAAATATTATTTAAAAAATATATTTATATGTCAAAAAGGTTAAAAATATATATTAATAGATATTGATTTTAATCGCTTTTAAACTATCAAAAAATTATCAGCTAAAAGTAATATTAAATTACTTTAAAGCTTATGTCATGTTCGTATAATTCATCTACTCTTGAACGTGCGACTTTAGACGTTTCTTTCTCAATGCAGCGCCTGAGTAAACCTAAAAGATCAAAACTAGACTGTTAAGATCTCTGCGGAAACAAAAGAACACTGAAAGAAAAAGAGAAAAAGAGAGAATTGAGTGAATGTTTATTCCTCAAAGAAAAAGTGTGTAAAATGAGGTAAGGGAAGACCTCTATTTATTAGGGATGTTCAAAATTACCCGACCCGACTACCCAAAACAAAAATGACACGTAATTCCCAAAAAAATACCCGACACGAGAATAATTGGGTCGAGCTTGGGCCATTTTTTTTTCAATTACCGGGTACCCGACCCGACTAATTTAAAATTATATATATTTTTTAGTTTTAAATTATATTTTTATGGTAAGTTCCTTAATATTTGTACATAAAATTAAATTTCAATCTTTAAATTAATTTTATGTTTTTATTATATATTTTTAATTTTTAAAATTTTTAAATATAATTTATTAATTTGTTAATATCAAAAGAAAAAATGATATTAATATTTTTAATATCATTTTAACGATAAACTCTAATAAATATATGTGTGTATATATACATTAAAATATTTTAAAATTAAATTTAAATCACTAATATTTATGTTTGTTCATATATTATAAAATTTTTGTTTAATATGCGATTTTTTTTTAATTTTAAAATAAAAATTTTAAAAATATATATAGGAATCGGGTACCCGTTAACAGATTAGTCGGGTACCCAGTTTTTGCGGGTACCCATTAATGGGTACCCGATATAAATAGGCCGGGACACGGGACAAAAAATCACTAGCATAAAGAATCGAGTACCTGGTTTTTCGGGTACCCAAAAATCAGGTACCCGATAATGAACACCCATACTATTTATAGTTAAAGCCCCCTACATCCAACGGTTAAGAAAAGAGTATATCCGTGGTCTACATTAAAACTTATCTCTAAATCCCTTATTCTAAGCTACATTCTGAAATTACATGGCTAAAAGATACTGATAAGACTAAAGAGATAAACTTGTCAAAACTGATTAAAAAGGCTCGTCAACCCTAAGTGTTGGGCCAAACTCGGACATGGGCTCTAGTAGGTGATGTTGGATATGCTTGAACTCGGATTTGGACCCTATGGGTGCTGGAGTAGGTGTTGAGATGGCCAGCATGCTCTTGATGACATTTGTAGCAGCATGTTGTGTCCTTGTCTCAAGCTCTATGGTGCAGTCCGTGACATTCTCCCCCCACTAATTCTAGTGACACACTCTTCACTCGACTTGAATGATACTTTTCCACTTGGTTTTTGAATTTCCAAAAAGCCTCGGCCTGCTCCCAACTGCCTTCATTATCAGGAAGTCCCTTCTAGAGACCGAAATACTCGTATCTTGGCCGATGCCCTAGTTTACGGATGACTCTTTCTGCTTGGATCTCTCGTACGTCATTATCATAGGAGACCTTTACTCCGACTGACGCTCGGTGTGACTTGCCTCGATTTGGATCCAACTCATCTTAGTGGTATGGCTTGAGTAAACTAACATGGAACACTAGATGAGCCTGGATGGTCGACGACAACTCAATTCAGTAGGCCATGGTGTCTACCCTCTTTAGAACTTTGAAAGGACTCTCATATCTCCGCACAAGCCCAAAATTAGGTTATGCAGGATCCAGGTTAACTTGGCAAGAACTAGATCTCCAACTTGGAAATTCATATCCTTTCGATTTGTGTCGGCCCACTCCTTGGTATGTTTCCCTACCTTGTTCAAACAAGTTCGGGCTAAGTCCTGGTGTTCTTGCCACTCCGGAAAACTTGTGACCTGCTGGATTAGGCCCCTCATACTTGATGTCAACCGTGTTGGGTGTAAACGGTTGTTGCCCATTAACAATCTCGAATGGACTCTAGTTTGTTACCTCGTCCCACTATAAATTAATAAGAAAACTGGGTTACATCTAACAGCTTCGACTAATCGCATTGCGTGGCACTCACATAGTGCCTTAAGTAAATCTCCAAAAGTGCATTCACTCGCTCGATTTTCCTATCATTCTATGGATAGACACTTGCTGAAAAGTTCAAACTCGATCCTAAAAGTTTGAACAATTGTATTAAAAATCTCTCGGTGAACCACGTGTCCCGATCACTAATAATCGTCTTCGACACCCTAAAATATTTTACAACATGCATAAAGAAAAGACGAGCAACCTCATCGGCTAGACGGGCCTTTGATTCTAGAACAAGTACTGCATACTTTGAAAACCTGTCAACCACAATCATGATGTTTGACAGTTTGTTAGTGTTGGGAAAACCGACAATAAAATCTATAGAAACACTTTCCGTGGTCTCTCGGGAATAGGCAAAGGCTGCAGTAATCCCGTGGGTTTCTTCATCTTTATCTTTTCTTATTGACACACAAGACAAGTCCTCACATAGGCTTCGACATCTTTGACCATGTGTAGCCAGTAGTAGTGCTCGTAAATCAATGTCATCGTTCGGTCTATCCCTAGATGGCCAACCCATTTGGAATCGTGGCATTCTTTCATGAGCTCCTTGTATAATTCTCCAAATTGAGGCACGTAGAGGCAGTGTCCTCAGGTATAAATTAGGTCTTCCTTGAGCCAAAGCCTCCTAGTTTTTCTTCTTTGGCATACTCGATCAACATTTTGGTTATCGGGTCATGTGACAACACCTTTTTGATGCGCTCAAACAATTCAGCAAACTTACAAACTCGATGTTTTACTCTCGGCTTAAGGCATCAGAAATGGTGTTCACTTTATCTAGCTTGTACTCCATGGAAAAGTCAAAGTCTACAAGAAATTCTAGCCAACGTGCTTGCTTCGTAGATAATTTATTTTGGATAAGAAAATAATTGTTGGCAAAATTGTCGGTGTAAACTATAAACCAGGACCCAAGAATGTGATGTCGCCAAGTGCGCAAATAATGCACTACTACTGTCATTTCCTTATCATGGACTGTGTATCTCCTCTCGGTCTCATTGAGCTTTTGGCTCTCATATGTAACCGGATGTCTCTTTTGCATCAAGACCCACCAATGGCAACATCTGATGCATCAGTGTATATCTCAAAAGGCTTGGTGTAATCTAGCAACACCAAAACTTTCTCACTCTTCATTTCCTTCTTCAGTCCATCAATAGCTTCCTGACACTCAATGTTCAAATCTCACGCCTTGTCTTTCTTCAATAACTCGGTCAAGGGTGCGACAATCTTAGAGTAGGCTTTGACAAATCTCTGATAAAAGTTGGCAAGCCCTAGAAAGTATCTCAACTCATTCACCTTTTTTGGAGGCTCTTAATCTTCAATAGATCGTATCTTGACTCCATCCATATTTTGCCACATCCAACTATGTGGCCTAGAAAAAGGACCTTCATCTAGGAAAATGAGCATTTCTCTTCTTTGACGTAGAGCTCGTTTTCTCGCAAGTCCTTGAACATCTGTATCAAGTGTTCCACATGCTCCCCAAGGCTCTTGCTATAGATGACAATATCATCCAGGTAAACTACAATGAATTGGTTAAAAAAGGGTATAGGTACCATCAATGTACGGACCTTAAAAATCCAACTTGGTGAACCACTTTTCACCATCAAGCTAATCGAACAAGTTTGTAATAAGCCGGATCAAGTACTTGTTCTTCACTAATAGTTTATTCAAAGCCCGATAATCGATGCACATCCAAAGTGTTCCATCATGTTTCTTTTGGAAGAGCACCGGTACACCATAGAGTGTCTTCGATGGTTGGATATAACTAGCATCGAAGAGTTCCCTCAATTGTCTGTGTAACTCCTCTAACTTGGATGGAGTCATTCGGTAAGGGGCTCTAGCGGGTGGCTCCGTGTTCGGCACGAGATCAATTTTATGATTAATTTCCCTATTTGGTGGGAGAGTCTTTGGAAACTCAGTAAGCATCATATCACAAAATTCTACCAAAACTTATTCTACTTCTACTGGAACATTCTCGAACATGGTTGACTCCTCGGTCACTAATATTGCAACATAAGTTGGTACCTCTTTGTGCACCTTCTTGCTGAATTGGATGGTTGAGATCATCTTAGCTTCAACTCTAGCTTCTCTATTGGCCGGAATAATGCATTAACCTCTCAAGTCCAATATGCATAAACAATCAACAAACGATACAACAAGCGCATTAATCTTGTCAAGGAAACTAATGCTAATGAAAAAGTCGAAATCATCAAGTGGGATTACCTTGATGTTTTCCTTATCAGACCAGGCCCTAATTTCGAGTTTAACTCCTTTTGCTATCCCTACAATTAGAGCTTCCTTGGAATTAACAGTTTTGATAAAACCACTTGCCTTCTCAACCTAAAGGTGAAGTTTCTTCGTAGCCTGTTTAGACATAAACAACTAAAAGGCATCGATTTCCACAAGTACGCTCAACGTATGACCTGCTACGATAATGTCCACGAATATCAACTCCTTCTTCTTGGAACCCTTCTTGACCTCCATGCAACTAAAGATAGAGCCAGGCTTTAGGGTCTCCTCTTTTTCATCTTTTTCTTGGATGACAGCAACCTTCTATCGTTGTGGATAATTGTTTCGGTAATGATTACCTCCACATTCGAAAAACTTAAAGGTCATTGTCTCTTGTATTCTCTGCGCTGTGGGTGTCCATCATTCTTTGGTTTGTCTCCCCCACCATTCCCTCCATTAACTTAGTACTTTGACTTTAGTTTGGTTGACTCATTTCTGTTGGCACTATGTTCCTTCAATGATTCTGCAATGGCTATAGATTTGGAGAGTTCCTTCACGTCTATCCTTTCTAACTCGATGCATCCCTACAACTTTAAACCATCCATGAACTAGAAAAGTGTATCTTTCTTGGAAAAATCTGGGATTTAAAATTAAAGTTCGCTTAATTCTCGAATATAATAACGAAAGGTTTCAGTATGCTTAATTCCTTGAAGCTTCGATCTTACCTCCTTCTCGGCTTTGATAGGGTAATATTTCTCCTTCAATTCTACTTGGAACTTAGTTCATATTCCAACAACAATGCCTCAACGTTTTTTATCTGAGCACCTGCGTTGCCATCACAATAGAGCAACAACAGTCAAATAAATGGAAATAGTTGTTACCTTTTACATATCCTCTATGATACCCATTGCCTTGAAATATTGCTCAAGTCCCCACATGAAGTTCTTAACTTCCTGAGCAGATCTAGTCCCCACAAACGACTTGAGCTTTAGAGCATCGATCTTGGGCTTGATCACGGTTGCATCAGCCATTATGCCATTCACCATGACATTCTTGTAGACTTGAAGTTCAGTATTAAGCTTCTTGATTTTCTTCATCATCTCCTCCTTCATCTTCTCCACGAGATTCTTGATGGAGATGTTCTGGTTGTTCAACGTCTTGTACATGCCATCGAGACTGCCTTGAACATCCTTCATGATGTCATCCTTCATGGAATTCGTTTTCTCGAAGCACTCATCGGCTTCTTCATGGGTCTCCTTGAGCTCATCAACTGAGTTAATCTTGGTTACCCTCCTGTCCAAGGGTGAAATAATTTCCCTTGAACTTTCACGTTTCTTTCCACCAGCAGTAGTAGAATAAGTCTCACAATCGGTTGTTAAGATCTCGGTTAAAGTCTGTGGTGCCATCTTTTTTGATCACAGGTGCTTGAAACTTTAAACTGATACCACTTTTCAAGTTCGTAGAACTCCTCTACTCTTGAACGTGTAACCTTAGATGTTTCTCGCTCAATGCAATGCCTAAGTAAGCCTAAATCCCTTATTCTAAGCTACATTCCAAAATTATATGGCTAAAAGATTAGGATAAAGGCTAAAAACATATATTTGCCAAATCTAATGAAAAAGGCTCTTCAACCCCAAGTGTTAGGCCAAAATCAGAATTGGGCACCTAAGGATGTTGAAACTCGGACATGGACTCTAGTAGGTGATGTTGGATTTGTTGAAACTCGGATTTAGGCCCTATGGGTGCTGAGATGCCTAACATACTCTTGATGACATTTGTAACAGCTTATTGAGTACTTGTCTCGGGCTCTGTGATGCGGTATGTGACACTTACTTCAACCTGCATATGTTAGGTCATATAATACCTTTTTCTTAAAAGAAGTATTTACCACATATGTGTCTTTAGGACATTCTTTATATGTTATTTTTATTAATGATGTTTGCATTAAACCTAAAAAATACAATCTTGTATGTTATTTTATACTGCAATCTTGTATGTTTTAAGTAAAGATGTTACCAAGCTTAGTTTGTATAATAGAAAGAGTCACCGGATTCATTATATAAGAATAAAAATTTAAATTTTAACGTTGTAAATAGAGTCAGAAAATTTAGTTAGAATATCATAATTTTATATTAGAATTTTATGAATTATTTTTTAACTCATGGTTTAGAGTTAGTATTTTAGGGTTTTATGCTCTATAAAACTTTTAAGGTCTAAGGCTTATAAATTTGTAAGGTTTACGGTTAGGATTTTGGGTTTATAAAATTTTTAGGGTTTAGAGTTTATGAATTTTTAATTTATTATATATAAAATAATTTAATTAGTATTTTAATTACATAAAAAATAAATTTATAATTATGTGTAAAACTAAAAGAATAAACGTAGAAAACAATAGAATATATATTATTGTTAGTGTTTTTATAATAAAACTTGAGTTTGGTGCAATAGTTAAGTTGTTGGTTTTCTTCCTAGCCTACTTAGGTTTAATTCATATTTTCATTTTTGAGTTATTTTGTTTTTTTAAATAGGTGGTGATTGAATAATTAAAGTATTTTATTAGATTAATATTAAAATTAAATTAAAAAAATATATAAATAAAAGAAATTATTATACTATTTTATTTTTAAATACCACATCGTCACTCTGTTTTTAATAATGAGTGGTTACGATTAAACCATTTTAAAAATTAAATAGCATATTTATTATTTTTTAAAAAATAATGATAATTTTAACTATGACCCTTAATTAAATAATTTTTGTATAATTTATCCTTAAGTAATTACTAAAATACTAAATATATAATTAAAAATTAGTCTAGAACCTTGATCCCCTACCTTAACCATTTCAGTTTATTTTATTTTATTTTCATAAATAATAAATAGTTTCTATTGCCCCTCAGACATAGGGATGTAAAAATAGTTACTTGGATGAGTTTCAGGTTGGATACTGTTAAGTTATATAAAATCAGATAAAAGTCATTTCATGTTGATTCGATGTTTTGACTCGATTCGGGTCAGGTGTGGGTCCATTTCAGGTCAGGTCCATTTTAGATCGGGTCTATTTTAGGTTGGTTCTGTTTCAGGTCGAGTCCCTTTCAGGTCGGGTTCAAACGGTTTGGGTCCAAATCAGATAATTGATAGTTTTATTTCAGGTCTTGTAGATTTCAAATCGGGTCTATTTCAGTTTGGTTGCATTTCAGGTCAGGTTCATTTTAGATCGGATTCATTTTAAGTCGATTTCGTTTCAAGTCAAATTAATTTTGATTTTAAATTCATAATAATTAAAATTATTAAGTTTAATTTTGTAAAAATAAGTAAATAAGTTCGATTATTAAGTTTGAATTAATTGTTTAATATCTAATGTCTTTCACTAGCATGAATTCCGTTAAAAATAAATATTACACAGTAGACTTAACAAAAATATCATAAAATAAATAATGAATTCATATCTTAAAAAATAAAAATTATATTAAATTACAAAAGTTAAAAATTAATAAGGAATAAATATTGGACTACAAAGTCAGAATAAAAACTTAAATTAAAAAAATATAAACATTAATAAAATAAATATTATTTTATAATTTATTAATAGTTTAATACATTTCAAAAATAGAAATATTATGTATCAATTATCATGCATATATTAATATATCATATATGTATAATGTATACATAGTGATTAGATGTAATATATTCATATATATTCATATATCAATTATCATGTATCAATTATTAGACCTGACAAACTTGATCCGAGAATTAAAAACCGAACCGATTTATCGAAACTGAAACTAATGATTTAACGTGATCCGAAATCCGAACCAAAATCAAAACCGATCCGAATTCTAGAAGAACCGGTATAGACCCATAACTGATTTGACCCATAACCGATTTGACCTGAACCGATTTTCACCCGAACCAAAAGTAACCCAAACCGAAACAACCCAAAATTAACTTGCTCAAAACCGATCTAAACCGAACATCAATCCGATTTTAACCCGATAATTGAGTCAAAGTGAATGAATAATATATTTTTATTATTGTTTATTTTTTAACAATATAATAAATAATTAAACAATATATATTTTATTATCTTTTTGTATTATGATAATACTAATTAATCACTATATCTGATAATAATTTAATTTTTAATATTACATTTCCTTCTTTAAAAATCAATTTATTTTTTGTTAAAATTTGGGGTGTTATAAAAATGACCAAAATATTATTAATGAATCCATGTATTTACAAAAAATGTCATTATCCCTTAAATTACCAATACTGGCTTTACTCGAATAAAAGCTAAGGCAAAAATTTTCAAAACAATTCCAATAAGAAATAAAAAAGATATATTTTCATAAGAATATATGATTAATTCTATATATAATATAGACGATTACATTTATACTTAAGTCCAACTCAAACCAAATTAACCCGAAAATTTAAAGATTGACCTAATATAGACGATTACATATATAGACGATTACATTTAATATACATTAGTAATTTAGTATAGTAGACTACATTATTATATACATTAGTATATTAATATATGTATATGTAGTTATGTATATTATATATGTATATATACTTATAATATATATGTATAATATATTATATGTATATATGCTTATAATATATATGTACACATATATATTATAATATATTATACATCTCGTATATATCTATTATAGTATATATTATAATATACTTCATATAAATTATATTATATTCATTTTTAATGTATATGTATATGTATATGTATCGTAATATATATTATAAGATATGTATATGTATTATATCTTTATATATTTATAAATATGTATTACATATTTATATATTATAATATATGTTATATTATTTAGATATCATAGTGCATAGTATAATATACATATATATGTATTATATATTATAAAGCATATAATATATTATATAAAATAATAAATATTATATATAAATATAATAGAGTCTTGAGAGGAAGGGAAATCAAGAGGAAAATCAGAAGAGGGAAAATTTGAAAATTGAAGAAGGAAATGTGAGGAGAGAAACTAAAAAACAAATGAAATATCATTAATAAATAATAGTTAATTTGAAATAAAATTAAAGTTATAAGAACTAAATTAAAAAATTATAAATTAATAATAGTATTATACATATACTTACATACATACTTATATATTATATATACTCTCTTTTTATATATTAATCAAAATTTATTTTTAATTTTCTCCAAAATTTTGTGTAACTTATATCCCTCCGAAAATCTTACGTAAATTAATCTCAAACTTAAAAAAAAGAGTAGCTTATTTCCCTCTAAAATTTTGTTTTTTATTTTTTTATATAATAATCAAAATTTATTTTTAATTCCCTCTAAAATTTTGGGTAACTTATATCCCTCCAAAATTTTTACACTAAAAGTAAATTAATCTCACACTTAAAAAAATGAGTGGCTTATTTCTCTCTAAAATTTTGTTTTTTCACTCTTTTTTTATATAATAATCAAAATTAATCCTTAAATTAATTCTCATGTCTAATTTCATTTTTTAAGACTAATTATATTTATCAATATTTTAAATTCATTAAATTATAGATATACTTAATTATATGTCATGTAAATATTAAGTCTTGTTAATACTAGTTCAGGTCAATAACAAGTCTGATTCAAAATAGGCCGGGTAAAATCAGGTCTCGGATCGATTCAGTCGGGTAATATCAGTTATCTGCCAGGTCAGAATCGGGTTCGGGTTTGTTTCAGTCGGATACAAGTTGAGTTTCGGATCCACAGTAACATGTTAAAATCGGGTTTGGATCATTCTCAGTCTGATACAGTTCGGGTTCGGTTACTATAGTAACATGTCCAACTTGAGTTCGGATTAACAACAATCAGATACAGATTAGGTTCAGACCATTATATCCTCGGATCAAACCAGGTTTTGACTCGAACAGATTCAGTCATGCTATATAGCTCAAGTTGTTCTATAGGAATTTGTGAACTTTTTGGGTAAGTCTAGGGTGCGGTTAAGGTGCAGCACTTACAAAATATAAAATTTAAGATTAAAAATATTATATTTTTATAATATTTTAAATTCGTATCTTAATTATAATAATATTAATATATAGAGAAAAGTTTTCATATTTAGAAAGAATTAAAAATATTATAAAACGATAAATATTAATATTTGAAGTTAAATTTTGATATTTAATTATTAACTTAAAATATTATAAAAATATTTTTTTCTAATTTTAAATTGTATCTTATAACATTTTCGGTTAATGTTATTGTCATGTACCCTTCGTCGTGACTACGCGGGACCGAGCGGGATGCTTTCTGGTTGTGCTTAAAACTTGAGAGCGGGATAGCAATAAGAGTTTAGTACGTGTCGAGCAGTTGTCCTATCTGGGATAGGCGTGCTGATCACGCATCATACTGGTCGGGAGCTGTCCCCGCTTCCTTGATGAGCCCATAGGAGAACGAAACCAGTGAGCATCGGAGATCGTAAAGGCTGAACCTCGGGTATGCGAGAGACCCGAAGTGCCGCACAGATAGAAGTCCCTGCATGAAAACTCTGATCCCGTAACATTATGCTTACGTCATACTTGTCCGACTTTCTTCCTTTAAATTATCCAATAAAAAGTAAATCTAAACAACCAGGGTTTAGGGAAAAATAAACAAATTTAAAAGGTGTTCAATTGATTTTGATTTGAATTTTATTTAATTTTAGTTCACAGTAAATTTAGTTTGACTTGTAGTTGAAATGTCTATATAATTATTCAAATTGAATTTAGATATATTTTTTATTTAGTAATTAAATATCTTTTTAAAATATAAAATAAATATTTATTTCTATAATAGTGAAAAAATTAAAAAAATATAGAATTTTTTTTAAATGATAAATCAAGTTGTGTATAATTGATATGAATTTGCCTAGAATAATTCTATTTTCTTTTAAGTATTCAAATCATTTTTTTAATTTAATTCTTAAAAATTAAAATATAATGCAACACGTTACTTACAATTTATTTTTCGAACCGTTATCGCAGCAATAAAGGGTAAAATATATAAATAGTCATTAAATTATTTTAAAATATATAAATATCTTTAAAATTTTAAGTGTTATATAATGAGTATTTTTTTGAATTAAAGTGATTACAGTAGTATCTGTTCTAGAATATAATCTTCACCATTTGACATTGACCGTTCAATCACTCTGCTGATATCATTGGTACTCAAAACTGTGATCTCTAGAAACAACAATCGTTCTTTTAACCACTTGGGCTATAGGACTCGTGTAAATTTGATCGACATGACAATTGTGAAAATTTGTATAATAATACATTAAATCCTTAATGTTTACATATTTAATTAATCTAGACATCAATAATACAAAAGATTAAATATATTATTATTTAATTCTTTATAACTTTTACATCATTCACTTAATGAAATTAATAATTTAATAATATTTTTTAATAAAAGATTAAAATTTAATAGTCAATATATAACTTTTTAAAGTTTTATAACCATTTTATATTTTTACATTATTCACTATCATCAATTCCATGTTTTTGACGAAGATGTTATAGTCTGAGAAAGACCTAAAATTTCTGTGTCCAAATATTTTTTAAATCATTCTTAATTTTAAAAATAAGAAAATTAAGACCCAACCCTTCCCATTTTGATTTAAATATTTATTAGATCATTGTTAATTGAAAATTAGCTAAATTAAATTTAACATCCGTTCTTCGTTTAAATGCTTTTAAAGTTTTTAATAATTTTAAAACTAGTTAAAGTTAACTTTAACGTGTTTGATAAATTTGATTCAATATTTTAATTGATTGATTTGATCTAAGATTTGATATAAACTCGAATATGATGATTTAAACTTAATTCGAATCTGATCAAAATAAATTGAATCAAACTAAAACTAAATTGACAAACGAAAATAATCAAAACTAAAAATAAATAAAACCAAGAACATCCTGAACCAAAAGTAATCCAGTTTTTATTTACTCAAATATATATGTTTTATTTTCATTTTATATTATATTTTACTAATTAACGAGAACCTTTAGTAATAATTTATTGCTTTAATATCATTTTTTTCTATATTAAAAGATCATCTTTAGGATGTAAAAGAAAAAATCGTGTTCATATATTGACTTAAATCGAGAATCGATTTAATATTGACCTGAACTAAAAATTAATCAATCTGATACTTAAATAAAAAACCGACGTTGATCGATTTGATATTGATCTGATCGAAAAATTTAACCGATCTAACACTAACCCAATCAGACACCCTCCCCGACCCAAAATAACATAATTTAAAATTAAATTTGATTCAAACCCGAATAGAACCTAAAATGACCCAAACCGAAATTGATTCAAACAACCTAATTACCACCTCTACTCTAACCTCTTGGTGTTTAATTTAAAAAATATATTTAAATAATAAGTACATATATCAGATAATAAATTAAAACGGTGAAAATATTATGAAAAAAAAACTTAAAAGGTCTCATTGTACCTTAAACTATATCATTTTTATCCAGTAGTCCTTTGAAGTTTTATTTTTTTGATTTTGATCTTAAAATTTCAATCGTTACCTTTATTATCCTACTTTTTTTCCGTTTAAAGAAGTCATGTGTCATTTTGTTAACAAAAAATCAATTGACTATAATAAAGAAGTATATTGCACGATGAATCTGTTAGAATTTATTCTTGTTCATTTTATTCTCTAAAAATATTTATTTAACCCAAAAATACCAATATTTTCTTTCTGTTTTTATTATTTGATCTAATATTTTTGATATGGTGATCTTATTATTCATTTTAATCTTTAAGAATTTGTTTAACATGGAATTAATCAATATTTCTTTTGAATTTTCATAATTCAATCTAATATTTTTAATATAATAATATTAGTATTCATTTCAGTCTCTCATATTTTATTTTAACAAAAATCGACCCTTCTTTCTTTCTAATGTTAAAAAATCAGTCCATTATTTTTATACTTAGAGATGTAAAGAAATGTCAATTTGGAAATTGACATAATTTTGCACATCTATTTCATTTTTTGATTTTATTTTTCAAAAACCTCCCATGTGTTTGGTCTGTCTTTGGATGTTATCTCCTTACTGTTAGAACATAAGTCTTTGACAAGGATATTTTAAAAAGCAAATGTTAGAACAACATCTGCCATTACATAAGAGTCTGCCACTTTCTGTCGTATACCACATGTTGTACACACTTTACCTTTCAATTCTTGAGTTTTCATGGCTCAAGGTAAAGTTAAAGTGTGGGAAACATTAGGAGCAATGAAAGATTGAAATCGAATATACAACAGCTCAACGTATACCATAATTATAAAAAAGAGGGAATAAAATTTAAAAATTTGAAAGAAATAAAGGTTAAAATGAATAATAATATCACCATTTTAAAAATTAGAAAAAATATGAGTGGATTTTGGATATAACAATTTTTTAGGTACTAAAATAAATACAAATATCATCGTATAAAAATATTATATTAAATTATAAAAATTAAAAAAGTAAATGTAATTTTAAGTTAAATAGATATTTTTAAGGGATAAATTAAAAAATAAATTATAGTTTTAACATGTTATTTTTTCCTTTATTAAAATCATTTTAACTTTTAAATAAAATAACACGTGGTATATTTTAATTGGTCTGTTAATTATTTTAATTAAAATATAAAATAATAATTAAAACTTTAAGAGGCAAAATATTCCAAGAAAACTTTAAGAGATGCTCATTAAAGATAATAATCTTCCCGTCCCATTATTTTTAGTGATTTTTTTGAAAGTAAAATTTTTAAAATTTAATTATAATTATATTAGATATTTAAATAATTGATTTTTATAAGATATATATTTTAAAAAAATTTATCAAAAGTTTTTAAAATATATATTTTTATATTTTTATTTACAATAAATTTTAAATAATTACAAGTCAAAATTAAAAAAATGATAAGAAAAAAGTCAAAAAAGAAAAAAATTATTAGATAACTCTTTTTATCACACCATTCATGATCTCATCTAATTAGAATTTTTATCTTATTTTTCAAGGTGAATTTCGACTCTTTCCGACATGATGGGTAGTTATTAAAAAATTATATTATGGACTCTTTTTACCATATTATTCATGATCTCGTTCTTTAAAATCCAATCACTTATTTATTTTTTCTATGTTGATAATATATTTATAATCAACTTTTTTTTAACCATTAGCTCCATATTTACGTGGCATAAAAAATAACATTCATCCTTGAAATAAGATAAAAAATAATTAAATTTTAATGAATGAGACTATAGATGACATAATATAAAAATTTATGATTTTATTTTTTATATTTATTTATAAATCTCATTAAATAAATTATAAAATACGTAATTAAGATGATCATCCAATAATTTCTTTAATAAAGTATAAACTGGGGGAGTATAATTTGGGGACAATGAACTTTAAGGCTCAATCATTTTTGTTACCTTTTATTAATGGTGAATCAATCAACGATGTTGTCTTTTAATCATTTTAAATTTCTCGTAGGAGTCTTTTTAACTCTTCTATCTTATTTAAATACAAATATTTAATTTTTAAAAACTACTGATGGTTATATTTTTATTAAATAAAATATAATTATTTTTTCAAGATAAACTTTAGACTTGAATTCATATAAGATAAGTTGTTGTTGTTTTTCTAATCATCATATAAGATGGTTGAACTATTTTGATAAATTTTAAATTTAATACTAATCATACATATAGAGGAGAGGGAAAATGACTCCAGGGGAAAAAAGTAAGTGTTCTTAATTTAGAACTCATAACCGGCCGGTACGAAAGAACAATGATAAATAATTTGACCAACTTATAAACATACTCGTTCTAATTTAAATTTTTAAAATTTAAATATTTTTGATCAATTAATTGATCTATTGTTACATTTATAATTACTACAAATCAGATTAACCTCAACTAGTTTAAAGAAAACACAAGAACTACTTAAAAAGTGTATTTAGATGCTCAAACATAACAAACTTTATAACCCTAAACATAAGTTGTTGCTAAACTAAAAATGAAAAATCTGTTTGGTTTCTTTATATCTTGTCATGACTCCATTTCTAAGTAAAGCCATGTTAGTCGGTCGTCAGACACACTTTGTTTTACAAAAGCTGTAACCCCTAGAAAAAGAAAAACAAAGCTTAAACAAAAAGATTCTGGGAAAAAGCAAACCACTTCTTATATATTCCCACTATGTCTTCTCCAGCTACCATGCAGCGGCGTCTAAACAACAAGACAACATGAAAATCTTCCTTTTCTTCATGTACTTGTCCCTCTCAGCTTCCAATGTAAGAAACTAAATTCCTTTTTCTTGTCTGTTTTTTCAATCTACATTGTAGTTAAGTTTGCTTTAATTGTATTCTATTTCCAGGTGGTGGTGCATGTTTGCTGTACTGTCGCAAGCCAGGCCAAGGAGAATCCATTTTCAGCCAAAGCCTCGTTGATTCGTTACTGGAACAACCACATTTCAAACACTCTTCCGAAGCCGCCGTTTCTCGTCTCAAAAGCTTCTCCACTCAACGCTGTTGATTTGGCCAAACTCACCAAGCTCGCCGATCATAACTCTCTGTCTTCCCACATCGGAGAGTTTTGTTCATTGGCCGATCTTTTCTGCTTGTTCCAGGACTCCGAGTACCCGGAGCTAGACGTCGTTGCCAAGGGGAACAAGGATGCGAGCTTCGCGGTGTATTCCGGTAAAAGCTTTAAAGGTTACGGTAAGTCGAGACGCGGAGGGGTCGACTCGTTCAAGAACTACTCCGATGGGTTAAACACTCCCAATGATTCTTTTAAAAAATACAGCGGCGGATCGAACGGCCATAGTGAAGAGTTCACGAGTTATGCCAAAGATGCCAACGTTGCTATTGATAACTTCACCAACTACGGCAACGGCGCCACGGGTGGCGCTGGTGGATTCAACAACTATCAGGAACGAGTTAACGTGCCAAACCTCCGTTTCACCAGTTATGACTCGGATGGTAACAATCATAAACTCTCTTTCTCGAGCTACGGCTCGGAGACGAACTCGGGGTCCCAAGCATTCATAAATTATGGGAAGAAGGGGAAGTCAGTTCCAGCTGAGTTCACAAGCTACAGTGATAATGCTAACACCATCGGGTCAAGTTTTACAGGGTACGGGGTGTTGGGGAATGCAGCGAACGACTCGTTTAAAGCCTATGGTGACTCAGGTAACAATCCCCATAATAACTTTAAAACTTACGGTTTAGCTTCTAAGTTGGGGATTGACAGCTTCACCAGCTACAGAGATTCAGCCAATGTTGGAGACGATTCGTTTCAGTCTTATGCAAGGGATTCAGATTCCGGGAAAGTTAATTTCGTAAACTACGGGGAAACATTTAATGTTGGGAATTCTACATTCAAAGAATATGGTAAAGGATCCACTGGTTCCACCACCATAGGGTTCAAATTGTATGATTTGGCTCGTTCCTTCGTTGATTATGCCAAAAAGGGTGTCTCGTTTGCTGGATACTCCAACTCAAGCTCTAAAGAAACGGCCCCATTGTCGACCACTGGCGTTTCCGTCGATAGATTGGTTGAACCGGGTAAATTCTTTAGGGAGTCCGCTTTGAAGCAAGGGAATGTCATGGTGATGCCGGACATTGTCGACAAGATGCCCCGAAGGTCATTTTTGCCCCGAGGGATTTTGAGTAAATTACCATTTTCAACCTCCCGGTTGTCCGAGCTTAAGGAAATATTTGGATCGAGCATGGAACCTGTGCTTGTGAGTGCGATGGCGGAATGCGAGAGGCCGGCTAGCCGAGGTGAGACCAAGCGGTGCGTTGGGTCGGTGGAGGACATGATTGACTTCGCAACCTCGGTGTTAGGCCACAATGTGAGGGTCAGTACGACGGAAAATGTGAAGGGGTCAAAGCAGGAGATCGTGCTCGGAGAAGTCAACGGGATCAACGGCGGGAAGGTGACGGAATCGGTCTCATGCCATCAGAGTTTGTACCCGTACCTACTCTATTACTGTCACTCGGTGCCCAAGGTTAGGGTTTATGAAGCTGATATTTTGAATGTTACAAGCAAGTCCAAGATTAATCATGGTGTTGCCATTTGTCATCTTGACACGTCATCATGGAGTCCAACTCATGGTGCCTTTGTGGCACTTGGATCTAGCCCTGGACGAATTGAAGTCTGCCATTGGATCTTTGAGAATGATATGACTTGGACTATTGTGGATGGAATTGCTTAGATTTTTTCTAAATAAAAAAAAAAGAAAAGGAAAGGTATTTTTGGTCCTACTTAGTCATTTGTATTTCTCGTATCAAATATGGGTTCGATTGATTTGTATTGTTATAATTTAAAACGAGTTTGAGTAATTTATGTGCGCAAAATATGTATTTTTAAAAGGTGAAAAACTAAAAAAATATATACTCTCATATAATTATATTAAAATATTAAAAAATTTGTATTAATCATATGATTAATACATTTATACTAAAAATATTTAACACACTATGCCTAATTATTGGTTAGATAAATTTTAATAAATTATGTTTTATGTAAATAATTATTTTACAATTATAACAAAATTTGGTATTATTTTCATATATATATTTTTGTTAATAATCAGTAATCAACTTATTAACCGACTAATATGAACACAGTACCGTTGAGGTTGATTATAGTGGTTACCTCCCAATTTAATTGTTTTATCTACGATCTCAAAACTTAACATGGATGGACTGAGGGATGGAAAAATCTTTCAATTATAATTTAAATTTTTGAAAATTATCTATATATCTTTTATTAAAAAAACTTTTATCCCTTAAAATTTTATAGGTTTATTTTTTTAACATAAAATTTTACACTCATCTATAATTATCAAAATTTAAGCTTTTTATCTTAGACAGATAGATAGTTAATGGTATTATTTAAAAATGTGGGGTTCTAAACAGGTGCAACAGGAGGAACCGCACAGGACCCCTAAAAAATAAGGGCCCAAAAATTTTGATAAATTAATGTTAATCTTGAAATTCATTATAAAAGTCTTGAAAATACTCTTAAAAAGAGTTATAATTGTTTCCTAAATGTGACAATTGATTATAGAATCTTATTGATTATTTTTATTACTATTGGTTTGTAAAATCAGTGAAATTCTGATCAATCGCAATAGAAATGACTGTACAAGGGCCCCTAAAAAGAACAATTGCTTTTAAAGATCATATTTTAGAACTATTGAAGATTACGAATAATTACTTCTAAGGGTCGCATTTTAATAAGTTGTACGGAACCCTTAAAATCTTTGAACTGCCGAAATTTGAATATTAATACTACATTTTCATTGCCTAATGTTTAAAAGAAGTTTGATATTTGTAAAACAAATTTCAATACTTTGTTTAAAATTTTAAAATGTTATTAAAAAAATTATCAAAATTGATCAAAAGAAAAATCAATCTAAAATATTATCAATTTTTTTAACATTTAAATTTTTTTATAAATTTTAAAATTTATTAGTTTTTAATTACACCCTAAACCTGACACAATTTAAACTCCCCAAAGAGAAAACCCCTTTCTTTCCGCTGAACTCTGTCAAAGGGAAATCCCCGAACTGTGATGGTTGATTCATGAGTAGAAACATGGTGAGAAACAGTGAAAAGTGTGGGGAAATGCCTGATAAAGTGCGCGTGTTGTTGATGCTCTCAAAACAGATGGCAGACAACAGTGCAATGCCAAGCCTGTTATGCAGCTTTGAGTGAAGACAAAGGTAAAAACAAATGCTGATGCTAAAAAAATGATTTCATGTTCTAAATTTATGATCTTAACAAATAATTTTTTTATATTTTATTTATTTTTCTATATTATTAATTTACTTTATATTTATATAAAAAAATAAGTGAAGATTTATCTTCAAACATAAAAAGAAAAAAATAAAATAAATAATTTTCATTTTTCAGAAATTTTGAAATTTAATTTTACGAATCATATAATAATTTCTCCTGCTACTTCCTCATGTTTGTGTTCCCCAACCCCACCATTTGAGTCCACATAGTAAAAAGCAAACATTTCCATCGTCCATTACAGCCTTTTCACTGAGTTTAAAGTTATAGAATTTTTAAAGGGACTGAACTTTAAGTTTATCATTTGGGGTTGGAAGACAACTTTAACAGATCGAATTTCAAAATATGATTTTTATAAGGACTAAAGTGGCTATTTTACCATTAAGGGGCACGACCTCTATCGGCCCATGTTTCTTAAGAGCAATATAACTCTTCCGTCAATTATTTATTGTTAGAAAAAATTATATATTTAGTATTCTAATTATATTCATGTTATTGTTTTGATATTTGATTATTATTTTTAATAAAATAATATTTGATTTTATATTTTTGTTTTGATATTTGTCGTTAAAACTAACAAAGTTGATAATGTGGTTTCGTATAAACATAATTTTAATTCAAAACACATATATATAATCGATTCAGTGTAAAATTTATCAATTTAAAGTATTATCTTAATTTTAGGATAAAATATCATCTTAATTTGATAAAAAATCGATAATTTTTTTTTTATAAAATTTTATCTAATCTCTTTTCTAATTTTTTTTCTCATTGATATCTCAATCATGGAGTTTAAGTCTTCCAATGAACCTTGCGTTAACCCTTATTGATCCTTAAATCTTAAAATTTTGATCGTCCCTATCATAATTTTTAAACTCCAAAACCCAAAAAAAATTCAGTTGGAGAAGAAGAAAATTGAAAATTTTAATCCAAAAATCAAAATAATATTAAAATTAATAAAATTTTAAAGTAAATCGATAGATATTATAATTATTTGGACTAAAATGCCTCAAACTTAATTGCCCGCTGGTGCTCGAAGATAAATTAACAATTTTGAAATATTATTCGAGTCGAGTAATTATTTTGAAAAACTATTTTTATAAATTAATAATTTATGAGACTCATGAATCAAATGTAATTATTCAATCAAGTTTTTACCTTATCTTTTTCACCAATTGAATCTTCACTAACCTGGGTGAGCGTTTGAGCGAGTCGAGTAAAAAAAATTCGAGTTATTCAAGTAGAGAAAATTGAATCCATGAATTTTGCATGGAAAAAATAAATTATGCAGGGAACTTGTATGCATTGTCCAAGCAGGAGATAGTGAATGCAGGAATCTTAAATCGTGCAGAGATCTTCCATGCAATGGTCGATCAGGGACCGTGTAGGAGTCATGCAGGTTGTACCACGTCAACAAAAGGTGGTGTTTTCAGTTTGATTCTGGAAATAAGCAATACCTCGCCACCAAAGGATGGCGTGTTCTGATTCCCTCGAAACAATTCCCTCAAAACAAGCTATACCTTTCCACCAAAGGATGACGTTTTCATTCCTGGGATCACGCCAAGTAGACATGGCGTGGTCTGATTCCCTCGGCTTGCTTACGAGTTAGCTTGGCCGGTTGAAAGAGAAAGAAATGCACCTCGCCACCAAAAGGTGGCGAGATCACCATTTTACTGTTTGTTTTGGCTCATTTTGCTAATATTCTTTCAAATATCCCCATATCCCTAAAATTAACTTTAAACATCAATATTTTACAAAATTTGCTCACCTTTTTTATCAAGTGAATCTTCACTAATATTTATTATATAAATTAAGTTTAAAAATAGTTTTTACCAAGTAAAGATTCATTTGGTAAAAAAGATAAGGTAAAAAATCAATTAAATAAATGTATTTGATCGTTAGGTATAATAAATAACGTGACGAAAATAACTCATAATATAAGTTTTTATTGTGAAGGAGAAAAATAATAGAGTAAAAATAATTTTTTTTGTCGTTGTGTATGTCTTAAAATTTAAAAGGGTTAATTATCGCGTAAGTTACGTTTTTTTGTCTTCAGTATAAATATAATTACCAATTTTAAAAATCGACCAATATAGTCATGTACGTTTTCGGACAATAAACTTATGGTCACTAAGACGTTTGTTGTCGTTAAACTTTAACGAGAAGCTAATATGTCATAATAAAAAAATGATAAACTACTTAAATAGTTCCTAAATTATTGTTTCACTTTTATTTCATCTGTTTAAAATTTTATATTTTTATCATCTTTTCAAACAAACCCTTTTTCTCTAAATATTATTCCTTAAATTTTTTTTAATACTTCCTCATCTCGATTATTTTTTCACTCTCATTTAACAATCTATTTTATCATATACATTTGTCTTTTCCAGAAATTACTAACTTATTTAGACGTTTGTTTTATTCTCGGTTAGTGCTTAGTTGCTTGAGTTGGGATACTCATATTATGTAACACAACAGTTTCCACAATGAGCCCTGGTCTAAGTCCGAAAAAGACGCTCCATTCCTATCCTTCATTGGTGCTGGTCTTCTCTTCCTCCATGGATTTGGTTCCTTCAAGAGTGCAAGAGCTGTGCCATGATCTTGGAAGTGGTGGAACCAATCCTAAGATCTCTCTTCAGGTAGGAGGCTTTGCATCCAAATCTAGTACAAAAAATCATTGAATATGCCTTGCTTTTACCAGCACACGTACAAAAATTACACCTTGAAGTTTCAACGACCCCTCCAACAGTAACCTTACTCCATGCAGGTGCTCCAAGAGTGGTCAATTCCCTTGTCAGCCTACTCCATCCAAGAGCCGTCCCATCTGGGATGGGTGCGCTGATCGTGCACCACACTGGTCGGGAGCTGTCCCCGCTTCTCTGATGAGCCCATGGGAGGGCGAAACCAGTAAGCATCAGAGATCGTTCAAGCTGATCCTTGGGCATGTGAGTGTCCCGAGGTGCTGCACGGGTAGATGTTCCTGCGCGAAAACTCTGACCCCGTGACAAGTGGTATCAGAGCGAGGCTGTGTGCTAGCTGTTGGGTTTGCCGAGCGCCCCTTGTGCTGCGAGAGCGAGTCATGAGGACGAGCGTGTTAGCTCGTACCCCAAAGAGAAGCGGGTGTTCGCGAGTGGGTCCTCTAGAAAGAGATTAAGACGAGGACGAGTAGGTAGGAAGCCGCAGCGAAAGTTCTCCGGTTAGGTGAACTGCAATGGGACACCTCGGTAAAGTGGCAGGTGGCCATGAGGTGATTGCAGGAAGACCTGTGCCCGACATAGGAGGGCGGCCGCAGTTAGTGGGCCACTTTGGGAGAATTGCACACTAGTTCCTGGCACGTTTTAAGAAGGGAAAGAGTTTCCTCCCATGCACGAGGGCGTGCATGAATTGGGTGGAGGAGAATGTCACGGACTATGAGTCGTGACTATGAGGGACCGAGCGAGATGCTTTCTGGTGGTGCGTAAAGCTTGGGAGCGGGATAGCATTAAGAGTGTAGTACGTGCCGCACGGGTAGATGTTCCTATGCGAAAACTCTAACCCCGTGACAAGTGGTATCAGAGCGAGGCTGTGTGCTAGCTGTTGGGTTTGCCGAGTGCCCCTTGTGCTGCGAGTGTGAGTCAGATAGACGAGCGTGTTTGCTCGCACCCCAAAAGAGAAGAGGGTGTTCGCGAGTGGGTCCTCTAGAAAGAGATTGAGACGAGGACGGGTAGGCAGAAAGCCGCAGCGAAAGTTCTCCGGTTAGGCAAACTGCAATGGGATACCTCGGTAAAGTGGCAGGTGGCCATGAGGTGATTGCAGGGAGTCCTGTGCCCGACATAAGAGGGCAGCCCCAGGTTAGTGGGCTAGTTTGGGAGAATTGCACACTAGTTCCTGGCACGTTTCAAGAGAAGGTCAAGAGTTTCCTCCTATGCACGAGGGCGTGCATGAATTGGGTGGAGGAGAATGTCACGGACCGTGAGTCGTGACTACGCGGGACCGAGCGAGATGCTTTCTGGTGGTGCATAAAGCTTGGGAGCGGGATAGCATTAAGAGTGTAGTACGTGCCGAGCAGCCGTCCCATCTAGGATGGGCGCGCTGATCGTGCATCACACTGGTCGGGAGCTTTCCCCGCTTCCCTGATGAGCCTATGGGAGGGCGAAATCAGTGAGCATCGGAGATCGTTCAGGCTGATCCTCGGGCATGCGAGTATCCCGAGGTGCCGCACGGGTAGTTGTCCCTGCGCCAAAACTCTGACCCTATGACACTTTACCGAGGTGTCCCATTATAGTTCACCTAACCGGAGAACTTTCGCTGAGACTTCCTGCCTACCCGTCCTCGTCTCAATCTCTTTCTAGAGGACCCACTCGCGAACACCCGCTTCTCTTTGGGGTGCGAGCTAACACGCTCATCCTCATGACTCGCTCTCGCAGCACAAGGGGCGCTCGGCAAACCCAACAGCTAGCACACAGCCTCGCTCTGATACCACTTGTCACGGGGTCAGAATTTTCACGCAGGAACATCTACCCGTGTGGTACCTCGGGACACTCGCATGACCAAGGATCAACCTGAATGATCTCTGATGCTTACTGGTTTCTCCCTCCCATGGGCTCATCAGGGAAGCGGGGACAGCTCCCGACCAGTGTGGTGCACGATCAGCGCGCCCATCCCAGATGGGACGGCTGCTCGGCACATACTACACTCTTAATGCTATCCCACTCCCAAGCTTTATGCACCACCAGAAAGTATCTCGCTCGGTCCCGCGTAGTCACGACTCACGGTCCGTGACATTCTCCTCCACCCAATTCATACACACCCTCGTGCATGTGGAGGAAACTCTTTCCCTTCTTGAAACGTGCCAGGAACTAGTGTGCAATTCTCTCAAACTGGCCCACTAACTAGGGCCGCCCTCCTATGTCGGGCACAGGTCTTCCAGCAATCACCTTGTGGCCACCTGTCACTTTACCAAGGTATCCCATTGTAGTTCACCTAACCGGAGAACTTTTGCTACGGCTTCCTGCCTACCCGTCCTCGTCTCAATCTCTTTCTAGAGGACCCACTCGCGAACACCCGCTTCTCTTTCGGGTACGAGCTAACACGCTCGTCCTCATGACTCGCTCTCGCAGCACAAGGGGCGCTCGGCAAACCCAACAGTTAGCACACAGCCTCGCTCTAATACCACTTGTCACGGGGTCAGAATTTTCACGCAGGAACATCTACCCGTGCGGCACCTCGGGACACTCGCATGCCCGATGATCAGCTTGAACGATCTCTGATGCTTACTGGTTTCTCCTTCCCATGGGCTCATCAGGGAAGCGGGGACAGCTCCCGACCAGTGTGGTGCACGATCAGCGCGCCCATCCCAGATTGGACGGCTGCTCGGCACGTACTACACTCTTAATGCTATCCCGCTCCCAAGCTTTACGCACCACCAGAAAGTATCTCGCTCGGTCCCGCGTAGTCACGACTCACGGTCCGTGACATTCTCCTCCACCCAATTCATACACGCCCTCGTGCATGGGGAAGAAACTCTTTCCCTTCTTGAAACGTGCCAGGAACTAGTGTGCAATTCTCTCAAACTGGCCCACTAACTGGGGCCGCCCTCCTATGTCGGGAACATGTCTCCCTGCAATCACCTTGTGGCCACCTGTCACTTTACTGAGGTATCCCATTGCAGTTCACCTAACTGGAGAACTTTCGCTGCGGCTTCCTGCCTACCCGTCCTCGTCTCAATCTCTTTCTAGAGGACCCACTCGGGAACACCCGCTTCTCTTTGGGGTACGAGCTAACACGCTCGTCCTCATGACTCGCTCTCGCAGCACAAGGGGCGCTCGGCAAACCCAACAGCTAGCACACAGCCTCTCTCTGATACCACTTGTCACGGGGTCAGAGTTTGGGCGCAGGGACAACTACCCGTGCGGCACCTCGGGACACTCACATGCCCGAGGATCAGCCTGAACGATCTCCGATGCTCACTGGTTTCGCCCTCCCATGGGCTCATCAGGGAAGCGGGGACAGCTCCCGACCAGTTTGGTGCACGATCAGCGCGCCCATCCCAGATGGGACGACTGCTCAGCACGTACTACACTCTTAATGCTATCCCGCTCCCAAGCTTTACGCACCACCAGAATGCATCTCGCTCGGTCCCGCGTAGTCACGACTCACGGTCCGTGACATTCTCCTCCACCCAATTCATGCACGCCCTCGTACATGGGGAGGAAACTCTTTCCCTTCTTGAAACGTTCCAGGAACTAGTGTGCAATTCTCCCAAACTGGCCCACTAACTGGGGTCGCCCTCCTTTGTTGGGCACAGGTCTCTCTACAGTCACCTCGTGGCCACCTGTCACTTTTGTTACGGACCGTGAGTCGTAACTACGCGGGACCGAGCGAGATGCTTTCTGGTGGTACATAAAGCTTGAGAGCGGGATAGCATTAAGAGTGTAGTACGTGCCGAGCAGCCGTCCCATCTAGGATGGGCGCGCTGATCGTGCACCACACTGATCGGGAGCTGTCCCCGCTTCCCTGATGAGCCCATGGGAGGGCGAAACCAGTGAGCATCGGAGATCATTCAGGTTGATCCTCGGGCATGCGAGTGTCCCGAGGTGCCGCACGGGTAGTTGTCCCTGCGCCAAAACTCTAACCCCGTGACAAGTGGTATCAGAGCGAGGCTGTGTGCTAGCTGTTGGGTTTGCCGAGCACCCCTTGTGCTGCGAGAGCGAGTCATGAGGACGAGCGTGTTAGCTCGCACCCCAAAGAGAAGCGGGTGTTCGCGAGTGGGTCCTCTAGAAAGAGATTGAGACGAGGACGGGTAGGCAGGAAGCCGCAGCGAAAGTTCTCCGGTTAGGTGAACTGCAATGGGACACTTCGGTAAAGTGACAGGTGGCCACGGGGTGATTGCAGGGAGACCTGTGCCCGACATAGGAGGGCGGCCCTTGTCAGGTTATATAACCGCTTAAAGGCAGAACCGATAGATACAATGTCTCTTGGAGTCATTCGTAAAAGTATCTTGAGAGATAATACTTCGTCACTCATTTACAGTATCCCACAAAATTAAAACCCATGATAGACTTGTCTGTCCCCAATCACTATAGGCTGAAGAATAACTAGAACTAGAACGATCGAATGACTTCATATAATGCTTTATTAAAGATCCGGACACTGAACTTATATCAATGTTCACTTTTGTAAACTCGATCCTAGTAACATGAGTAATTATTGCATCATCTCTATATATAGGAGTAAGACGCAGTTTGTTCATCAAAGGAGTCCTATCCTTTTTAAAGTTCAATAACTCGCCTTGAAATCCAATACCCTACTCAAAACATCTCCGCATCTCTGAAACTACATAATAATCTACCAAAGAATGTCGTCTTTTTATAAATAGCCTCTATATCGTAAACAGTAACTGAAAAAAATCACAAATATAGAGAGAAAAACGAGAAAGTAATAAAAAAATTTGTTGGGAAGGATAATATTTAGAGAAAAAAGGTTTGTTTGAGAAGATGGTGAAAATATAAAGTTTTAAAATTTTCAGGGTTAAATTAAAGATGAAACAAAAGTGAAAGAATAATTTAGGGATTATTTAAATAGTTTATCATTTTTTATTATGACAGATCAACTTTTCGTTAAAATTTAATAACAACAAGCGTCTCAATGATCATAAATCTACAACCCGAAAATGTACGTGACTATATTGATCAATTTTCAAAATCGGTGACTAAATTTGTATTGAGAATAAATAAATGTGACCTTTACAGTAATTAACCAAATTTAAAAACATACTTTTTGAATTTATAATTAGGGCCTAGACTTTAAATTTTAAAATTTAGGATGTACAATTTTGTTATTAAAATTTAAAATCAAACCATTAAATGTTATTTTACGATATTAATGTGTTTATAAATGTTGGAAGAATGGTATGGTAATGAACATTTTGGAGATTAAATTTATGTGGGTTCCATTAGTCAAATTAATTGGGATTAATTGGATGATTAATCTACTATAAGAGTATATGAAATTATATATTTACAAGCTCAAAATGTTCAATGGGTGAATGAGAAATTATTGCTCAATGTGACACCCATGATGTTGGAAAAATAAAATAAAAAGTATGAAAAGTAGAATGTCCCATATTTACTGAGAATATTGATTTGGAAAGCTTTATATATAAAAACTCTTCATCTTATTATTGGCAATAAGCTTAGGTGTGCCTAGTCATAGGCTAGGTACTTTGGGCTAGTATTGATTGACTATTATGAAAGTCAAAAGATAGGCCTTGGGCTGTTGGGATTCTAAAGTGACATATTTTTTTCTACTTTTCTACTTTTATTTTTTCAACAGATATTATAGAATTAAACCACCTTTTATGGAGTTGCAGACCCTTCAGCTGGTTGTAGCATCCAATTTATTTGGATTAATTCTCTGTTAAATGCCATTTTGAATTCAAGGAGTTGTAACTCTTCAAGGAATTGTAATTACAGATTAATTCTATAATTAAACATGTCCCCTACCTGAACACTATAAAAGGAACCCTCTTGCTCCTATCTCAACACACTGAAAAACACAAACATCCTCTAGCTAAATAGTGTTCTGGTTCTGTAAAAGTTCGTCGTTGCAGTAAGGTAGCGTTGCTCTCCTTATTGTATTCTACCGTTGTATCCTGGGAGACAACGTTCCATAGTAACTCCAACACCAGGAGAGGACGAATCTGTTTTAAGGACACTATGATAGCACATGCCTCGGTTAAAGTTTCAGAATCATATTTCTTTTATTTTGGTTTTTGTGATCTTAGTATTTCTAATAAATATATGTTTTATTTCAATTTCGTTTATAGGAATTGTGTTTAACATATTAATAACTTTTTTTTTTTTTAACAATAAAAACACTAAAAATAAAAAGATTTTTTTTCAAAGGAATTAATGGAGAAGAGTCATACAACCCAATAACGAGAAAAAGAAAGAAGGTACTATAAAATGGATTAATATTTGGTATGCTGGTGGTGCAAAATTTTAACTATGTAAGTATACTTCTCACGGTTTTATTCTGATTTCAATTCGAACATACTAATTTAAAATTTAAAATAAATTAGATAGAATTAAAATTGATTCAAATTTTAATTGAATTGATATGGACCCGAACAAATATTCAACTGAGTTAAAGGCAATTTAAACCGAATTTATTTTATCCATACCCGATTAGACCAAACAAATTTTACAAAAGTATACTAATATTCTAAATATACTTCAATTGGACTCGTATTCAATTCAATCAAAAATCTAAAATTTGACATAAATAAAAAAAGTCATATAATGTTCTATTGATCTAAAATCAATATAAATAAGAATATTCGATCCAACATCAATCAATATAATATTGATCTGATTCAAATTATAATAATCTTAAATTAAAACTGAGCCAGAATAATAGAATAATAGAGTGTAAGAATTGACATTCGAAAGAGCTTGGATTGATCCCACTTGTTCAAGTTAATTTACCTCTGAAGCATTGATATGACACATTTTTAAATGTTAGTTTTTTATATAAAATAATCACGAGATTTAAATAAGATAATATAAAATTTTCTTATCCATTTTAAAATCGATATGATCCAATGGTTTTATTTACACAAAAATAGCATTATTCGTATTTTTTAAAAACTAAGATTAAAACTAATATTAAATCAGAGGTAGACGTACGATAGTACATTCTGTAGTTTAATTGATATTAAATGTAGTGCGTAAAATATCTTCAACCTTTACAACAGCTAAAGTAAATGGGAATTGAACAGATTCGATTAATAAATTAAATAAAATTTAAATTATAAAATAAAAATTTAAATAACTTAAATAACTCAAAATTTTAATAAATAAATTTTTATGTTTTAGTTGCCTTTTAATTTTGTCTAATATATATATATATATATATATATATATTTCGACTTAAATTTTATATATTCAATTTGATATGATAAACCAGTTTGTTTTAGCCAAAAATAATAATATTAAATTGATAAAAATTTTAAAAATACATTATTAATTTTGTTGAATTATTTTAAATTAATAAGATCTATAAATTTTAGATTAAAACATTATTATATCAAACAAAAAAAATACATATTTATAAGTAAATTAACTTATTTATAATAATATATTAATTAAACAATATATTTCTAGGAATATATTAATTAAGTGATGCGTAACATGAATATCCATAAATATGTCGACCTTTCGTATTTTCCCCTCACCTAACGATAGAACAAGCGAAGATTAATAAAAATTATGATTTACGAAAAACAAGAGCAACAAAATGCTATTTACTTTGAAAGATCCAATATTCATAATCACATTTGTAAAAGGAAATAACAAAAGTTTAAAGATTTTTTTTTTCTTTTCACAATTTTGATAAATTAAATTTCTTTTTAAATATTATTGTCAATTATTTTTTCATTCAAATATGATATAAATCATTTTAATTTATAAAATATTATACTTTAAATATTAACATTAATATCGATCTATTAGAATGTGATATTGAACAATATTTTTTTTTAAATTAAAAAAATTAAATTGGAGAGAAGAAATTCTAACTTCGAAAAATAAAAAATTTAAAAACACACTATTACAAGAAACTCTAAGTTTAAACAATATTTTTATTTTTTAATCCGATTACAGTTTATAATTGGATTTTAATGAGAAAAATTTTATTGATACTATTTAAAATACAATATTTATAAAATTAACGGTTATGACAGGTGAGATTTCTCTCTGGGCGCGCATTAACAAGTTTAATGGCGTGTGAGCAGTTTCTCGCTAGTTTTCTGGTTTTCTTGATTCTTTGCTCGTTTCTTGCTTGGTTTTGCTCGTTTCTTGGCGTTTATTTTCTTGATTCTCTAGTTTTGCTCGTTTCTCGCTAGTTCTTTGGAATTTTTTCCTTTTGAAGATTTTGAGATTGTAAATCCGACTGATGATATCTTTTAGGAAGGTGTCTCTGAGTGGCGGTTTGCTTTGGTTGGACAGTTCATGGGTGGGACACTGAATTTCAGTGCATTATAGAGGATAATGTCTTCGCTCTGGGGGAAGAACTTGTTGTCTAAGGTGACCATTGTTGGATCAAATTTGTATGTGTTTTCGTTTACTAATGCTAGTGCAAGGGATTAGGTGCTGGATAATGGTCCTTGACATATACATCATAAAGCATTAGTATTAAGAAAATAGGAGCCTAATCTTCAAAAGCTTGATTTTGATCTTTTGAGGATGCCGATTTGGGTACAACTATATAATATCCCTATTGAATTGTATTCTAGGAACGAAATTAGTTATATAGCAAGTGTTTTGGGTGTGCCTCTATATATGAATTCTATCACTGCTTTGAAAGAACGTTTCTGTTGAAATACAAGATCGATCTTTTGTTCTGATTAGGGTTCACGTGCCTTGGATGCCTTCAAGTTGTGATAAGTGTAAGACATTTGGTCATATGTATAAATTTTATCCTTTGGTGCCTAAAGAGAAAGCAATGTGGAGAGTAAAAGAAGGTTCGACTACTGGGTTAACTAGTGAGCCTAATCTAGAAATGATTGTACAAGATTCCTCAGGGGTTGTGCTTGAGGATCCTCTTCCTGTTGTTTCTATTTTGGTTGGGGATGATTCTTCTCCTGGTTTAGAAAAAGAGGTTTCTCTTTGCCTTTTGTTCCTGTTAGGAGAACAGGGAAGCCTGGTAAGGTGGGAATTATTGGTCCAAGGAGTGATGTTGCTCAAGGGACTGATGGGAGGCAGCCAAGAGTCGCGGTACAAGGGATTGCAAATCTGCTGCAGGAATTGAAGGTTAAAAGGAAAGGTGCATTGGCAAAGGTTGTGGGTCACAGTTTGGGGAGTGGACCTTCCTCTTCTATATGACTATTGTTTTTGAGAATATTTGAGGGTTTAATAACCCTCGTAAACAAGATAAAGTCATGCAACGTGTGAATGCCTTAGATGTTGCTATTGTTTGTTTGATGAAAACGTGATTTCTAGAGTGTAACGTTGGAGAAGTGGTTGCAAGGTTTTCTGATGTGTGTAATTATTGTGCTAACTATACTGAGAGTGTTAATGGAAGGATCTGGGTGTTGTGAAAAAAGAAGTTGGTATTTTCTTCTACTTTTATTACTACTCAGAGTATTACCGTTTTAGGGTGTTTGCAAGGGAGGTCAATACTAGTTACAACAATTTATGGGAGCAATGATGCTGTGAGAAGGCGTGAGTAATAGAAACACTTGAGGGTTCTTGGTTGTTCAGTTTTAGTTCCATCGGTGGTAGGTGGTGATTTTAATATCATAGATGTTGATGATGAGTGTTCTAATATGGAGTTTATGGGACCTGTTATCACAAATAATATGATGGATTTTTAAGATTGTTTGAGTGATTGTGGCTTAGCGGATCATACCTTTGTTGGTCCCTTATTCACTTGGTTGAATAAGTAAGGGGATGGCTATCTAGCGAGAATGTTGGACAAAATCTTGGTGAATGAAATGTGGGATGTAGAGTTTTTGAACTCAGCTGTTGAGTTTCAAGCTCTGGGGGTTTTGGATCATTATCTTGGGGTGATATGGGACTATAAAGAAGCTTATGTGAATCAGCCTAAGCCTTTTAGGTTCTTCAATTTTTGGATTCTTCGTCCGAAGTTTTTGAGGATTGTTAGGAATTCCTGGACCTATGTTTGAAAGTCCCATGGAGGTTTTGTTTCATAAGATAAAGAGGCTTAAAATTTGCTTGCAAGGATTGAATGTGGAGCATTTTTCCAGCATCTCTGGGCAAGTGAGTGCTAAGAGGAAATTATTGGAGGAAAGGTAACTACTGAACCTTTCTTCTTTACTCGAAACTTGGAATTGGAAAAACAATTACAGGTTGACTTAGCTACTCTAGAGAGAAAGTTGAGCTAGAATTTTATAGGCAGAAAGAACGTATAAATTGGATTCAGGATGGTGATTAAGGGACTCAATTTTTATGCTACTGTTGTTAAAAGAAAGAAGCGAAATACGATTCGTGTTTTGTATGATGAAGATGAGAATTGTTTGAAGAGTTTTGAGCAAATTTCTGAGGAATTGATTCGGTTTTATACAAGGTAGATTGAGACTGAAGATGAATCTTTACTTGATTGTGATATATCCCTTCTGAAAGAGCTAATAAACTATAATCCTTCTAAGGTGGATGGTTTGGTCAGGGAGGTAACGATGCTTGAAGTTCCTAATGCTATTTTTAGGCAAGGCAAGGCAAGGATAAGGCCCCTGAACTGGATAGGTACACTGGGGGATTTTTTCAGGCCGCATGACCAATAATTAAGGATGATTTTGTTGCATTTGTTCGACATTTGTTTCCCACATCTAATTTGTTGTCGGCATTCAATGCTACAACAATTTCATTGGTCTCTAAGCTTTTGAATGTCAGTCTAGCTAAGAGCTTTCGTCCTATATCTTATTATTTGGTGGTCTATAAGACTATTACTAAGATATCGGTGTCTCAGTTAGATGATTTTTTCCCTGACGTGATTACATGTAACCAGACAAATTTTGTACAAGGGATGAGCATTTCAGATAACACTTTGTTGGCCCAAGAGATTGTTAAAGGCTATGGTCGAAAGGGGCTTTCTTCGCGTGGTACTTTGAAGATTAACTTGCAGAAGGTATTTGATTCAATCAGTTAAAGTTTTTTTCTTAGGGTATTGGAAACTTTGGGGCTTCCTGTGCAGTTTTGAGGTTGGATTGAAGCCTGCTTCACTGGGGACCCCTTTCTTCTTATTTATTTATGCTAGCTATGAATGTGCTTTCAAGGGCGTCGGATGTTGCTGCAGCAAAAAGAATTTTTCAATTCCATCCTAAGTACAGGAGGTTACATTTGACTCACTTGAGCTTTGCTGACGATCTACTGATCTTTTGTAAAGGTAATGTCAAATTTGTGGTAGGTGTTAAGTGCGTATTAGAGAAATTTTATGAGATATCAGGTTGTAATTGAATGTATCTAATACTGAGATGTTTCTTTCGGGGTCTCGGCTCAAAGTCTTGTGGAGGTGCAGGCAGCCACTGATTTCAAGATTGGAACATTGTCGGTTCGATATTTATGAATACCTTTGGTGACAAGGAAACTTAGTCGAAAGGATTGTGTGCTTCTTCTTGACAAGATTAAAGCTAGGTTGAGTGCTTGGGTAAGGAGGCATTTGAGCTACGCAGGTCGGTTGCAACTCATTCGTGTTGTGTTATTCAGCATGAAAAACTTTTGGTGTGTGCAGATTGCTCTTCCAAAAGGGGTTTTGTGTGAGATTGAAATTTTATGTTGTCGGTTCTTCTAGAAAGGGGAGGATAAGAAAGCTTCTAGGGCACAGGTGAGTTAGAAACATATTTGTATTCTAAAGAGTGAGGGTGGATTAGGGTCATGACATAAATTCCTATGATTTCCTTTGCATATTCCTAAGCATACGTTGATTTCTTGGATAAAAATTCTGGATCGTTTATCTACAAGAATAAGGTTGGCTCGAATGGGGATGGTTCATGAAGTCAGTTGCATTTTGTATGGTAATTCGCTAGAGACAAGAGATCACTTATTTTTTTAGTGTAGTTTCTCCAAGCATGTCTGGTGCATGGCTCTTCTCTGCAGTGGATTCATAAGGTAGGTTATGGATTGTCCAGGAGAGTTAACTTGGGTTGTGGCTAGATTGAAAGGGAGATTGGTGTCAGCTCTCATTCTTAGGCTTGCATGGCAAGCGTTCATTTATTTGGTCTTGCAGGAGCGGAATAAAGATGCTTTTGAGGTATATAATGAACTAGTAGTGAGCTTTTTGAGTGCTTAAAGGTTATTCTTTGTATTCGTTTACGTCATAGGAACGTTAGGTTACAAAATGTACAGAATGCAACTCTTGTTGCATGGAGGTCTCTAAAGTTGTAAACATGTAACAGTTATTTCTACTTTTGAATAAATATTATAATTTTATCCAACAAAAAATATTTATAAAATTAAGATAACTTGTATGATATTTAAAAAATTAAAGATCATATTTTAGTAATTTTATATTTTTAACAAATAAAACTTTGATGATACTATTATTAATAATAAGGTTAGATTATTTTTTATAAATTTTCAATTCGTTTTCTCATTCTCTCTCTCTCTTTGGTCTTAAGCTGTTTGACGCTTTGAAGACCTGAAAGAAAAGAAAGATGAAGTTTTTTTTATGGCTTTCATTTTTACCATCCAAATATCATTACTGTAAGTTATATTGTCTGATATCTTTTGTATCCTTTTGCATGTATATTTCTTTGGTGTGAATTTGGAGAAATAGGGTGGGAGGAGAATTAATGTTTTTGACATAAAAAAACATGGTGATATAGTTTCTTCCTTTCTGAAAATGACTGAATCATGACATATTTGATAGGAAAATAACTTTTCTGGAACGAGAATGAGATGGGGGGAATCAAACTACTTTATCTTGAAAACGAAAGAATATGGTATTTAATTCACTTACTGTTGCAATGTGGATTCCTTCAACTTGACCATGTTTCTTGTATTTTTCTTGTAATGATAGCAAAAATTAGTTTCTAATTCCTATTGATGAGATGATTCCTGATGGGTAAGAATAACTTGTGCCTAGAGGTATCACTTTATAATTTTAAATTGGTTGTTTACAAACTGATAAAATATTATTCAAGATATTACTATTGTGATTTGTTTAAGTTAGGAGTTTCTCCCATTCATTGTTCAGTAGAACTGAAAAATGTGAGAAAAGAAAAATAAAATTTTGATAAAATGCATATTTTGATCATTAACTTAATTCTTTCATTTTTTTCTCCCTTTGTTATTCCAATTTAGAATAATTTGTTTTTAAGCATTGGGATAAAAATTTATCTTTTCTATTTTTTTGTACTTTTCTTTCTTACCAAACACAAAATTTATTTTCTTGATCCTTTTCATACCTCCACTTTTCTACTCAACCAAACAGACCCAATGAGTTATATATCAGTTTGACACTAATGTTCCCTCGGGAACTTTCGGATACAAAATATGGTATCTTTGATTTTCTTGGTACCAACATCAAAATTATGAAAGTTGCTAAAATAAATTAAATTTTTTAATATTCTTGCATAACAAATAACAGATTCTCTCCACCCCTTCCATATTCTCCTTGATGATGGTAAAGATACAAACTAAATAAGAAGAATTAAAATGAGAGAGAAGATAGAAGAGACAAGGATAAAAGAAGAAGAAAAATATCGAGGAAAAGAAACAAAAGAAAAGAGAGACAATAAACTTTTCATTCAATTAATTGATACCCAATATTCAATTCAAAGAGGGTTTTATTCCTCAAAGACAAAATGACATAGTTTTATCGCAACTAATATTAACCATCATAAAATAGGCTCGTTACAAATCTCTTTGCTCGAATTAATTTTTGTCCTCAAAGATTCGTACATGATTTTTTTTTCAATTATTAGACCAAACATGTTCTATTACACTCCTAGCTTAGATCGAAAGTGAAGTACGAACTAAAAATAATCTCTTCCTATTTGAAAATGCAAGCCTAATACCTCCATGATCAAAAAGCACCCTAGTTGGCTCTTTGAGACCAATGTCAACTATCTTACAAGCCAATAACATTCCATCAATTAACACCCCTAGCTTAGATCGAAAGTGAAGTACGAACTAAAAATAATCTCTTCCTATTTGAAAATGCAAGCTTAATACCTCCATGATCAAAAAGCACCCTAGTTGGCTCTTTGAGACCAATGTCAACTATCTTACAAGCCAATAACATTCCATCAATTAACACCCCTTTGTCAATACTCTCTTTGTTGACATGTTGACTATATGACATCATTTTATTTTGGTTGGTAGTAAGGTAAACTAATTCTAAATTTATCACAGTATGTATCCTAGGCAAAGGCAAAAATTTTACACTTCCTAAATTAATCATAGACCAATTTTTAACCTTGATAACAATCCAAAGTCTTTGATACTAGATGAAAAATTAATAATTATCCGACTTGACTACAACAAAATCAACATCTGCTAATTCCTTAATATGTAAAAATGAATAGGAAGGAGAAAAGTCTTTAGTATTTGGAGCACCAACCACCAAAGGTATAGTTCCCACAGCAAGAGACTAAAAAATTTTCTCGGTGATATAATCCTCCTTGTTGGATTTCTAAAAAATCAAGCTAGATTTATAGAGTTTAAGAGCTTTCACTTCACCACTTGCCCATTGCGATTTATATAGCAACCATCATAAAAATCTATTGTGATATTTTCCTTTTCAAGCTCAACAAGGTTCCCAATCGAAAGTTAGGGACACCACAATTAGAAATAAAAACAACAACAAAGGCATTCTCAATCTTTGGTATCATTGGTTCCTCTATGCAAGATTTGAGGTACCATTGCCTTCTCTACCTTTCCCAATTAAAACCTTGGAATTCGTCTGAATTACTCACATCATTTGGAATTATAAACCTCGATTGTCCAACAAAATCTTTAATAGATTCAACGAAATTCGCAGAAACTATATACTTCAATGACTTAGGCGGAACCTTAAATGAAGTATCTAAGCCCTCTATCTTCACTACTACCATCACATTCGACAGAGCTGGCGATTCTAACGGTTCATACTACATTGTCACTTCATCTTTAATGTCATATTTTCTCATAACAATTTTATCAAATACTTGGGTTTCATTTGGTTCTGCGAAATCAACTATCAAAGATGAGTCATCCAATTTTTTACTCCTTTGATCGAATAGTTGAGCTTCACTTGAATCCACTTTTTTAGTTATATATGATGCCAATACTTGTTTTAGCTCAACAAAATTTGTTGCCTCTTTATCCTTATATAATTGAATATCGAGTTGATAAAATCCATCAATAACATTACAACCTTGAAGAGAAGATATAACCTTGACCGAATTCCGAAATTCTTGATATTGGATCAAAAATTGACAACCATCTAATTTCTAGAGATGAACAATTTTTTTCAACGATCCATAAAGTGAAAAAACTTGATGCATCTTTTCTTGAGTAATATGATAAATCATATGGTGGATTATAACATGGAGGATTTGATTGCCCAAATAACTTTTGAACAGTTCTTGTAGTTCCAACAAAAACAACATATAACTTTCGTTCATGGCCGAGAACGATGGCTCTAATGCCTTTGTAAAAACACAAACTAAATAGGAAGAATTAAAATGAGGGAGGAGATAGAGAGACAAAGATAAGAGAAGAAAAAGAATGTCAAGGGAAAGAAACAAAGCAAAAAAGAGATAAAAAAACTTTTCATTCAATTGATCGATAGCTAATATTTAGTTCAAAGAGGGTTTTATCCCCAAAAATATAAAACCACGTAATTTTATCATAACTAATATTATCCCTTGTAAAATATGCCCGTTACAATGATTATGAAACATTCAAAACCAAAAAAGAATGAAAAGTAAGTTTGAATCACATAAACCTACAGACCTCATGCCTCTTACTCGCTATCAACACGAGAGCAATCATTTGCATAACTCATAGTATAATAAGTTAAAGTTTTCCTACACGAAAAGTAACTATTATTATTAAACATTTTAAAACTTAGGGCTTTCATTCTCCTATTTTTTCACTGATTATTTTACTTTACCCTACAATCAATTTGTTGCAGCCTGCAAGAAGCCTCCTGTTTTCTGTATAACCATCGAGTATCTTGCGGGTGGATCATTAAGAAAGTACCTTTATCGGCAAGATCCACATCCAGTCGCTTGTGATTTAGATCTAAAATTAGCTCTTGATATTGCACGCTGGTTGCAGTACCTTCATTCACAAGGAATACTTCATTGGGATCTCAAATAAAAAAATTACTCACTGTAAAGATATATGTATGAAGGTGGCAAATTTTGGTATTTCGTGCTTAGAATCTCATTGTGATAGAGTAAAGGAATTTACAAGTACTTACCGGTAGATGGCACCTGAAATGATTGAAGAGAAACATCATACAAAAATGTTGATGTTATTAGTTTTTGCATCGTCACTCTAGGAGCTTTTAACAACTCTGACACCATTCGCTAACATGACTCCTGAAAAAGATGCATTTGCAGTATACCAAATGGTGATGAACCTGACTCATTATTGACATGAATGAATTAATGTTTTGATATAATAATTGAAAAAAAAATTAGACAAATTTAAAAATATTTTAAAAATGATTTTAAATCCAAACAATTTAAAAATAAGTTTGAGATATTTCTAAGGCTTTTGAAAGTATTTCAAAATGATTTAAAGAAGCCAAAGTGTTCAAAATGCTTCAGGCGTTTCGATACAACTTGCCTGTTTTCAAAAGAAATGGTACAAGCGTTTCGATACGGCCTTGAACTATTTTGATACATTTTACTACTAAAAGATTTGGTTTCGATATAAAAAATATGCGTATCGATATGAAAGTATCTATACGAGTTTTAGGTGTTTCGATACACCTCAAACAACTATATGAAAACCCCAACAATTTTATAAAACCCCCTAACGGCTAAGAGCAAACCATTTCGATACGAGAAACAAAAGATGTATCGATACGCTTACAAGGCATTTCTATATAGGTTATTAATTGCAGAACCAACGGTTATTTTTCAAAGTGGAAGTATCGAAACAACTACCATGCATTTCGATACCACCTGCACCAAAAGAACAAAATTGGCTTGAAAATCGGCTTCAAATCAATCACAACGGTCATCAACGGCTAGAAGATTAATTGAGATGATAAAAGAAAGTCTCGAGCATCATGTAGAGATTAATGCTTCCATTGTAACAACATTATGATCAAAGATATGTCTTAGAGCTTAAACCCTATCTTTAGGTAGATAAAACACTTGTGAACTCAATTGTCAATATATGCTCAAATGTATTAGAATTGAGTGAGAGCTCTAGATTGAAAACATACACCTTGTTAGAAGTATTACAAGTTTGGGTTATGAACTTTGGATGTTAGATTCGGGGATAGAATCTAAGTTGTAAGGTTAACTCTTTGACCTCAAAAGGTAGTATAATCACTAAATTTTGTCTGGGTCAACCTCTTTTATTTTATTTTTATGAAATAATGGGCGTGATATTTTAAAGGGTTTTATTAATATGTTTTTACTATAATATGAGCTTCGATTGCTATGGGATATTTATAAGAGTTACATATTAGTATGTGTGTGTCTATGCATATTTTTATATACATGTGTTGTGTTAACGTATGAGGGCATACATATTAGTATTGCATGTTATTGTTTGTAGTACTGTGTGCTAGTATGAATATTATTATTGTATGTTAGTGTGTACATTAGTGTCAATGTTTATGACCATATTATTATTCACATTTTGGTTAGTATATATAATATGTAATGATATGTGTTTTTATGTGTATTAAATATTCATGATAAATAATGTATGTGTTTATTAATATTGTTCTCACATGTGCATGTATTTTTAACCTTGCATGTATTCTATTTTAATTGTTTGCATATATTTTATTATTTGCATGTGTTATATATTTTGAATGTTGTATGTATATTTTAATAATTTTATAATACCATATTAAAATTAAAAAAACTCAAAATTAAATAATATCCAGTCCATTACATATTAAAGCCCACTATTAAATATTACATGCCCCAAATAAAATGTTTACAACCCATTTCTATAGGCTCAACCGGCCATAATTAAAACAAAATCCTTATCTGATGCAAATATTTTGTCTTGCAGCCGTCACAGGAACCCTTAGATCATTCCCAAATCAACGATTTAGATCGAAAAAATAAGAAAAATGTTCAGATCACCCAACTGGCGCGTGGATCCCCACGCTAACTTTTAGACTAATCATGCGCGTGCAACACAACCCCCCAAAGATCCTTCAAATTCCACCGTCCGTTCGGCCGACGTGGCACCACCATCGGATATTCTGGAGCCATCGTACAGATCTCACCCACCATAGTAGACCAAGAAGAAAAAATAAAGCAAAATATAAGATTTAGATCCCAAGAAATCCGAAAAACAAGGGAGAAATCATATTGAAATATTAAATCCGAAAAAAAGGGATTGATCATCATTCGATTATACTAAACACATGAAAAAAATATCAAGTTCTGTATTAAAGGGATTCCCGGTTCCAAAAAAAAGAGGGGTTGTAATGGAAAAATAAGAGAGGAACCCAGTTTGAGAGCCTTGTATCTTCTTCGGTTGTAACCAATTTTTCAGAAAGAAGATCAACAAAAATCCTCGTTTGAGGAAAAAATGAGTAAGACCTAATGGCCGGCCGAGCATAGTATCTTCGTCGTATCGCCGTTTATGGATGAAGAAGAATCGGATTGAGGGAAGTCTAAGAGCCTAAGTTTTTCTTTAAGGTTTTGATATTACAGAGAAAAAGGGGAAGTAATTGGTTATGTTTCAAAAAAAAATATATATAATAATCAGAGATATGGTCTTTGGTATCCACTGGAGTATCAAATATCCATTAATTTTGCCATTACTTTTCAATTTCCCACCATGAACATAATGAAAGGGCATTAAATTCCTTTCTTTACATCGTTTTCTTTTCCTTTTTTTTAACATATATTACATTAGGTTATATGGTTATTATGGTATATCTTTATGTCCTACAATATTTATGGCATTTATTATAGCATAAGTATATTAAATATTTATGGACATGTTTGATTTATTTAAATTTTTATTATTTTATGTATTGCTTCACATTTATATATATCGTCGTTTTATAACTTATGATTGATTTATTTTAGTTTGTTATTTGTGTATATTTGTGTAAATGCATGATAACTCTTTTTTTCCCTCTATTTTCGGTAGTCTGTTAGGTTTCTTATTTATTCCTTTTTAATATGTCATGTAGTATGGATTGTTACTTAATGTCTTGTTTTCTGTTTAATGCTTAGGGTGCATAAGTTTAGGACCATATATTAACATGTGTTGTATTTTATAGCTCAATTTATTGCGTGTACCCTTGTGAATCCTACACATTTTAAATTCATGAGTCATGTCTAAAACCCATTTTGACAACAAAGCTTAAATAATTACCAACAATGAGCAAAGCAAATATAAAAACACTTAGCATGCAATATATTAAATAGAAACAAAAGTTAATCATCCATAAAAGCTACCACCGAAACAAGGTTACATGGTGGAGCCAAATGTTAAAAGTAATCAACCACATTAATCTTAAACATCCAACATTAATCTTCATGAAAATAAAACTAAATAAAGCAAGGAAGGAGGACTAGAAGACACCCTCGGTGTGCACCACCGCCAGTTCTTCAACCATCATGGTCGCCTTGGTGAGCTAGCCCCTCTCGGGTGCTTAGCTCATCACTCCCTTCGAGTGCTATCAATGGAGGTCCCTTTGGCCGAAAATTGGAGGAGAAAGGTGGGAGCTTTCCGCCGCAAAGGTCTCTCTTTTTTGTGTTTTTTTTCTCCCACCAAAGCCTCACTTTGTGTAGGTCACCATGTCTTTTAAAGAGGGTGAAAAACCCTAAAAGATATGCAAAAATTTCTTTGTGCCCTCATTTTTGTCCTGACATTTCTGCAGGACTGGCAGAGGTGATAGTGGTCCCCTACTGACGTAGAATGCATATAGGCCATCTTCTCTGTGGTCCCCCATTGTGGTGGTTGTAGTGGTCTCAATCGGTTGTGGTAGCACCAGCTGACACTCTTATCAAAATATCTCTTTGTCGTTTAGCTCAGTCCAAGAGTTCTCTAGCTTTGCCATGGCATTTTCCTTTTGCCATCCTTCTGAGAATGCCATGACAAATTGCCTCAACTTCCGTTTCTGCTTCACCTGCACAACACCACTAAAAAGAACTACCTTTCCCATTAAATAGCACCTATTACCACCTCAAAATGTCAAGGCATGTTTAAATGACTATATGCAATGTCATGAACCTAAATGCAACTAAATGATTCTATATGAGCCTAAGGACACTCAATAGCTTAAGTAAAAAGGCCTAAAATATAGCCTTTTTACGGAGTTATCACACCCCAAACTTAAGCTATTGCTTGTCCCCAAGCAATGGATAGTAGCTAGCAGAGAAAGAATGTCATGACATTATCAAAATCTAGGTACGTAATAGGTTAGAGTTTCAGCCCTCAGAAAATGTCATGGCATAAACATATAAGACTCGAAGAAATTGCAAGAACTTTGCCCTAGGACCAGGTCGGATGCGAGTGCGTGTGTAGGTGAGTGTATCCTTTCCATGCTTAGTTAACTTAGAAAAAATCTAAGGAATGTTCACTATTCTTAGTAGAGCATATTTTCTCATTTAAGCACGTTTTTAATACTCCCCATGTATATATATATATATATATATATATATATTTATACAAAAATGCCAATAAACTGCTATGAGAGAAGCTAGTCTGTCACACTACCTTCTATTCATTCCATAGCTGTCATTTATTTAAACGCAATATCCAGGCAATGCCATGGCAAGTTAAAAGTGTAGCATCACCCTGTGCCTCTTTCAGTAACTCATATGTACATGGAAATGCCATGGCATAACGGAGTATCCCTCTACAAATATGTCCGTGCATTTATTCTTTACTTTTAATACTAAACTATTGAGGGTTCTCTATTAACAAAACAATTTACTAAAGCGTGCTAAGCTATTCAAGTTTCTATTGCAGTGGGCAATATTGAGTCCGAGAAAGCAGGAAATTCTTGATTGAGCGGGGGAAGTAGCTCTGCCAGGTAAGCTTTGATGACTTCGTCTCTTTCCTTTGTGTAAAGGAAGAATTCTTTGAGATCTTTGGACAGGTCATCTACTTTTTCCAGGGCATTCTTGGATAGCTCCAAGGCTTCATCTTTTTAGAATGGAGCTCTCCCTCTAGAAGTAGCAGCGTATGATGATTCCGGCTGCTCATCTAAATTTCCCATCAAGGCGGTCACCTTCTCAGGGGTTAGCCCTTTCATGCCTTCTAAAAGTTCATTAAATTGATCCTCCGGGACATTCTTTTTGCGGCACAAAGCCGTGATCAAATTCGGGAACATGAGGGTGCTTTTAGGTCTTTTCCAACATACGTGCGTCTCTTGTACGATAATCCTCCCAACATCTATGGGGCAGCCATAGAGAATAGAGTGCAACAGCATAAGGCGGGGAAAACTTACAGTGGTGTGATGCGAAGTACGCATCAACTTGTATTGAATAAAGTGGCTCCACAAATGGGCGTTGAGAAGCAAAAATTCTCGGTTCATCGTGCGTCTTGCTGCTTGCTGGCCATTCCATTCTGTCCTGGGAAAACACAAATCCTCCACTCCTTGGTAAGTCTAGTAATCGGCCTCTTCTTCTTTCTTGGCATGACGGTCCCCTCCTTGGGGAATCTTGAAGAAGCGATTGATGATTGTGTTGGTAAAGTGAATGTTTTTTCCCCGGACATAAACAAATTTCTGGTCTAAGCTATGGATGTTGGCATAGAATTCACGCACTAAGGTGGCATTGACGGAGCTTGGATGGGCGACAAACTTCTCCCAATGGTGTTGCGCCACCATATCTTTCACCTCTGGTCCCATCTCATCGGAGAGATTGAAGTCTAGTTCAAACAAGATCCGTCGATTCTTGAAGTTTTTAAATCTTTCTTCCGCCTCTTGGTTCGTAAAAACGGGAGGAGGGGGTGGTACGGATCCTAAGGGTCTCGTGCGTACCATGTTTGAGTGAAAAGAAAGGAAAGAAAGTGAGAAAGCTTGAAACTTTTCTTTAATAGAGGATGAGGGTGGTTTTCGGCTATGGAGGTTTTGTGAAGAAGAAGATGAAGGTAAAGTAAAAAGGAAAAGAATAAAGGTGGAACCTTTATTTGTTTCCTAGTGGGGGTTTGTGGGCAAGGACGTGTGGAGGGGGTTGATTGGTGTGGGTGTTGTCAGTTTTTTAATAGGAGAGAGGGGGTAGTTAAATTTGAAATTCAAATTAAAAAATTCCTCCTTTGTCTTTTTTGCCGCCCAAGGCTTCAAGTAGGGTTTCTTACTTTTCTCCCTCTTTTTCCTTCATCCGTCTGCCTCTAAGGGTGTAAAATAATCCTAAAAAGATTAAAGGAAAAGATTAAAATGGATTAAGCAAATAAAAATAAATAAAAACAAACTTAAAGAATATTTATTTATGAACAGGAGTAAACTGAAAATGCCATGACATTTCAGTATGTCATGCATCTATCAAATATGCTGTAGGTTTATCTCGCATCACGTGGACTCCAGAGTAAATCTTCAGAAGCTTCCTATTCACTTTGAAAATTGTTATATCTTCCGGATTCTAGATGTCTACAGCTCCATGGGGGTACACATGGTGAATCACAAATATCTTGGACCACCTCGATTTCATCTTCCCAGGGAAAAGCTTCAACCTTGAGTGGAATAGGAGCACCTGTTGTCTTGCATGAAAATGCCGTGGCAAAATTGCTTGATCATGTCATCGCTTGGTTCGCTCCTTGCAGAGTTTAGCATTCTCATAAGCTTGGGTCCTGAATTCCTCCATCTCATTCAACTCTAGAAGTCTTCTCTCACCAACTAAATCGGCGTCCAAATTGAGTTTCTTGATTGCCCAATAAGCCCTATGCTCTAGCTCGACCGGGAGGTGACAAGCTTTGCCATAGACTAACTTAAATGGAGACATCCCTAGTGGGGTTTTGAAAGCTGTTCGGTATGCCCACAACGCTTCATCAAGCTTTGGTGACCAGTCCTTCCTTCTCAGATTCACCACTTTTTCCAAAATTTGCTTGATTTCACGGTTGGAAACCTTGACTTGCCCCTTGGTTTGGGGATGATATGCCGTGGCAATTTTGTGTCGCACCCCATATCTTTATAATGCCTTGACAATTAACTTGTTGTCAAAATGAGTGCCTTCATCACTAATGATAGCCCTTGGCACACCGAATCTTGTGAAAATGTGCTTATGTAGAAATTTAAGCACTGTCTTTGCATCGTTCTTTGGTGTTGCGATGGCTTCAACCCATTTAGACACGTAGTCTATTGCCAAAAGAATGTATAGATCTCCAAATGAGGATGAGAATGGTCCCATAAAGTCTATGCCCCATACGTCAAATAACTCGACCTCCAATATGTTTTGTCGTGGCATTTCATGCCGTCTGGAGATGTTTCCAATTTTCTGACATCGGTCACAGGCTTGGTAAAATGCCTGGGCATCTTTGAATAACGTAGGCCAATAAAATCCTGATTGGAGGACTTTTGCAACTGTCCTCATCCCTCCAAAGTGACCTCCACATGAGCCTGTGTGACAGTAATGCAAGATATCACGTTGCTCTTCTTCAGGAACATATCTTCGGATAATTTGATCGGCATAATGCTTGAACAGGTACGGTTCATCCCAAAAACATGACCGCGCGTCGTATCTAAATTTCTTCCTTCCCTGACTAGTCATGTCAAAAAGGCAAAACACCACTAACGAGAAAATTAGTAAGGTCAGCATACCACGGAACCGTGACATAAAAAATTTTCTCATCAGGAAACTCATCATATATATCAATTTTGTCAGGACATTCCAGGTTGACTTCTAGCCTAAAAAGATGATCAACAACTTGGTTCTCTGTGTCTTTCCTATCTACCACTTCTAAGTCAAATTCTTGCAACAATAGTATCCATCTAATAAGCCTAGGTTTGACATCCTTTTTAGTCACTAAGTACTTAATTGCTGAGTGGTCGGTGTTAACAATGACCTTAGTGCCTATCAAGTATGACCTAAACTTGTCAAATGCAAATACCATGACAAGTAGTTCTTTCTCGGTGGTAGTATAGTTAAGTTGTGCATCATTTAAAGTACGGCTAGCATAATAAACAACATGAAAGATTTTACCTCGATGCTGCCCCAAGACTGCTCCCACAGCGTAATCACTTGCGTCGCACATTAGCTCAAACGGTAGTGTCCAATATGGGGAAACAAAAACTGGTGTAGTGATCAGGCTTTACTTCAGATCTGTGAAGGCGCCATGACATTTTTGATCGAACACGAAAGGCTGGTTCTGCTGCAGCAGCATGCACAAGGGCTTGGAGATCTTGGAGAAATCCTTGATGAATCTCCGGTAAAATCTCGCATGTTCAAGAAAACTTCTTATGCCCTTGACATTTGTAGGTGGTGGTAGCTTCTCAATCACCTCGATCTTAGCTCTGTCTACCTCAATGCCTTTGTGTGAGATCTTATGGCCCAACACAATGCCTTCCGTTACCATGAAGTGATACTTCTCCCAATTCAGCACAAGGTCAGCCTCTTCACATCGCTTCAGGACCTTTGCTAAATTGCTAAGACATTTCTGGAAACTATCTCCAGAAACAGAAAAGTCATCCATAAAAATTTCAAGAGAGTCTTCCACCATATCGGAGAAGATAGCTTGCATGCAGCGCTGGAAAGTTGTCGGGGCATTACATAATCCAAAGGGCATCCTTCGAAAAGTGTAAGTCCCATAAGGACAAGTGAAAGTGGTCTTCTCTTGGTCCTCTGGTACGATAGCTATTTGATTATACCCCGAATATCCATCCAAGAAACAATAGTAAGCTTTGCCCGCCAAATGATCTAACATTTAGTCGATGAAGGTTAGAGGAAAGTGGTCCTTCTTTGTAGCCTTGTTGAGCTTATGATAGTTCATGTAAATCCTCTATCCGGTAACTACTCTCGTCGACAATAGCTCGTTGTCCTTATTGCTAACCACGGTCGTGCCTCCTTTCTTTGGCACACACTGAACCAGGCTTACCCACGAACTGTCCGATATTGGGTAAATAATTCCAGTATCAAGCCATTTAAGAATCTCCTTCATAACAACTTGTTTCATGATAGGGTTGAGTCTACGTTGCGGCTCTACGGATTTGCCATGACATTCTTCCAAAAGTATCTTATGAATACAGATGGTAGGACTAATTCCCTTTAAGTCCGCTATGGTCCATCCTATCTCTCGTTTATACTATGACAAAATATCGAGTAGACTTCTCTCTTGGTCAGAATTCAAGTTCGCAGAAATAATAATTGGCAAGATCTCATTTTCACCCAAATAAGCATATTTCAAATGTTGTGGCAAAATTTTTAGCTCCAACTTCGGTGCATCGAGTAATGAAGGCTTAGGAGGACTAAATTCCTCGAAATCAAGAGGTTCAAAGCTTGAATTATTTCTAGCTTTCAGCAGACTAGAGTGATGTTCCTCCAATGAAGGTTCACTAGCTTCTTCCTCCTCTTTATTCGTGATCTCTTCATACTCATCCAGCTGTACGAAATTGCTGTGGCAAAATTGATCAGCTTCTGTAGATTGCTCATAATCTGCCTCCAAAATGCTCCGGCAATCTTCAGAGTCATCCATGCAGTTGTGAGAATTGTTGATGTTCACGGTCAATATTTGATTTGCTACACGCATTGTGAGCTCACCCTTCTCACAATCAATGAGAATGCGACCGATTGCTAGGAAAGACCTCCCTAATATGATAGGTGTATTAGCATCATCCTCACAATCAAGTATGAGAAAGTTGGATGGAAAAACGAACTTGTCCATGCTCACTATGACATCTTCGATCTTCCCCTCAAGTCTCACATGGGAACGATCGACTAGATGCAAGATTACGGATGTAGGTTTCACATCTCCCATGCCAAGCTTCACGAAAATTGACTTGGGCATCAGATTAACACTCTATCCAAGATCGCAAAGTGCTTTCCCAAAAAACTTTTCTCCAATGGCACAAGGAATAATGAAGCTGCCCGGATCCTTCTTCTTTGATGGTAGATTACTCAAGGAAGAGCAATATTCTTTTGCCGTGACAATTGTCTCGAACTTCTCCACTTTACACTTCTTTGTGACTATCACATTCAAAAATTTAGCGTAAATGGGCATCTGGTCGATTGCCTCCAATAGCGGGACATTTATGTACAGCTGATCTAGCTTGTCCACAAATTTTTTAAACTAAATTTCATCATTGTGCTTCTTGAGCCTCTGGGGAAAGGGTTCCTTTGTCAAACCTTCCTCCTGGTCCTTTTCCTCGAGATTTTTCTCAGGCATTTCTTTTTGCACAGGTTCTGGTAGGGAATCTTCAAACTTCTTCCCCCCAAACTTATCTTGCTGATTAAGTTGAGTACCACTTTTGAGTGTGATTGCACTGTAGTGCTCCTTACCATGCGGCTTAGTAACTTCAGTATCACTCGGAAGACGTCCAGGTTGACGCTCCTATAATGCTGTGGCAATTTGGCCCATCTGAATCTTCAGATTTCACAACAAAGCATTGTGGCTTTGCAGTAGAGTTCCTTGGTTCTTGATCGCAGTTGTATGCTCTTGAAACATCGTCTTGGTACTTAGAATAAAATCTTGCATAGTCGCCTCTAAAGAACTGATATAGATGATGATGCAGCCCCTTGCTCTGATTATGCCAGGGCATATTCGGTTGAAAATTCTAGGGCTCTTGCTGATTTTGGTTCCGCGCTGGGGGATTAGGATTGCTGGGTCCTTGGTTTCCCCATGAAAAATTCGGATGTTGTCTCTATCGTGGATTGTAGGTGTTCGAGTAGGGATTGTTGTTGCTTCGGTTGAAGTTTCTCACATAATTTACTGATTCATGGGTTCCTGGGCACTCACTCTTGTGATGATTTCCATGGCATATCAGACATGTTGAACTGGCCATCTTCACTTCCTTTAGTTCATTGGAACGTTGAATGCATTTCAACATGTTGGTGATAGCTGAGAATTGGGCGGATAGTGAGTCTTTCACATCAAGATCAAATGTCCCTTGTGCCTTTGTCCCGGTTCCAAGCCTTGTAGAAGGAAATTGATAGTCATTGTTGGCAATTCTATTAAGAATGTCAAATGCCTCCTCGGGTGATTTGTCTAGCAAAGTTCCATTTGCTGAGGCATCTAGCATCATCCTTGTTGGTGCATTGACTCCATTGTAGAACAATACAACTTGAGTCCAATCTTGAAATCCATGATTTGTACACTTGCGAAGCAGTTCTTTGTATCGATCCCAACATTCGCACATTGACTCGTCGTCACCTTGGAGAAAAGAAGCAATATCATTTCGAAGTTGAGTATTGAGATTCAGAGGATTATACCGTAGAATTTTTTTTTTCATAGATCAGCCCATGATTCCATCGATCTGGATGGTACTCCATTCAACCATCCCCTTGCTTGACCACTTAGAGCATAAGGAAATAGTTTGAGCTTCAACACGTCCTCATGAACTCCTTGTTGACGAAATGAGTCACAAACTTTTAAAAATGCCCTGATATGTTGCCTTGCATCTTCATGCGTCATACCTCCAAATTGCCTAATCGAGTTAAGCATTTTGAACATTATTGGCTTAAGTTTGAAATGTGCAACTGTAATTTCTGGTGCCATGAGGCCAGGATTGAAATCATCCAAGGAAGGATTTAAATGATCCCTAATAGCTCTCGGTCTAGGTGCAGCAGCGTGCTGATTTGCCCCGACATTTTGAACTACTAGGTCCTAAACTGGTGGGTCCATAGTTGTATGCTGAGTACGCCTTCTTTAATGAAATAAACACTCAATTTCAGGCACTATAGGATAGAGAGGTCCGCAGTCGACCGTCTGGACATGCACTAAGAAGAAAAAACAATAAAACGGTAAAACTGAACTAGGAAAATAAACTAAGCAAAACAAAAATACCAAAACAAAAATGACAAACTTCAAATAGATAGATCCCCGAAAACGACGCCAAAAACTTGGTGTGTTCTGTGTAGTGCTTATTATTGATGTATGTGAACACACATATATGTGCAAGTATACACAGTCATGCAAGTAATAATAGGGTGAGTGAGTATCGTTCCCACGAGGATCTAGATTAAAGTGTGCAGTCAAATTTGTTACGGCAAAATAGAATGGATAATGATGGCAAGGTGGATGTATGAAGGTGGTATGTGAGTGTATGGTAGAGTGATTGCAAGATAGCAAGCAAAGTAAAGAAAGTAAGTTGTAAATGCGAGGGCAAAAACAGGATGCAAAAACACGTCAAACAATATATTGTACTTCTCCTCTATTGATAAACTCTCTAGGGAACGACCGATGGTGGCTTCTATAGTTTCCTACCCCTTACCCCTACCTAACATATAGCTTCTATGGTGTATACTTACTCGATAGAGGTTTCTAAGGTATTCCCGCTCTCTCAAGTCATAGAAACCTGACAAACTAAAATACTTTGGTATTTTCGCCTGTCACGCGAATGACAACTTAGCCTATCGATAAAGTACCCTCCTTTTAGTCGTTGAAGCCTTCACCTACGCCTCTCTCGAGTTCTCTAGGATCCAACTAGGCCCTATTTGCAGTCTAAAACCCATTGCTCATGTAGATCCTCCCTTAGCACCTCTCGGATGATCTAAGGATCTATAGCTACACCTTTCTTGAGTTCTCTAGCATGTATCTAAACCATGGACACTCTCGTGTCTCTTACAAAGCTTAAATAATTACCAGCAATGAGCAAAGCAAATATAAAAACACTTAGCATGCAATATATTAAATAGAAACAAAAGTTAATCATCCATAAAAGCTACCACCGAAACAAGGTTACATGGTGGAGCCAAATGTTAAGAGTAATCAACCACATTAATCTTAAACATCCAACATTAATCCTCATGAGAATAAAAATAAATAAAGAAAGGAAGGAAGACTAGAAGATACCTTCGGTGTGCACCGTCGCCGGTTCTTCAACCACCATGGTCGCCTTGGTGAGCTAGCCCCTCTCGGGTGCTTAGTTCACCACTCCCTTCGAGTGCTATCAATGGAGGTCCCTTTGGCCGGAAGTTAGAGGAGAAAGGTGGGAGCTTTCCGCCGCAAAGGTCTCTCTTTTTTGTGTTTTTCTCTCCCGCCAAAGCCTCCCTTTGTGTAGGTCACCATGTCTTTTAAAGAGGGTGAAAAATTCTAAAAGATATGCAAAAATTCCTTTCTGCCCTCATTTTTGTCCTGACATTCCTACAGGACTGGTAGAGGTGACAGTGGTCCCCTACTGACGTGGAATGCATATAGTCCATCTTCTCTGTGGTCCCCCATTGTGGTGGTTGTAGCCAGCTGTAATGGTCCCGATCGGCTGTGGTAGCACCAGCTGACACTCTTATCAAAATATCTCTTTGTCGTTTAGCTCAGCCCATAAGTTCTCTAGCTTTGCCATGGCATTTTCCTTCTTCCATCCTTTTGAGAATACCATGACAAACTGCCTCAACTTTCGTTTCTGCTTCACCTACACAACACCACTAAAAAGAACTACCTTTCCCATTAAATAGAACCTATTAGCACCTTAAAATGCCAAGACATGTTTAAATGACTATATGCAATGTCATGAACCTAAATGTAACTAAATGATCCTATATGAGCCTAAAGACACTCAATAGATAAGTAAAAAGGCCTAAAATATAGCCTTTTTACGCAGTTATCAACAATCGTCCAGATTATCGGAGATTAATCGAATATTTAAATTAGTTCTTATCGTCTCTAGGCAAATAAAAATTAAAATTGGCATCATGATATCATTTCTTTTTATGTTGCATCATTCATAAAGGTGACGGGCGAGATCCGAACCTTAAACTAAAACGATGGTCAGTATTATTTGATGTCCATTTAGTATTTGATCCGGTGTATCATCAACCTTATTTAATAAATGTCTTATTAATTTAAATTCACTAATTAAATTAAGCTCGATTATTTAAGGTCAATTTTGAATTTAGAACCGATTTAAAGTCAAATTAAATTAGTGAACGGTGCTAATCTTTCCCTACGCATAACCAACTCTTAAACCCTTTTTCAAAGTGAATCTATGGTTTTCCTTTTAAGGTGTTCGGCCTACCTTAGTGACCGGTGGCGACTCCAATTTTATCATTTTAAAAAGAATTAATGTGTTTTTAAGTGACATTTTTAAAAGAGATTAAATTAGTAGCATCAAAGACCTTTTATCTCACCCTTTTCAAATTAATTCTCGTTTTTCATCTTTGGACTTAAAAAAGTCTGTAAAATATGAGGACTCTGCTAGGGAGCTTTTGTTTTTAACAGAAGAGAGTTGGGCCAAATTAAAATGTTTTCAACTTTCTTTTTGAATTTTAAGGAGGTTTGTTAAAAGGTGATCAAGATTTTATGGGCTTTAATAATTAGTGAATTCAAATTAATTTTTCATTTAATTTTTAAGGAGTCACCGACATGTGTTGTATCATATCATTAAGCTCTATACTTGAGCTCTAACCTTTTTTAAGTGAGATTGAAACGCTCATACCCAAGTGAGTAACCCTCCACGAGTCGGCAAAGAACTTCAAGAATCCACACCTTTGACTAGTGAATAGCCTTCCACGTCATTAGGCCATGCTTTCCCTCAAACCAAATCCAATTCGTAAGCTTATAATGGGACATAATTTGGTTCTTATTTACCTTAGAAGGTGATAAGATAGATTCGGGTACTCCAATTAGAACCGAACCACATGAGTGAGAACATAGGAAAACCACTTCGATAGAGCCATGTAGATAATCCTAGCAAGATAGAAATAGGATTTTCTTATACATATCTTATGTATTTGTTACTTGTATTTATTTGTCTTTAAATATATTTTTATAACGTGACTAACAATTTGTTCCATTGTTTCTTTTGTTTTAATTTTTAAATGCATTATCATGTCATAAAGAGCACATCGAAGTTGAAAATAGTTTGAAATTAAAACTTTGTTAAAAGAAGATTTCGTTTAAAACAACGACAAGAATGATCAAATATGAAGAAGACCTACCTTTTCCAGATTTGACCAGCAAGCGAAAAAACAGTAACTTCAGGGGTTCATTTGAAGTGCAAAACTTGAACATTAAGGGTGCAACCACGAGATAGGAAATTTAAGCATGGCTAAATCCAACTTTAGAGACATATCACTATGTAGCCACACTATTCGAGATCAAGAACAAGAATTAGCATTCTGCACCGCTTAAATGCAAGAGGTTACAAGGATGAATTAATTTCTCACAAAAGAAGTCAACAAGCTCCAAGGTGTTCTAGGTAAAGGTTCAAAGAATATATGAAGGTGATAAAGAGGGACCATCGACTTAAAGCTTAATTGACAAACATAAGAGGGGCAATTTCAGCAATTTCAATACCTACGTTGGGGAAAACCCATACCATATAGAGACAAAAGCGTGAATCAACAATGGACTGCCCAAATATAAGAAATTGCAAGGAAAATTTTATCTTTGTTGATAAGTACTCAACTCACTATCACTTTCTATACTTTTCATGGGTACTTATCATCAAATCTACAAATACTTGAACCAATGTATGTGCTTAATATGATATATTTAGGGATTGTGCCATTGAAGATTATATTTGTAGAAAAGGTATACTTTATTGTATTTTCATATCTGTGCAGGAACAAGTACTATCGAGACAGCAGAATGAGGCCGAGGCAGGACCTGATGCCGTGGCAGCAGAGGAGAAAAAACAATATGGCTGACAATTGAAGGAGAAAAATGCGGAGAACGTTGCTGAACAAGAAGTCCAAGAATCGGAGCTGAACAACACAAGAAAAGCCCAAGGACAAGACCACGCGGGATAACACCATCTAGAAGATCAAAATTGGAAATATTTACCTTATGTACATAACTTGTTCAATACTCCAAGTTGTACTCTAATTAGGAAAGGTTTACCCTAGGCCAAGCCTATATAAGGCATAGCCTTCCTAGGGGTTAAAAACATAAGATTCGGCTGATACACATATACTGAGAGAGCTTTCACCTTAGGGACAATTCTTCCCATCATGTTCTAAAGTTCTCTTAGGGTTTGGTGAAGGTTGTTGAGTATTTGTGAGAGGAGATAGTATTTTGTTTCTTGTTCCTAATGCAATAAAATATCGAAGTTTGCTTATTCTTTGCCATTCCTTGTTCTTACATTCAAGCTCGAGAGAGAAGTTTGTGAGTAATCCATTTATCTAATATCGAGAGAGTTAGATTCACGAAAGGAATAAATACGGTGTTTCAATCGAGAAATACTAACTCGACCTAGAGATAGGTTAAAAGTTTTAGCGGCTAAGAGAAGTATGGGATTGGTTGGTGATTATAATTGATTCACGCTGAGAGGTATCATCAAGGACTGGTCATCAACAATATTTCGACTTATAGATAAGCGAAATTATTAAAGGATACTTTATCGAACTTTGGTAATTCAGCCCAAGAGTAAGAGATTGCCGCGATAGAGAATATTGTCGCTGCCGAGACAGTATCTGCAATACTACCGAGGCAGTGCAGTGTAATTGTATTAGATAGAAGGAGATCAATCAAATCCACTATACAACACAACTGGATCCTACCTTCTCTCTCTCATATTCAATCTCTCTTTATTTAGTTAGTTTATTTATTTTAATCAGCATCTAACCTATTTGTATCTTTACTTTTATTTTATAGAGCAAGAAGATCAAAGGAAGCATATTAAGTACACCAATCCCTTTGGAGACGATACTTGATTTACTTATCACTTTATTACTTGACGACGTGTTCACTTGCACTAAAATTGCACATATCTAGCACGCATCAAGTTTTTGGCGCCGTCGTCGGGGATTGACAACTAAATTTTGCTTTCTTTACTTTCTTGCTTTTATTTTTATTTGATTTGATTTTTGGTGTATGACTAGGGCTAACCCTAGAAATCCACTGTACGAGATAGACCCAGAAATCGAAAGAACCTACCAAGGGTTAAGAAGAAAAATCCAAGGAGCCATGGCAGTAAATCAAGGGAATCAAAACCTATCAGCAGGCATTGGAGTCCATCCACTGCACCCACTGCCGTAACCACTGCCACGACAGCTAACTGTCAGATATTTTCTAGTGGAAGATCTAAATGGATTGAATCCTGGAGTTGTTACACCAGAGATTGAGGCAACCCACTTTGAACTTAAACTTGTGATGTTCAATATGCTTAATACTATTGGACAATTTAGTGGGGTTGCAACAGAAGATGCCAAACAACATCTTAAATCCTTCATGGAAGTATGCAACTCTTTCAAAATTCAAGGAGTCCATGAAGACATTTTGAGATTAAAACTTTTCCCCCATTCACTGAGGGATAGGGCCAAAACCTGGTTGAATAGCATTCCGACAAGATCAATTGGATCTTGGAGTGAACTTTGCCGAGAATTCATTATGCGATTTAATCCTGCAAATTTATATGATCGAATCCTTAATGAGATTACTTCTTTTAGACAGGTTGATGATGAACCTATGTACGAGGCTTGGAAACGCTATCGAGAGTTACTGAACAGATGTCCACTGTATGGATTTCCACTTTGGACGCAAGTAACCATGTTCTATAATGCCACCAATACCCCGAAAAGGATGATGTTGGATGCCTCGACAAATGACACACTCCTTGACAAGGCTTCGAAAGAAGTTATAGAGATTCTGAACAAACTCGCAAGGAACGATTTCTAATTTCCTACTTCTAGGAGATGAGGATTAAGACGCCAAGCCATAATGAATGAACTAGAAACCAACAATTCAGTGGTAGCATAGTTGACATCTTTAACAAAGATGGTTCAGAACATGCAAGTACAACAAAATACTCATGAGGTAAAAACGATCAATTCTTCTGAGTATATGAAAGACGAGGAATCTAGTTTTTATGTGGGTAACTACAACCGAAACAACAATATGATGTTAAATAAATACAAACCGGTATGGAAAAGGCACCAAACTTTTCATGGAGTAATCCTAACAATTCCTTGAACCCTACCAACCAGACCTCAAGTTACCAAAATTCACTACCGCAATAGCAAATGCAATAACAGCAGATACATCAGCAGCAACAACCTATGAAATCATTAGAGAATACTCTCAAGGCCTTTATTATAAAAACTGAATCATATATGGCCGAAAACAACAGTTTCATGAAGAGTACTGATGACTTTATGAATAGAACAAAGATGAGGCTGCAAAACCAAGAAGCTGCAACAAAATCACTGGAAACCTAAGTTAGTCAGTTTGCTTAAAGATAAAATACTAGACCACAGGGGGGACTACCTAGTAATACTGAAGTTGCTAAAGGAATGGGTCATAAACAATGCAAAGCAATCACTACAAGAAATGGCCTACAACTTAAGGAAACAATGGGCAAGTCAGTAACCAAAGTTCCACCAACAACACAGGAGGAAACAGACAAGGAGGACTTGGATGCTGAACAGACTGAACAGGAGAACACTGTCCTAGCAGAGAGCTCGACAGCACTTGCACTACCCGCCGAGACAACAAGAAACACAGTGGTTCCAGGTATTAAATTTCAAACCAATGAGACCCTGGAAGAGATGAGACCACCACCAATTTTCCCACAAAGGTTGAAAAAACAGAAACAAGACCATCAATTTAAGAAGTTCCTAGATATTCTAAAGCAAGTCCACATCAACTTGCCAATTGTTGAGGCAATTGAACAGAGGCCCAACTATGCTAAATTCTTGAAAGACATTGTGTCTAAGAGAAAGAAGCTAGGTGAGTTTCAGACAGTGGCATCAACTAAAGGATGTATAACAATGTTGCACAATCGTATGTCACCCAAACTGAAGGATCCTGGATGCTTTACCATACCTTGTGCGATTGGTAACTGATACGTGTAATAATAGCGCAACTGTGCAGTGCACACGTCGCAAGTAATAAAGTGATAAGTATATCGTGTATCGTCTCCATAGGGATTGGTATACTTAATATGTATCCCCTTGTTCCCTTGCTCCTAAAAAATAAAGTAAAATCACAGATAAATGGAATTGTCTAACTAAGTAACTAAATAACAAAACATAAAATAAAGGACTGAGAACGATATAGAGAAAGTGGGTAGGATCCAGCTGCGTCAATTAGTGGATTCGATTGATCTTCTTCTTGTCCAATGCAATTATACAACACTACTTCGGCAGTATTGTAGATACAACCTCGGCAGCGTTAGTATTCTCTACCGCGACAATCTCTTGCTCTTGGGCAGATGCATCAAAGTTCAGCAAAGTGTCTGTAGTTGACTCCGCTTATCTCTAAGTCAGAGCGCTGTTAATGACTGGTCTTTGATGATACATCTCGGCGTGAATCAACGATAATCACCAACCAATCCAACACTTCTTTTAGCTTCTGAAACTCTTAACCAATCTCAAGGCTGAGTTAGCATCATCAACACCGTAGTTATCCCTTTAGTGAATCTAACTCTCTCGATGCTAGATAAATAGATTACTTACAAACTTCTCTCTCGAGCTTGAATGCAAGAACAAGGAATGAAAATAGGATAAGCAAACTTCAATACTATTATTGTATTAGAACAAAGAAACAAGAGACAATCTCCTCTCACTAATATCTACAACCTTCACCTATCCCTAAGAGATTTAGAACATAATGTCGATGGGTACAAATCTTAGGGGAAGAGTTTCTCTAAAATCGGCTCTCTCTAACAATTTGGCTGGCTAAGCTATATATACTCTTAACCTTGGGCAAACCTTTCCTAAATAGACTTTAACTTGGAGTAAGGAGTAAGTCTTCTAATGCCCAACTATATATAGTCTTAGCAACAAAACTAGCAGAACCAGAAACACCTGCCGAGGCAATTGTAGATAAATTTACCCCAGGTATTAAACTCAATATCCAAGGAAACCTGGAGGATATCAGAACACCACCTCCTTTCCCATAGAGGTTGAAGAAGCAAAAACAAGACCACCAATTTCAGAAGTTCCTAGACATACTGAAGCAGGTCCATATCAACTTGCCACTAGTTGAGGCTATTGAACAAATGCCCAACTATGCCAAGTTCTTAGAGGACATAGTATCCAAACAACAAAGGCTAGGGGAATTTGAAACGGTGGCAGCCACTGAAGGTTGCATGGCCATGTTGCATAATCGCATGCCCCCAAAGCTAAAGGATCCTGGATGCTTCACAATCCCTTGTGCGATTGTATATGGTTATAAAGGAAAGGCCCTATGCGACTTGGGAGGGAGCATCAACTTAATGCCCAAATCAGTTTTTTAGAAACTCGGAATAGGACGGACAAAACCAACAACAGTACTGCTCCAACTTACGGATCGGTCCTATGTGCATCCTGAAGGCAAAATTGAGGATAATCTGGTGAAGGTTGACAAGTTTATATTTCCTGCCGACTTTCTTGTCCTTGACTGTGAGGCTGACGACAATGCACCAATCATATTGGAACGACCTTTCCTTGCTACTGGACGCACCATCATTGATATGGAAAATGGCGAGCTCACAATGCGGATAAATGATCAACAAGTCAAGTTGAACGCCTTCCACAATTTTACACACTCAGACGCTCTAGCAGAATGTAAGGCTCTCCATACAACAAATCATGGTACTAAAACATCCTGCCTGGGTAGCACGCTCGGCAGACTGTTCGGTAAACGAATAAAACCCAAAGGAGAAGCCGAATGCACTGAAGGGACTGACCAACTCATGAAGAAGAATACGAGCCAGAAAGAGATAATGAAAGTGGGAGATGCATTCACATGCACTCCACAAGTAACATAATCTCTTTTCTTCAATTTTAGCTATTATATTAGGATTAGTTTATATATTATTATTTTCAGTATTTTGTGTTGTTATACTTTATTTTATGCTTTCATTTTTTAAATAAATAAAGCTATGAATGCAGAAAAAAATTATGCCACAGCAGGACGCCTGCAGCCGCGGTAGCACACTGTGCCAGAGCCGCAGAATTCCTAACGAGCAGAAATAGTGTAACGGCTCTCTGCCGAGAAATCCGCCGCGGCAGTAACTGTGCATCAAGGAAGTAAATGTCTAACGACTATTTTTAACAGTCATATTTTTACAGCCTATATAAGCAGACTCATTGTTGTGTACTATTTACTCTTGCATTCTTACTACTTTTGCTTTCAGAATCTTGCTCTCGCTATATCTTGAAATTCACAGAACAATCTCTATTTAATCCAGAATTTCTCTAGTCATTCTCCAAGAACAATCAATGGCTTCTTATACAAGATTCTCCCCGGCCACTGTTGCTGACAGATTCAACCGCTCGTTCGTAGCTCGACAACTATGGGAAGAGTAGGGATTTCAACATAACAATAAAATATAATTTGACATTGAATCATACTTGTTCAACAAGATTCAGCATCAGGATTGGGAGGCTTTCTGTCTACAGCCTCCACCGGCGAATGCCACAATTGTGCGGGAATTTTACGCACATGGGCCGAGAAAGGACAACCTCTTTATCCACTGCCGAGGCAAGCCTGTGCAACTTGACGTTAAAGTCATAAATGACTTTTATGGTCTCACACCCAGACGGGATGATCATGCCGAATTCGTAGAAAGCATCACCACTCAAGACTATGAAGAGATTAAAGATGAGCTTTGTTACAACAATACTTCATGGGAAACCGGTGCCCATAAGGGTTTAGTAACACGGTAGAGTCTAATACCCGAGGTAAATATGTAGTGTACGTTCGTCAAAAGACGACTTATTCCAACCTCCCATAACAGCACAGTGGATCGCAAAATAATGACGCTGATCCAGTCCATCATCAAGAAGAGAAGCATCAACATTGGAGAGATCATTCTTCACGAAATTCATGAATGTGGTAAGAAGGAACGTGGACCACTTTATTTCCCATGTTTAATCTCTGCCTTGTAAATTAATGCAGGAGTTTCGGTCGAAGACACGGATGAATACATGCCAACTTGGCAGAGATGGACAAGAGATTTCTGCCATCGAGTTATGCAGATCACGCATGTAGAACGTGTCTAGGCAACACCACAACAATTTATTGCCGACTTCACCGTCGGAGGGCAGTATTCAATAAAGGCACCAGCCTCTACCGAGCCAACTATCGCAGTAGACCCATACCAAGAAATTCTGCAAAGGATAGCAGCCATGGACTTTCGCCAACAACGCTACATGGAGTACCAGTGCGACTTCAACATGTCTCTAGCCAACATGATGATGCAGAGCTTCCCACATCAAGGGGCACAATTTCCTGAATTCCCAGCCGATATGTTCGTTACTGCATCCCCTTACACCGATATAACACCTGCCCCAAGGTCGCAACCATTCTACCAGACATAGCCGCACCAACAGTTTTATGCTGTCGGACCTTTCAGGCCAGCAAGGTTTGCCAGAGTATTATCTACCAGCCAAAGGCCATCCAAGAGGCGAGCTGTCTTTAACTCTCCTCAAAGGGAACCAATCCCTATGCCCAGTCTCAGCAGAGATACGTTGTCCCGCGAGATTGATGAATACCACAGTTCATCCCATGAATCAGCAATACCCACTGCCACGGTAGGGGGCAGAACAAAAATCATGAACATAGACAATATGGACGAGGTGGAAGAAGGGGATGGGGTTACGGCACCGACGCACCGCACACCGTCTAGTAGAGTTCAGCCGCATCGACAGGTCAAACAACAACAATCACCGACACAAGGATCTAGACAAAAGGCACCAGCAGCAAAGCTTAGGAGAATGCTCCGAACAAGAAGCTCCTCGGAGTCATTATAAAAATTTCCTTTATTGTCTTTATCTTTTTCAATATTTTAATTGCTATTTGGCTTATATTTTAAGCATTAAGGACAATGCTCGGTTTGAGTTTGGGGGAGATTGTAGGTGCAAAAGCAATACCGAGCCTACCTACTGCCGCGACATTACCATAAAGGGAGTAAATTTTTTCTAATTTTTTTTTAAATATTCTTTTTTCTTGAATTTATGTTTGTAATCTTGCACTGATCTACGTCAGCTTTACTTTAGTTTACTCCTTTAAGGCTATAAAAATCTTTCTCCTTACCATGGCCAATTTCTGTTTTGAAGGGATAACCATAGGATACTCATGGAATAAAACTTAGAAGCTTGCTTTAGGGTTAGAAAGAAAATAAACACTTTTGGGGCTTGTTTGATTTAGGAGTTCATTTAATAAACTTAGGTGGTAAAGACTTAGAACCTTTTGGAAAAATAACTAGAGGTGCCTATCACCGGCTCTAGTTTTGCTCTCCTTCGTGCTAGAGGTTCCCGAAACTGGCTCTAGTATGCTAAATAAGTGGTTAAAAGGAAAAAATAAGAAAAAGAAGGAAATAGAAAACGCATATCTTGAGGTGCCCGAAATTGGCTCAAGACTTGTTGTTTTAAGGAGACAATTTTAGTCCAAGATTCTATTTCTCTTGAACTTAGAGTTTATCTAAGAAAGCCTTGAATTAGCCTTGTCCATAAAACGCACGCACTCACCTAGCCTTATAGCTTGTTTCTTAGTAAAAGTACTTGGGTAAACTAGTGGCTAAAACGGAAAGATAGACATGACCATGGTGGAGAGAATAGATGGAAGAGTAAGACCAAAGGGGAGTAAGGTTCGGCAATTTCATGTTTTGCATTGCTTGAGGACAAACAATAGTTCGAGTTTGGGGGTATTTGATGAGTGCCTAAAAGGCAGTTATTTACTACCCTTCTCATGGTACTTTATGCATCTATTATACACCAACTTGAACCGAATTATGAACTCTTTCGTAGATATTATTCTGTTATTATTACTTACAAAGTCAATATTTATAGATAATGCAGATATTATTATAAATTCTGTACATATAGGAATATCCAAGGTAGAAGCGACAGCGAAGCAGTTTTGAGGCCGAGGCAGAAGACAGGGCCGAGGCAGAATCTAGTGTGGCAGCACCAACAATGGAAGCGCATTGAAAGATAAAAATATAGAGAACATTATGGAAGATGCAGCGCATCAATTGGACCAGGCTAGCGCACGAAAAACCCAAGTCAAAGACCAAGCGGGAAAACCCTTCTAGAAGGCGGTAAACTTGGAAATATCAGATTCCTTGAAGAAGACTTGTTCCCTACTCCAAGTTGAAGTCTATTTAGGAAAGATTTGCCCTAGGTTAAGACTATATATACCCTAGCCGGCCACATTGTTTAGTAGAACCGATTTTTAGAGAAAACCCTTATCCCTAAGAATTATACCTAAACGATAATAAGTTCTAAATTTCTTAGGGATAGGTGAAGGTTGTCGATATTGGTGAGAAGAGTTTGATTCTTGTATCATTGTTCTTATGCAATAATAAAATCAAAGTTTACTTATCATATTGCCATTCTTTATTCTTGCATTCAAGCTCGAGAGGGAAGTTTGCAAGTAATCTATTTATCTAGCATCAAGAGGTGTAGATTCATAAAAGGGATAACTACGGTGTTGTAGACACTAACTTGGCCTAGAGATAGGTTAAGAGTTTCAGCAGCTAAAAGAAGTGTTGGATTGGTTGGTGGTTATCGTTGATTTACGCCGAGAGGTATCGTCAAGGACTGGTCATCAACAACACTTTAACTCAATGATGAGCGGAGTCACTTACGGATACTTTGCTGAACTTTGATGCCTCTTCCCAAGAGCAATAGATTGCCGCGACAAAGAACACCAATATTGTCGAGGCCGTATCTGCAGTACTTTCGAAGTAGTGTTGTGTGCTTGCACTGGACAAGAAGAAGATCAATTGAATCCACTAATTGACACAACTGGATCCTACCCGTTTTCTCTATGATCATTCTCAACCTTTTATTTTATGTTTTGTTATTTAATCATTTAGTTAGTAAAGCAAATCACTTTATTTGTGTTTTTACTTTATTTTCAGGAGCAAGGAAACAAGAGGAAACATATTAAGTATATCAATCCTTGTGGAAACGATACACGATATACTTATCATTTTATTATTTGGCGACGTGTACACTTACATTCAAATTGCGCTTATACCATACGCATCAGTAGTAAATAACTGCCTTTTGGGCACTCATCAAATATCCCCAAACTCGAACTATTGCTTGTCTTCAAGCAATGCAAGACATCAAATTGTCGAACCTTACTCTCCTTTGGTCTTACTTTTCCATCTATTCTCCCCACCATGGTCATGACTATTTCTCCGTTTTAGCCACTAGTTTGCCCAAGGACTTTTACTAAGAAACAAGCTATAAGGCTAGGTGAGTGTATGCGTTTTATGGACAAGGTTGATTCAAGGCTTTCTTAGATAAACTCTAAGTTCAAGACAAATAGAATTTGGATTAAAGCTATCTCCTTAAAACAACAAGTCTTGAGCCAATTTTGGGTACCTCAAGATATGTGTTTTCTATATTTTATTTTATTTTATTTTAAGAAAACTTTAGCATACTAGAGCAAGTTTCGGACACCTCTAGAATGAAGGAAAGCAAAACTATAGCCAGTTTCGGGCACCTCTAGTTATTTTTCTAAAACATTCTAAGCCTTTATCACCTAAGTTCATTAAAACAACTCCTAAATCAAGCAAGTCCAAGAAGTGTTTCTTTGTTTTCTAACCCTAAAGCAAGCTTCTAAGTTTTATTCCATGAGTATCCTATGGTTATCCCTTCAAAACAGAACTTGGCCATGGTAAGGAGAAAGATTTCTATAGCCTTAAAGGAGTAAGCTAAAGAAAAGCTGATGTAGAGCAGTGCAAGATTAAAAAAAGTAATTCAAGAAAAGAGAATATTGTAAAAAATTTCAGAAAAATTACTCTCTTTTTCATGGTAATGCCGCGGTAGTGGATTGCCTCGGCAGTGCTTTTGAACCTACAATACCCCCAAACTCAAACTGGGCATTATCCCCAATGCTCAACATATAAGGTAAACAACAATTTCAATAAGGAAATAGACAGAAGCATAAAAATTATTTATAACGATTCCGAGGAGCTGCTTGCACGGAGCAGTCTCCTAGGCCGTGCTGTTGACTCCTTTCGTCTAGATCCTTGTTCTTGTGATTGCTGTTGTTTGGCTTACCGATGTGGCTGAACTCGATTGGGCGGTGTGCAGTGCGATGGTGAAGTAACTTCATCTCCTTCTTCCACTTCGTCAATATTTTCTGTGTGTATGATTTCTACCCCACCCCTACCGTGGCAGTGGGTATTGCTAGTTCATGTGATGAACTTTGTTAGTCGTCAATATCGCGAGACAGAGTGTCTTTGTTGAGACTGGGCATAAGGATTGGTTCCCGTTGGGGAGAGTTAAAAACAGCTCGCCTCTTGGACGGTCGTTGGTTGGTAGAGGATACTCCGGTAGACTTGGCCGGCCTAGAAGGTCCAGCAGCATGAAATTGTTGGGGCAACCTTGGTGAGAAAAAGGGTTGGGGCCCTGGGGCAGGTGTTGTCTTGGTATAATGAGCGATAGTGACAAAGGTATTGGCTGAGAATTCAGGGAATTGCACCCCTTGATTTGGGAAGCTTGTCATCATAATGTGGGTGGGAGATGTGTTGAAGTCGCGCTGGTAATCCATGTAGCGTTGCTGGCGAAGGTCCATGGCTACTATCCTCTGCAAAATTTCTTGGTAAGGGTCTGCTACGGCAGGGCCCTGGGCAGATGTGGGTACTTCTACCGAGTACTGCCCTTCGGTAGTAAAGTCTGCAGTAAACTATTGCGGTGTTGCTTGGACAGGTTCTTCCTGGGTTATCTGCATGACTCGGTGATAGAAATCTTTAGACCATCCCGGCCGATTCGGTATTTACTCGTCTGTAGCCTCGACTGATACACCTGTAGCAATACACAAAGCAGAGATTAAAGAAGGGGAACATAAAGGGTCTTTGTCTTTCTTATAGCAATCATAAATTTCTTAGAGAATAATTTCTCTAATATTGATGGTCCTCTTATTGATTATGGACTGGATGAGCACCAAACGTCTCCTGTCGACTGTGCTGTTATGCGATGTGGGCATTAGACGTCTTTTGACAAAGGTGCACCACATCTTAGTCTCAGGTTTGAGGCTCAATCTTGTTACGGATCTTCTATGGTTATCGGTCTCCCAAGGGGTATCATCGTAACAAAGATCATCTTTGATTAGCTCGAAGTCAACATCGGTGACCTCCGCCTCAAAATCACTATGTGTATTGGACAACGGAGTGAGGCCATAGCGTTGGTTGATTGCTTCGGCATTAAGTGCGACTGGCTTCCCTCGGCAGTGGATATATAAATTTCCTTCACTCGGCATGTGGGCATAAAACTCTCCGACGATCGTGGCATTCGCTGGGGCAGGTTGGAGACAGAAGATTTCCCAATCTTAGTATTTGATTTTGTCGAACAAGAACTGTTCGATACCATAATTATCTTCATCCAAGTGCTGAAATCCTTGCTCCTCCCATAGCTGCCGGGCCACAAAAGAACAGTTGAATCGCTCTTTAATGACAACAGGATAAAAACATTTGTAAGTGGCCATAATTATAGTTATTGGATGCCTTGAACGAAATCTGGAGTACTTGAAAAGATTGGTGAAAATTTCAAGAAGTAGATAAGAGCTAAAGTAATGAAGAGCAAGATTGTGAAAGAAAGAAGATTAGCAAGAATGCAAGAGTGCAAAATTCACAGCAAGGAGGCTAGTTATATAGACTGTAAAAAAATATGACTGTTAAAAATTAGCCTTTAGGCATTTACTGCCTTGCTGAACAATTACTGCCGCGGTGGTTTTCTCGGCAGAGAGCCGTTGCACTATTTGTTCCCGTTAGGATTTCTACGGCTCTGACACAGTGCACTACCGCGGCAACAGACTTCCTGCTGTGAAATATTTTTTCTTCATTAGTTGCTTTATTTATCCTAAAAAAACAAAACTTAAAAACATAAAATACTGAAAATAAAATATAACAACATATAAAACTAGTCCTAATATAATAAATAAAATGGAAGGGAAAATATTATGTTACTTGTGGAGTGCATGTGAATGCATCTACCAATTTGATTATCTATTTCTGGCTCGTATCTTCCTTCGCGTGTTGGCCAGTCCCTTCAATGCATTCGACTTCTCCTTTAGGCTTTATTTTCTTATCGAATAGTCTGACGAGCGTGCTGTCCAGGCAGTGCTTTCGGTAAGGTCCTGCTCAGCTTCTGAGTCCTCGTGATGTTGCTTTTCTGGTTGGACTCTAACGGTTGAGGGCCCTTCTTTATCTTTTAATTGTAGACCACTTCTTGTTGTAATTACCTTGCATTGCCCGTGGCCTAACACCTTAGCAACCTTAGTATTTCTAGGTAAACCTCCTGGTGGTTGAGTGTTTTGTCGTTGGGCAAATTGACCAACTTGGGTTTCTAAAGACTTGATGGCAGCCTCCTGGTTCTGTAGTCTCATCTCAGTTCGGTTCATGAAGTCATCAGTACACTTCATGAAGCGGCTGTTCTCGGCGATGTATGAATCAGTCTTTGACATGAATGTCGTAAGAGAATTTGCCAGTGCGTTCAGAGACTGCTGCTGTTCGACCTGCTGTTGCGGCATGGATTGTTGAGTGTGCTGCTGCGGCAGGTTCTGACTTTGGTGCTGGAATCCAAGGGCTTGGTTGACTGGATTTAAGGCATTGTTGGGGTTACTCCATGAAAAGTTTGGATGTCTTTTCCACGATGGGCTGTAATTGTCGGACATCATATGATTGTTCCTATTATAATTTCCAACATACAGGCTGGTTTTCTCATCTTACATGTAATTAGATGAGTTGATTGCCTTAACCTCATGTATATTTTGCTGGGCTTGCATATTCTGAACCATCTTGGTCAGAGAAGCCAATTGTGTTGCCACCAAACAGGTTATGTCTAATTCATGGGCTGTGACATGGCGTCTTATTCCTCCTCGCCTTGATGTAGGAAACTGGAAGTCGTTCCTTGCGAGTTTGTTCAGAATCTCAATGGCCTCCGCGGGTGCTCTATCCAAAAGTGTCCCATTTACGGAAGCATCTAGCAACATCCTTGTGGAGGCATTGGTGGCATTATAGAACATGGAGACTTGCGTCCACAAGGGAAAACCATGTAGTGGGTATTTGTTTAACAATTCTTTGTAACGTTCCCACTCCTCATACATTGGTTCATCATCATCCTGCCGAAATGATGTGATTTCATTACGGATGCGATCATAGAGATTTGTCGGGTTGAACCTCGTAATGAATTCTCGGCAGAGTTCATCCCAAGATCATATGGATTTGTTGGGATACCATTTAACCAAGTTTTCACCCTATGCCTCAGTGAATAGGGGAACAACTTTAATCTTAAAATATCTTTATGGACTCCTTGGATTTTGAAAAAATTGTACACTTCCATGAAATATTTAAGATGCTGCCTTGCATCTTCAGTAGCAGACCCACTAAACTGTCCAATTGTATTCAACATGTTGAACATCACTTTTTTGAGCTCAAAGTGAGTTGCTTCAATCTCTGGGGTGACTACGCCAGGGTTTAGTCCGTTTAGGTCTCCCACCAAAAAGTCTCTAACAGTGAGCTGCCTTGGTAATGGTCGCGGCAGTTGCTGCTGCGGCATTGCTGGTGGCAGTACATTATAATCAACAAGTGGAATTTGTCCTCTTGGTGGATCATCCATGACTTGAAACAGGTTGCGCCTTAGATGGCGTCTTGTGCGTTCAATCTCAGGATCCAATTCATACAATGGACCACTCGGGTTTGCCTTGGTCATATACCAGATAAGCTAAAGTTAAAAAAATAATTAGAATTAAAGTTAAATAAAGAATGGTTAAAGAGCAAGAAAATAAAAAAAAAATTTAGTTGCCAATCCTCGGCAACGGCGCCAAAAACTTGACGCGTGTAAAAATAGCGCACTTGTGCAGTGTAAACGTCTCAAGTAATAAAGTGATAAGTATATCGTGTATTGTCTCCACAAGGATTGATATACTTAATATGTCTCCCCTTGTTCCCTTTCTCCTAAAAAAAAAAGTAAAAACATAGATAAGTGAAATTGTCTAACTAAGTAACTAAATAACAAAACATAAAATAATGGATTGAAAATGATATAGAGAAAGTGGGTAGGATCCAGCTGCGTCAATTAGTGGATTCTATTGATCTTCTTCTTGTCCAATGCAATTACACAATACTGCTTCAGCAGTACTGCAGATACAACCTCGGCAGCGTTAGTGTTCTCTGTCGCGGCAATCTCTGGTTCTTGGGCAGATGCATCGAAGTTCAGCAAAGTGTCTGTAGTTGACTCCGCTTATCTCTAAGTCAGAGCGTTGTTGATGACTGGTCTTTGACGATACCTCTCGGCGTGAATCAAGAATAATCATCAACCAATTCAACACTTCTTTTAGCTTTTGAAACTCTTAACCTATCTCTAGGCCGAGTTAGTGTCGTCAACACCGTACTTATCCCTTTCGTGAATCTAACTCTCTCGATTCTAGATAAATAGATTACTTACAAACATCTCTCTCGAGCTTGAATGCAAGAACAAGGAATGACAATACGATAAGCAAACTTCGATATTATTATTGCATTAGAACAAAGAAACAAGAAACAATCTCCTCTCACTAATATTTACAACCTTCACCTATCCCTAAGAGATTTAGAATATAATATCGATTGGTACAAATCTTAGGGGAAGGGTTTCTCTAAAATCGACTCTCTCTAACAATGTGGCCGGCTAGGCTATATATAGTCTTAACCTAGGGCAAACCTTTCCTAAATAGACTCTAACTTGGAGTAGGGAGCAAGTCTTCTACATGAGATCTGATGTTTCCAAGTTTACAGCCTTCTAGAAAGATTTTTCCGTTTGGTCTTTGACTTGGACTTTCAGTGTCCTAGCTTGGTCCAATTAGTGCGCTGCATCTTCCAGAATGTTCTCTATATTTTTATCTTTCATTCGCCTACAATGTTGATGTTTCCACTTTGGATGCTGCCGCGGCTTTGTCCCTGCCTCGGCCTCAACACTACTTCACCACTACTTCGGTCCTGGATATTCTTGTATGTACAGACTATGTAATAATATCCGCATTCTCTATAAATTTTGAATTTATAAGTAGTGATAACGGAATATCCAATATTGTACAAAGAGTCCATATTTTAGCTCAAGTTGGAGTATAGTAGATGCATAAAGTGCCATGAGAAGGGTAGTAAATAACTGTCTTTTGGACACTCATCAGTAACAATTATGAAGGAAAGGTACTATGTGATTTAGGAGCAAGCATCAATCTTATGCCCAAATCAGTTTTTCAAAAGCTTAGAATAGGAAGGGCGAAGCCTACAACAGTGTTGCTCCAACTTGCGGATAGATCCTATGTGCATCCTGAAGGAAAGATAGAAAACATATTGGTAAGGGTTGACAAGTTTATTTTCCCTGCCGAATTCCTTTTCCTTGACTGTGAAGCCGATGATAATGTACCGATCATCCTAGGAAGATCTTTCCTTGCTACTAGACGAACCTTAATTGATGTGGAGAATGGAGAGTTGACAATGAAAATTAATGACCAACAAGTCAAACTCAATGCATTCCAGAATTTGGAAAAATTTGATGGTACAGAAGAGTGCAAAGCCCTCCACACAACAAATGCAGACACTAAGGTATCCTGCCTAGGCAGCACGCTCGGCAGATTATTTGGTAAAAGAATTAAGGCCAAAGTGGAGGCAGGAAATACAGAAGGGACTGGCCAGCAAGAGATGAGCAAATTGGGAGATGCATGTACATGCACTCCACCAGTAACAGAATATCTTCCTTTCTACTTTATTTATTATATTATGATTAGTTTAATTTAAGATTTATGTGTTTATTTTCAGTATTTTTCTTTAGTAATATTTTTTCTTTAGTAATATTTTTGTTTTATTTATATGTTAAATTTTCTTTAGGACAATAAAGTCAAGAATAAAAAAGAGAATTAGTTCATAAAAGGAATTCTGTCGAGGCAGTAAATAGTGTTAGAAGTCACAGAAGTCCCAATGGGCAGAAATAGTATAACGGTTATCTGTCGAGTTTTCCGCCGTAGCAATAAATGCTAACGGGCAGCAAATTCAAAATGCTACAAAACGATGCGCGGTTAAAACGGTCATAGTGCCGAAGCCTATATAAGGAGCATTCTTCTTATGAACTATTCACTCTTGCATTCTTGAATTCTTTAGCATTCTACTCAATCTTGCTCTCACAATACTCTCACAAATCGTCTTGAATTTTTTAAAATACTTCACCAAGACTCTCAATCTTTACAAATCATCAATGGCATCATACAACAGATTTGCCCCTTCCATTGTTGCAGACCGATTCAACAGATCTTTTGTTGCTCGACAGCTGTGGGAAGAGCAAGGATTCTAACTCAGTGAGGAGGAAAATCTCGGTATTGAACACTATCTGTTCAACAAAATTCAGCATCAAAAATAGCAACTCTTCTGCCTACAACCTGATCAGGCTAATGCAACCATAGTGCGCGAGTTTTATGCACATAGGCCAAGCAAGGACAATCTCTGCAAAAGCCAAGTCATGTTCGAGAAGTAAAAGTAGTCACCATTCTCTACGAAACATGTGGTGACAATCATGACTCGAACGTATGCCTGCATAATCCAAAAACTTCCTTATACATTGGAAATTTTAATAGAAACAATATGTCCAACAACTATAATCCATCATGGAGGAAGCATCCTAATTTCTCATGGAGTAATCCTACACTTAACACGCAACATCAACCAATGCAAGCTATGAGATTCCAGCAAAATAATAGATTTGCTCAGAAGCAGATGTTGCAGCAGGCACCGCCTCCGCAGCAAACAATAGAAGTCCAAACTTTGGAGAATATACTGCAAACATTCATGGCCCATACTGGTGCATACATTACAAATACCAATAAGTTCATCCAAAGAACTGACACTTTCATGGACAGAACAGAAATGAGAATGCAGAATAACGAAGCTGCTCTCAAGGCGCTAGAAACCAAAGTAGGACAAATGGCATAACAGATTAAAATCTGACCCATAGGAGGTCTTCGAGCGATACTAAAGTATCTAGAATTGGTCATCATTAACAATGTAAAGTCATATCGACCAGAAGTGGATTACAACTAAAGGACCCTGAAATACCTGCTTAAACAGTAGGTAAGACCCATGTAACAGTAATCCCTGAAGAAGCTACTGACAAAACATCTAAGGCAAAGGAACCAACAGATACTGCCGAAAATACTGCTGCAGCAGATGATGCCATAGACGCACCACAAATAGGATTTTAGTGCGAAGAAAAGATCGAAGATCTGCGTCCACCACCACCTTTTCCATAAAGGTTAAAACAAAAAAAGCAGGAGTACCAGTTTAAGAAATTCCTAGATATACTTAAACAGGTACATATAAATATACCTTTAGTGGAGTCAATTAAGCAAAGGCCCAACTACGCCAAATTCCTTAAGGATATTATATCCAAAAGGAAAAAAAATTAGGGAATTTGAAATAGTTGCCGCAATAGAAGGATGTGTGGCAATGCTGCATAACAAGGCCACCATCAAAAGAAAGATCCTAGTAGCTTCACCATACCATGTTCTATCAGAGATCAATACGTGAGTAAAGCACTATGCGACTTAGGCGTCAACATAAATCTCATGCATAAGTCAGTATTTCAAAAGTTAGGCATCGGGCAAGCAAAACCACCAACAGTTATGCTGCAGCTGGTAGACCGCTCTTACGTACAACCAGAAGGAAAAATTGAAGATATTCTAGTAAAGGTGGATAAATTTATTTTTCCTGCTGACTTCTTAATTTTTGATTATGAAGCAGATAACACGCTCCAATCATATTAGAAAGTTCATTCCTAGCCACACGAAGAACATTGATCGATTGTGAGAAAGGAGAATTGATCATAAGGGTCAACGATCAACAAGTAAAGATCAATGTATTTAAAAATCTAATGCATCAGGATGAACCAGATGAATACAAAAGAATTAAAGTTAAAACTGAGTTCAACTTTAATCTAGAAGCAGATTGCCTGAACAAAATCTGTCAAGGCAACCTCTGCCGAGGCAACATGTCCCTTGAACAACAATACATTCGAAAGAAACCACCAGATGAGGGGACAACAACTGGAACATCAACTTCTCCTCTAGACAAAAAGGAGAAGATGGTTGTTGTTGAAGATGCAATTTATAGCACCTCTGTAGTAACCTAAATTTTAAATCTCTTAGTCCCTAGTTTAGTTTTTATGTTTTAGGAATTAGAATATTATTTTTAGTTTTAGGGTTAGATTTTAATTTCTAACAATTTAGTATTAAAGTTTATTTTTTCTCACATTTATTTTTTTATTATTCAGCTTTTAGGCCCAATAAAATAAAATAAAATAAACAGATGAACAAGCCCCAAAACGCGGCCTAATTCAAAACAAAAATATCTCAGTAGGAAACTTGCCGCCCAATTCGAAAGCCGCATCGTTTCTTCCGCCAATGCAGGCCAGTTGGATCTGCATAGCGTGCACTCTAGGAATAATGATGATGATGATGCCGCTCCCAACGGTTGGCCGCCTTCGCCTATAAATAGTGAAGCAAGCTTCATCTTTTCCACAATCTTTCTTTACTTTTACTCTGCCAAAATTCTTCTTCATTCTCCACAAAATGTGGCAACCCAAAGACAAACCTCTACCAATGCAACAAAGTTCAGACACTTTTCTACAACAACAGTAGAGCACGAATATGAAAGGAATTTAAAAAACTGGTAGATTTGGGAGGAGCAAGGATTTCATTATACCGATGATGAAGACCTGGGGCGTTCATACTCTCTAAATTCACCTTTCAGCAATGACACCAATTTGCAAGGCAACCAGATCCAGCAAACATTGAATGGGTACGAGAACTCTATTCCCATAGGCCAGTAGCGAAAAACCCATATGCCTACCACTGAGGAAGAGCAATCCTAATTCCAGACATCGTAATTAATGCCTACTTCGGCCTCCATATTGAAAAAGACGAACATGTAGAGTTCGTAGTCGCCCTGATGGAAAAAGACTACGAGCAGATGAAAACATAACTCTACCTGCCTGGTACTGAATGGAATACAGGTAAACACCATGTATCCGTCAGCCACCGTGACCTCCGATCAGAGGCAAAACTCTGGAACATGTTCATAAAAAGGAATCTACTACCAAGCTCTCACAACCAAACAGTAGATAGACCACGCATGGCGCTCATCCACTCTATCATCCACAACCTAAGGATCAACATCGGCAACATCATTAGTGAACAGATCTTTGAATGCGCCACCAAGGAAAAAGGTATCCTTATCTTCCCTTGCTTGATTACCGCTTTAGGAAATTTAGAAAGAGTCCCAAACATGCCCTTAGACACCTACACACCGAGACGTGTGGGCTGGACAAGGAAGATTTATATGAAAAGGATAAAAATGGAAGAAGCAGTTCCACAAGCTTTCATTCCTCCCTCGGACGAAGCAAAACCCACCGAGGCAGCCCAACCAGCAAACCCAATGGAACAAACACCAGCAGGACTCTTGGAGATCCTGCAGAGAATAAAGAGAAGGTAGCTGGCCTTCATGAGCTATATTAAGGAGTTCAACAACGCCATCGTCACCATCATCCGAGAAGAAAACCCTTCATACACGAATACATTCCTTAACTTCCTAGTTGAGCTCTCCACACCTCAGCCTCCCCCTGATACACCATCAGTCTCAGCTACTATCTTAGTCTCTCCTGCCACCACAGCTGTTGCAGCTGCAATCGAACCACTCTCAGCAGATTCAGTAGCTCATTTCCTCCGAATGGACTCCACCAATAGAGGAGCTACACTAGAAAATTCAACAACTTTCACTTAGAGTAATTTAGAAGAAGATTTGATAAGCTAACTCAGAGCTATTGATGAATTCATTGCTGCAACACAAGGAGGGTAGAAAAGAAAGACAGTCGCTTCATCCCAATCAACTTGGATCCAGAAGAGGAGCAATTACGAGATCCAACTCCTATCTGAGTCCAGCCACACCGTTCAACAAAAAAACGATGGTGAGCCCACCAAAGGTAGTGGCCCAACAACCGCTGAAGCCAACCACCTAGCAGACACCGAATACTCGTCGCAAGCTTATAATTGAAAGTGATTATGAGGATTCATTTGGATCTTCCATATCTTTCTAAGGGCGGTAGTTTTTCTTATTTTATCTTTCTCATTTTTTTCTTTTTTCTTTTCTTTTCGTTTATTTTCGGTTATATTTTATTCTCTCTATGCATTGACAACAATGCATCCCTTGAGTTTGGGGGAGCATTTGTCTATTTTGTAATATGTAAATACAATATATGGAAATAATCGAAGTATCTCATCAATACTTTAAATCTTATCATAGTTACTTAAGTATTACTGCAAAATTTTGTTTAAAAATCTATTGATTTTTCTTGAAACTGCCTCGGATTAGTACTTAGAATTAGACTAGGAGCCTGAGAACATCTGAAAACACTTCTAGGATTAGTACTTATAATTAGACTATGAGCCTGAAAACATCTGAAAACACTGCTAGTCTTAGTTGATTTTAAAAGTTCTTTTCTTTGAAAAACAATAAGGACTTAGGCGTAGATTTTTACTAGAGGTGCCTTTCACTGGCTCTAGTTTTAGTCCATAGAGTTGCCCATTACTGGCTCTAGAACTTAGAATTCTCCTACTTACTAGAGGTGCCGCCTATCTCTAGCTCTAGTAAGAATATGCTAAACACTTGAGGTGCCCATGACTGGCTCAAACAAGTATAACTATATGGCAATATTAATTATACATCAATTTCAGGGAGAAATAAAGCAAAAGAATTAAAAAATCTTAGTCGGAAGTCTTGAGCTAGAAAATGATTAGAACTTAGAAAATCAGCTTTGACACAACTACGCACACACACACTAAGACTTATAGTCTAATTTCGAGGAACGCCAAGAACCAAGAAGAGGCTGAGTCAAGAAAGGAACTCTACCACGGTAGGCTGGACGATATATCGCTTTAAAATTCCCTACTTAAACTTATCTTTTTCATTGCTTGAGGACAAGTAGTAGTTCGAGTTTGTGGGTGTGATGAGTGCCTAAAAGTCTTTAATTTTCACATCATTTCTCTACTCATTTATTGCTAATAAAGACAGAATTAAATGCAATAGTAGATATTTTTGATTATTTTCCATATCTCAACATCCGAATATTATTTTTATGAATTTTTCCATTAATTGGCATAAAACAGATATGTTTGATAGTTTTCTTTCTTAGACAAAAAACTACATCACAGAAAGAGCCAAAGAAGAAAATAGATATTGAATTGCAGATGAAATATCCACTAGGCAACGTTTTGAAGACTATCGCGGTAGTATATAAAAAGACGACAAATGATGCCTAACAGGAAGAGGAAAACATACCGAAAGACAAAGAGTAAAAGAAAGAAAACAACTCAGTTAGAAGGTCGAGCCCAAGCCAAATCATGGGAAAATATATTTTAGAAAATAAGATTTATTTAATATAATTTAATTAGGAATTAGATTTCTTTTCTGTTTAAAACTCTTTTCTTGCATAAAAGATCAACTTAGGGTTTGGCCAATATAAGACACTTATTATGTTTAGGTTTAAGGGAGGAGAAGTCGGTTAAAACACATAACTTATCCTTAGCCGCCGACCACAATATGTTCTAAACTTCTTTGGAGGTTTAGATTGTTGTGGAGTAGATGGAGAGGAAGGTTACATTGTTATTTATATTTATTAATGCGAAACTTATTTCATAGTTTATTCTTTCTGGGTACTTAACTTTCTTTGCATATGAGCTCGAGATGATAAGTATGTGGAGAAATATCCATTTGTCTAATATCGGGAGAGTTAGGCTCATGAAACGAGAGAATACAGTCTTTGATCAAGAACATTAACTAATCTGGTTAGGATTTCAGCGACAAACAAGATGCATGTGAGGTTGTTATCTACCCTTGATTAACGCTGGGAGGTATCATCAAGAAACGGGGATTAGTTTTCTTCACTTAGGGATAAGGAAGAAACATATAAGGCTGCATTATCGAACTATTAAAATTTGAATTATCGATAAGGTATAACCCCGCCTAGGAAGCTACGACGACCCTTTGTGCGATCTGCCGAGGCGATAGTTCAACCTATTGTATTAATCAGCGGACTAGCAATATAACTGGAATCTCCTCTACAAAGAATTCAATCTAACCTCGTTCTTCTCATTATTATCTTTCTATAATTTAGTACAGTTTTGTTAATGCAATTAATCCAATCCAATTACTTGTGCTTTTAGTTTTCTTAAGTGTACTTATAAGAAGTAGTAGAATCGACTCAGTCTTCGTGGGATCGATATCTTAAATATTACAATCTGAAAAGTTGAATTTAACAAGGACTCCATAGCCTCCATCACTTATTAATTAAATGTCTTATTAATTTAAATTTACTAATTAAATTAAGCCCGATTAGTTAAGGTCAATTTTGAATTTAAAATCAACTTAAATTCAAATTAAAGTTCAAAAATATATTTTAAAGAAAATATTTTTTGATATCGATTTCCGGGTGCGATGGGGGTGTTAATCCTTCCCCACACGTAACCAACTCCCGAACCCTTTTTCAAAGTGAATCTCTGGTTTTAAGGTGTCTAGTCTACCTTAGTGACCGGTGGCGACTCTAATTTTATCTTTTTAAAAAGAATCAATGTGTTTTTAAGTGACATTTTAAAAAGGGATTAAATTAGTAGCATCAAAGGCCTTTTACCCTAACCTTTTCAAATTAATTCCCGTTTTCCATCTTTGGACTTCAAAAAGTCTCTATAGGTAGAAATTTTTAATGAATTTGAGAAATTGTTAGTAGGAAGCTAAGGTAGTGGATGTAGGTGCTTTTTAGAAGACCGAACCACTATAAATCATTGTGTCAAAATTTTTATCTTTTTGCTTCCACTTCAAACCACCCAAATTATCATTTCTCCATCACTTGCCAAGAAAGATCGGTTGTGCGGCGAGACCAACAATTGATATCAGAGCCAAGCTCAATTGAAGAGGATTAAAATCCTATTGAGGCAATCCGAAAAGCTCGACCAATATTCAATCAACCGACGATCCATGGTGTTATCCTTTGATAAACCACCTTTCTTTGAAGTGTCAAACTATTACCATTAGAAGAAAATGATGATGTACTTCATCAAACAAAGAGATTGTAAGTTTTGGGATATAGTTAAAGATGTATCGTTTGTGCCACAAGAAAGTAAGGCGGAATGGAGTGTAAAAGATCACAAGAAGATGATGCTTAATTGTAAGGCTTTGTACATTCTCTTTTGTTCATCTCATACCAACATCTATAAGAAGATGTCCTCTTGTTAAAGTTTCAAGGAAGTTTGAGACAAGCTAAAATTTACATTCGAGGGGACAAATGATGTGAAGAAGAAAAATTTGGACTCCTCAACCTAAAGTGTGAAAACTTAAAGATGGATCCAGAAGAAAACATTTTTATGATGTTCGATCGATTCTCCACCATCAAAAATGGACTTGAAGGATATAAAGAGATCATTTTGGAAGAAAAGTTTTTTATAAAGCTTATTTATTCCCTTCCTGAGTCATGAGATTCAAAGAAGACATTCATCATCAAAGTCAATGATCTCAAGACCCTCAAGCTTATGAACTCATGGGGTTTCTCCCCACACACCAAATAATGATGAACTCATGGGGTCTCTCCTCAAGCAATACAAACCATCAATTTGTCAAATCTTACTCTCTCTTGGTCTTACGTTTTCATCTATTCTCCCCACAATAACTATGCCTATTCCTAAGCCTTAAGCTTTCGGTGACCCAAGGGTTTACCCAAAAAACAATCTATAAGATTTTGTGAGTTTGTGCATTTTTGTGGACAAGCTTGATTAAAGGTTTTATTAGACAAACTCTAAGTTCAATACATATAGACTTGGATTTAGTGTACTCTTCTTAAAACAACAAATTCTTGAGCCAATTTCGGGAACCTCAAGGATTGTGTTTTCTCATGAATATTTCCTTCTTTCTTTTGCTATTCTTTTAAGCATACTAGAGCCAATTTTGGTCACCTCTAGCATGAAGAAGAGTGATTTCTAGAGCCGGTGATAGGCACCTCTAGTCATATTTCCAAAATTCTAAGTCTTTATCACCTAAGTTCATTAAAAGAATTCCTATAATCCAACAAGTCCCAAAAGTGATTTTTAAGATCAATCTAGCAAGCTTCTAAGCTTTCTTCCTCAAGTATCCTAAAGTTAAGCCTTCTAAACATGACCTAACCATGGTGATAATTTCGCAAAAAGGCTATATTTTAGGCCTTTTTACTTAAGTTATTGAGTTCCCTTAGGCTCATATAGGACCATTTAGTTGCATTTAGGTGCATAACATTGCATATAGTCTTTTAGTTATTCCTTGGCATTTTTAAGTGGTAATAGGTGCTATTTCACGAGAAAGGTAGTTCTTTTTAGTGGTGTTGTGCAGGTGAAGCAGAAAAGGAAGTTGAGGCAATTTGTCATGGCATTTGCAGAGGTTAGCAAAGGAAAATGCCATGGCAAAGCTAGAGAACTCCTGGGCTGAGTGATGAGTGCCTAAAAGGCAGTTATTTACTACCCTTCTCATGGCACTTTATGCATCTACTATACTCCAACTTGAGCTGAAATATGGACTCTTTGCACAATATTGGATATTCCATTATCACTACTTACAAAGTCGAAATTTATAGAGAATGCGGATATTATTACATATTCTGTACATGCAGAAATATCTAGGACCGAAGCAGCGGTGAAGCAGTGTTAAGGCCGAGGCAGGGACAAAGTCGCGGCAGCATCCAGAGTGGCAACATCAACATTGTAGGCGAATGAAAGACAAAAATATATAGAACATTCTGGAAGATACAGCGCACTAATTGGACCAGGGTAGCAAACTGAAAGTCCAAGTCAAAGAAAAAATGGGAAAAATCTTTCTAGAAGGCTGCAAACTTGGAAACATCAGATCTCATGTAGAAGACTTGCTCCCTACTCCAAGTTAGAGTCTATTTAGGAAAGGTTTGCCCTAGGTTAAGACTATATATAGCCTAGCCGACCACATTGTTAGAGAGAGCCGATTTTAGAGAAACCTTTCCCCTAAGATTTGTACCTATCGATATTATGTTCTAAATCTTTTAGGGATAGGTGAAGGTTGTAGATATTAGTGAGAGGAGATTGTTTCTTGTTTCTTTGTTCTAATGCAATAATAATATCGAAGTTTGCTTATCCTATTGCCATTCCTTGTTCTTGCATTCAAGCTCGAGAGAGAAGTTTGTAAGTAATATATTTATCTAGCATCGAAAGAGTTAGATTCACGAAAAGGATAAGTACGGTGTTGATGATACTAACTCGGCCTAGAGATAGGTTAAGAGTTTCAGAAGCTAAAAGAAGTGTTGGATTGGTTGGTGATTATCGTTGATTCACACCGAGAGGTATCGTCAAAGACCAGTAATCAACAACGCTCTGACTTAGAGATAAACGGAGTTAACTACGGACACTTTGCTAAACTTTGATGCATCTGCCCAAGAGCAAGAGATTGTCGCGGTAAGTTGTATCTGCAGTACTGCCGAAGCAGTATTGTGTAATTGCATTGGACAAGAATAAGATCAATCGAATCCACTAATTGACGCAGTTGGATCCTAACCACTTTCTTTATATCATTCTCAATCCTTTATTTTATGTTTTGTTATTTAGTTACTTAGTTAGACAATTCCACTTATCTGTGTTTTTACTTTATTTTTAAGGAGTAAGGGAACAAGGGGAGACATATTAAGTATACCAATCCCTGTGGAGACGATACATGATATACTTATCACTTTATTACTTGCGACGTATATACTGCACAGTTGCCCTATTATTACAGGCATCAAGTTTTTGGCGCCGTTGCCGGGGATTGACAACTAAATTTTTGTTTTCTTTATTTTCTTACTCTTTAACCATTCTTTATTTAACTTTAATTCTAATTGTTTATTTTTTTAACTTTGGCTTATCTGGTATATGACCAGGGCAAACCCGAGTGGTCCATTGTACGAATTGGATCCTGAAATTGAACGCACAGGACACCATCTAGGGCACAACCTGTTTCAAGTCATGGATGATCCACCAAGAGGACAAATTCCACCTGTTGATCATAATGTACTGCCACCAGCAATGCCGCCGCAGCAACTGCCGCGACCATTGCCAAGGCAACTCACTGTTAGAGACTTTCTAGTGGAAGACCTAAACGGACTAAACCCTGGCGTAGTCACCCTAGAGATTGAAGCAACTCACTTTGAGCTCAAACCAATGATGTTCAACATGTTGAACACAATTGGATAGTTTAGTGGGTCTGCTACTGAAGATGCAAGGCAGCATCTTAAATCGTTCATGGAAGTGTGCAATTTTTTCAAAATCCAAGGAGTCCATGAAGATATTTTAAGATTAAAGTTTTTCCCCTATTCACTAAGGGATAGGGCGAAAATTTGGTTAAATGGCATCCCAACAGGATCCATAGGATCTTAGGATGAACTCTGCCGAGAATTCATTACGAGGTTCAACCCGACAAATCTCTATGATCACATCCGTAATGAAATCACATCATTTCGGCAGGATGATGATGAACCAATGTATGAGGAGTGGGAACGCTACAAAGAATTGTTAAACAAATGCCCACTACATGGTTTTCCCTTGTGGACGCAAGTCTCCATATTCTATAATGCCTCCACAAAGATGATGCTAGATGCTTCCGCAAATGGGACACTTTTGGATATAGCACCCGTGAAGGATATTGAGATTTTGAACAAACTCGCAAGGAACGACTTCCAGTTTCCTACATCAAGGCGAGGAGGAATGAGACGCCATGCCACGACCCATGAATTACACACAACCAGTTCGGTGGCAGCACAATTGGCTTCTCTGACCAAGATGGTCCAAAATATGCAAGTCCAGCAAAATGTACATGAGGTTAAGGCAGTCAACTCATCTGATTACATGCAAGATGAGGAAACCAACCTATATGTTGGAAATTATAATAGGAACAATCATATGATGTCCAACAATTACAACCCATCCTGGAAAAGGCATCCAAACATTTCATGGAGTAACCCCAACAATGCCTTAAATCCAGTCAGCCAAGCCCCTGGATTCCAGCACCAAATTCAAAACCTGCCGCAACAGCACACTCAAATGTCCATGCCGCAGTAGTAGGTCGAACAGTAGTAGTCTCTGAAAGTACTGGAAGATTTTCTTACAACATTCATGTCAAAGATTGATTCATACATGGCTGAGAATAGCCGCTTCATGAAGCCTACTGATGACTTCATGAACCGAACTGAGATGAGACTGCAGAACCAGGAGGCTGCAGATCTAGAAAGCTGCCATCAAGTCCTTAGAAACCCAAGTTGGTCAATTTGCCCAACGATAAAACACTCGACCACTAGGGGGTTTACCTAGCAATACTAAGGTTGCTAAGGTGTTAGGCCACGAGCAATGCAAGGTAATTAAGACAAGAAGCGGCCTACAATTAAAAGATAAAGAAGGGCCCTCAACCGATAGAGTCCAACCAGAAAAGCCACATCACAAGGACTCAGAAGCTGAGCAAGACCCTGCCGAAAGCACTGCCCCGGCAGCAGAACCAATAGTACATGAAAATCCTACTGAGACAGATACAGATAAGTTCACCCCAGGTATTAAACTCAATATCCAAGGAAACCTGGAGGATATAAGACCACCACCTCCTTTCCCGTAGAGGTTAAAAAAGCACAAATAGGATCACTAATTTTGTAAATTCCTAGACATCTTAAAGCAAGTTCATATCAACTTGCCATTAGTTGAGGCTATTGAACAAATGCCCAACTATACCAAGTTCTTAAAGGATATAGTATCCAAACGACGAAGGTTAGGGGAATTTGAAACGGTGGCAGCCACTAAAGGTTGCATGGCCATGCTACATAATCGCATGTCGCCTAAGCTAAAGGATCTTGGATGCTTTACAATCCCCTGTGCGATTGGGGATGGTTACGAAGGAAAGGCCCTATGCGACTTGGGAGCAAGCATCAATCTAATGCCCAAATCAGTTTTTCAAAAACTTGGAATAGGGCGGGCAAAACCAACAACAATACTGCTCTAACTTACGGATCGGTCCTATGTGCATCTTGAAGGAAAAATTGAGGACATTCTGGTTAAGGTCAACAAATTTATATTTCCTGCCGACTTTTTTGTCCTTGACTGTGAGGCCGACGACAATGCACCGATCATCCTGGGTCGACCTTTCCTTGCTACTGGACGCACCATCATCGATGTGGAAATTGGCGAGCTCACAATGCGGATAAACGATCAACAAGTCAAGTTGAACGCCTTCCAAAATCTCATAAATTCAGACGCTCCAGTAGAATGTAAGGCTCTCCATAAACTAGACCAGGGTACTAAAACATCTTGCTTGGGCAGCACGCTCGACAGACTATTTGGTAAGTGAATAAAGCCCAAAAGAGAAGTTGAATGCACTAAAGGGACTGGTCAACACGCGAAGGAAGATACGAGCCAGAAAGATATAATCAAATTGGGAGATGCATTCACATGCACTCCATAAGTAACATAATCTCTTCCCTTCCATTTTATTTATTATATTAGGACTAGTTTTATATGTTGTTATATTTTATTTTCACTATTTTATGTTTTTAAGTTTTTTTTTAGGATAAATAAAGCAACGAATGAAGAAAAAATATTTCACAGCAGGAAGTCTGCGGCCGCGGTAGTGCACTGTGTCAGAGCCGTAGAAATCCTAACGGGAAGAAATAGTGTAACGGCTCTCTGCCGAGAAAACTACTGCGGCAGTAACTGTTCTGCAAGGCAGTAAATACCTAACGGCTAATTTTTAACAGTCATATTTTTTTACAGCCTATATAACTAGCCTCCTTGTGAATTCTGCACTCTTGCATTCTTGTTAACCTTGCATTCTTGAAATTTTCAGCAATCTCTTCAATTACTCCAGATTTCGTTCAAGGCATCCAATAACTATAATTATGGCCACTTACAAATGTTTTTATCCTGTTGTCATTAAAGAGCGATTCAACTGTTCTTTTGTGGCCCGGCAGCTATGGGAGGAGCAAGGATTTCAGCACTTGGATGAAGATAATTATGGTATCGAACAGTTCTTGTTCGACAAAATCAAATACCAAGATTGGGAAATCTTCTATCTCCAACCTGCCCCAGCGAATGCCACGATCGTCGGAGAGTTTTATGCCCACATGCCGAGTGAAGGAAATTTATATATCCACTGCCGAGGGAAGCCAGTCGCACTTAATGCCGAAGCAATCAACCAACGCTATGGCCTCACTCCGTTGTCCAATACACATAGTGATTTTGAGGCGGAGGTCACCGATGTTGACTTCGAGCTAATCAAAGATGATCTTTGTTACGATGATACCCCTTGGGAGACCGATAACCATAGAAGATCCGTAACAAGATTGAGCCTCAAACCTGAGACTAAGATGTGGTGCACCTTTGTCAAAAGACGTCTAATGCCCACATCGCATAACAGCACAGTCGACAGGAGACGTTTGGTGCTCATCCAGTCCATAATCAATAAGAGGACCATCAATATTAGAGAAATTATTCTCTAAGAAATTTATGATTGCTATAAGAAAGACAAAGACCCTTTATGTTCCCCTTCTTTAATCTCTTCTTTGTGTATTGTTGCAGGTGTACCAATCGAGGTTATAAACGAGTAAATACCGAATCGGCCAGGATGGTCTAAAGATTTCTATCGCCGAGTCATGCAGATAACCTAGGAAGAACCTATCCAAGCAACACCGCAGTAATTCACTGCATACTTTACTACCGGAGGGCAGTACTCGGTAGAAGTACCCACATCTGCCCAGGGCCCTGCCGCAGCATACTCTTACCAAAAAATTCTGCAGAGGATAGTAGCCATGGACCTTCGCCAGCAACGCTACATGGAGTACTAACGCGACTTCAACACATCTCTCGCCCACATTATGATGACAAGCTTCCCAAATCAAGGGGCGCAATTCCCCGAATTCTCAGCCAACACCTTTGTCACTGTCGCCCCTTATACCAAGACAACACCTGCCCCAGGGCCTCAACCCTTTTTCCCACCAAGGTCGCCCCAATAGTTTCATGCTGCTGGACCTTCCAGGCCAGCCAGGTCTACCGAAGTATCCTCTAACAGCCAACGACCGTCCAAGAGGCGAGCTATTTTTAACTCTCCCCAACGGGAACCAATCCCTATGCCTAGTCCCAGCTGAGACACTTTGTCTCGCGAGATTGACGACTATCATAGTTCGTCACATGAACCAGTAATACCCACTGCCACGGTAGGGTACGGGGCAGAAATCATACACACAGAAAATATTGACAAAGTGGAAAAAGGAGATAAAGTTACTTCACCATCGCACCGCACACCGCCTAATCGAGTTCAGCCACATCGGCAAGCCAAACAACATTAATCACAAGCACAAAGATCTAGACGGAAGGAGTCAACAGCACGGCCTAGGAGACTGCTCCGTGCAAGCAGCTCCTCAGAATCGTTATAAATAATTTTTTATGCTTCTGTCTATTTCCTTATTGAAATTGTTGTTTAGCTTATATGTTGAGCATTGGGGACAATGCTCGGTTTGAGTTTGGGGGTATTATAGGTTCAGAAGCACTGCCGAGGCAATCCACTGTCGCGGCATTACCATGAAAAAGGGACTAATTTTTCTAAAATTTTTTGCAATATTCTCTTTTCTTGAATTACTGTTTTTAATCTTGTACTGCTCTACATCAGCTTTGCTTTAGCTTACTCCTTTAAGGCTATAGAAATTTTTCTCCTTACCATGGCCAAGTTCTGTTTTGAAGGGATAACCATAGGATACTCATGGAATAAAACTTAGAAGCTTGCTTTAGGGTTAGAAAACAAAGAAACACCTCTTGGACTTGCTTGATTTAGGAGTTCTTTTAATGAACTTAGGTGATAAAGGCTTAGAATATTTTGGAAAAATAACTAGAGGTGCCCGAAACTGGCTATAGTTTTGCTCTCCTTCATTATAGAGGTGTCCGCAATTGGCTCTAGTATGCCAAAGTTCGCTTAAAATAAAATAAAATAAAATAAAATAAAATAAAATATAGAAAACACATATCTTGAGATACCCGAAATTGGCTCAAGACTTGTTTTTTTAAGGAGATAGCTTTAATCCAAATTCTATTTGTCTTGAACTTAGAGTTTATCTAAGAAAACCTTGAATCAATCTTGTCCATAAAACGCACATACTCACCTAGCCTTATAGCTTGTTTCTTAGTAAAAGTCCTTGGGTAAACTAGTGGCTAAAACGGAGAAATAGTCATGACCATGTTGAGGAGAATAGATGGAAAAGTAAGACCAAAGGGGAGTAAGGTTCGGCAATTTGATGTCTTCTATTGCTTGAGGACAAGCAATAGTTTGAGCTTGGGGGTATTTGATGAGTGCCCCAAAGGCAGTTATTTACTACTGATGCATGTGGTATAAGCGTAATTTTAGTGCAAGTGTACACGTCGCCAAGTAATAAAATGATAAGTATATCGTGTATCGTTTCCACAGGGATTGATATACTTAATATGTTTCCTCTTGTTCCCTTCCTCCTAAAAATAAAGTAAAAACACAAATAAATTGATTTGCTTTAGTAACTAAATAATTAAATAACAAAACATAAAATAAAAGGTTGAAAACGATTATAGAGAAAACGGGTAGGATCCAGTTATGTCAATTAGTGGATTCAATTGATCTTCTTCTTGTCCATTACAATCATACAACACTGCTTCGACAGTACTGCAGATACGGCCTCGACAGTATTGGTGTTCTTTGTCGCGGCAATCTATTGCTCTTGGGCAGAGACATCAAAGTTCAGCAAAGTGTCCGTAAGTGACTCCGCTAATTACTGAGTTAAAGTATTGTTGATGACCAATCCTTGACGATACCTCTTAGCGTAAATCAAGGATAACCACCAACCAATCCAACACTTCTTTTAGCTGCTGAAACTCTTAACCTATTTCTAGGCCGAGTTAGTGTCTACAACACAGTAGTTGTCCCTTTTATGAATCTACACCTCTCGATACTAGATAAATAGATTACTTGCAAACTTCCCTCTCGAGCTTGAATGCAAGAACAAAGAATGGCAATATGATAAGTAAACTTTGATTTTATTATTGCATAAGAACAAAGATACAAGAATCAAACTCTTCTCACCAATATCGACAACCTTCACCTAACCCTAAGAAATTTAGAACATATTATCGTTTAGGTACAATTCTTAGGAATAAGGGTTTTCTCTAAAAATCGGCTCTACTAAACAATATGGTCGGCTAGGGTATATATAGTCTTAACCTAGGCAAACTTTTCCTAAATAGACTTCAACTTGGAGTAGGGAACAAGTCTTCTTCAAGGAATCTGATATTTCCAAGTTTGTCGCCTTCTAGAAGGGTTTTCCCGCTTGGTCTTTGACTTGGGTTTTTCGCATGCTAGCCTGGTCCAATTGATGCGCTGTATCTTCCAGAATGTTCACTATATTTTTATCTTTCATTGCACCTCCATTGTTGGTGCTGCCACACTGGATTCTGTCGCGGCCCTGTCTTCTACCTCGGCCTTAAAACTACTTCGCTGCTGCTTCTGCCTTGGATATTCCTGTATGTATAGAATTTGTAATAATATCTACATTCTTTATAAATATTGACTTTGTAAGTAATGATAACAGAATATCCAATATCTGCGCAAAGAGTTCATAATTCGGTTCAAGTTGGTGTATAATAGATGCATAAAGTACCATGAGAAGGGTAGTAAATAACTGCCTTTTAGGCACTCATCAATACCCCCAAACTCGAACTATTGCTTGTCCTCAAGCAATGCAAAACATGAAATTGTCGAACCTTACTCCCCTTTGGTCTTACTCTTCCATCTATTCTCTCCACCATTGCCATGTCTATCTTTCCGTTTTAGCCACTAGTTTACCCAAGTGCTTTTACTAAGAAATAAGCTATAAGGCTAGGTGAGTGCGTGCGTTTTATGGACAAGGCTGATTCAAGGCTTTCTTAGATAAACTCTAAGTTCAATACAAATAGAATCTTGGACTAAAACCGTCTCCTTAAAACAACAAGTCTTGAGCCAATTTCGGGCACCTCAAGATATGCGTTTTCTATTTCCTTCTTTTTCTTATTTTTTTCTTTTTAACCACCTATTTAGCATACTAGAGCCAGTTTTGGGCACCTCTAGCACGAAGGAGAGCAAAACTAGAGTCAGTGATAGGCACCTCTAGTTATTTTACCAAAAGTTTCTAAGTCTTTATCACCTAAGTTTATTAAATGAACTCCTAAATCAAACAAGTCCAAAAAGTGTTTATTTTCTTTCTAACCCTAAAGCAAGCTTCTAAGTTTTATTCCATGAGTATCCTACGGTTATCCCTTCAAAACAGAACTTGGTCATGGTAAGGAGAAAGATTTTTATAGCCTTAAAGGAGTAAACTAAAGCAAAGCTGACGTAGGGCAGTGCAAGATTACAAACATAAATTCAGGAAAAAACAGAAAAAATTTACTCCCTTTATGGTAATGCCGCGGCAGTAGGTAGCCTCGGTAGTGCTTTTGCACCTACAATCTTCCCCAAACTCAAACTGAGAATTGTCCTCAATGCTCAAAATATAAGGCAAATAGCAATTAAAATATTGAAAAAGATAAAGACAGTAAAGGAAATATTTATAATGACTCCGAGGAGTTGCTTGTTCGGAGCATTTTCCTAGGCTTTGCTGTCGGTGCCTTTAGTTTAGATCCTTGTGCCGATGATTGTTGTTGTTTAGCCTGCCGATGCGACTGAACTCTACTAGAAGATGTGCAGTACATCGTTGCCGTAACCTCATCCCCTTCTTCCACCTTGTCCATATTGTCTATGTTCATGATTTTCGTTCTGCCCCCTACCATGGTAGTGGGTATTGCTGATTTATGGGATGAACTGTGGTATTCATCAATCTCGCGGGACAACGTATCTCTGCTGAGACTGGGCATAGGGATTGGTTCCCTTTAGGGAGAGTTAAAGACAGCTCGCCTCTTGGATGGCCTTTGGCTGGTAGATGATACTCCAGCAGACCTTGTTGGCCTTGTCTTCTGCCTCGACCTCAAAACTGCTTCGATGCCGATTCTGCCTTGGATATTCCTGCATGTACAGAAATTATAATAATATCTACATTCTCTATAAATATGTACTTTGTAAGTAATGATAACGGAATATCTAATATCTGCGCAAAGAGTTTATAATTCGGTTCAAGTTGGTGTATAATAGATGCATAAAGTACCATAAGAAGGATAGTAAATAACTGCCTTTTAGGTACTCATCAACTACCCTTCTCATGGCACTTTATGCATCTACTATACTCCAACTTGAGCTGAAATATGGACTTTTTGCACAATATTGGATATTTTGTTATCACTACTTACAAAGTCGAAATTTAGAGAGAATGCGGATATTATTACATATTTTTTACATGCAGGAATATCTAAGGTCAAAGCAGCGATGAAGTAGTGTTGAGGCTGAGGCAGGGACAAAGTTACGGCAGCCTCTAGAGTGGCAACATCAACATTGTAGGCGATTGAAAGACAAAAGTATAGAGAACATTCTGGAAGACGCGACGCACTAATTAGACCATGCTAGCAAACTGAAAGTCCAAGTCAAAGACCAAATGGAAAAATATTTCTAGAAGACTGCAAACTTGGAAACATCAGATCTCATGTAGAAGACTTGATCCCTACTCCAAGTTAGAGTCTATTTAGGAAAAGTTTGCCCTAGGTTAAGACTATATATAGCCTAGCCGGCCACATTGTTAGAGAGAACCGATTTTAGAGAAACCCTTCCCCTAAGATTTGTATCTATCGACATTATGTTCTAAATCTCTTAGGGATAGGTGAAGATTGTAGATATTAGTGAGAGGAGATTGTTTCTTGTTTCTTTGTTCTAATGCAATAATAATATTGAAGTTTGCCTATCCTATTGCTATTCCTTGTTCTTGTATTCAAGCTCGAGAGAGAAGTTTGTAAGTAATCTATTTATCTAGCATCGGGAGAGTTAGATTCACGAAAGGGATAAGTACGGTGTTGACGACACTAACTTGGCCTAGAGATAGGTTAAGAGTTTCAGAAGCTAAAAGAAGTGTTGGATTGGTTGGTGATTATCGTTGATTCACGCTGAGAGGTATCGTCAAAGATCAGTCATCAACAGTGCTCTGACTTAGAGATAAGCGAAGTCAACTACGAACACTTTGCTGAACTTCGATGCATTTGCCCAAGAGTAAGAGATTGTCGCAGCAAAGAACACTAACGCCGCCGAGGTTGTATCTGTAGTAATGCCGAAGCAGTATTGTGTAATTGCATTGGACAAGAAGAAGATCAATCGAATCAACTAATTGACGCAGCTGGATCCTAACCACTTTCTCTATATCGTTCTTAATCCTTTATTTTATGTTTTATTATTTAGTTACTTAGTTAGACAATTCCACTTATCTGTGTTTTTACTTTATTTTTCAGGATCAAGGGAACAAAGGGAGACATATTAAGTATATCAATCCTTGTAGAGACGATACATGATATACTTATCACTTTATTACTTGCAACGTGTATACTGCACAGTTGCACTATTATTACACGCATCATTGAGCTAAACGACAAAGAGATACTTTTTTGATAAGAGTGTCAGGTGGTGTTACCACAGCCGTTCGGGACCACTACAGCTGGCTATAGCCACCTCATTGAGGGATCCCAGTGAATATTCACTATATGCAAGCCACCTCAGTAGGGGACCACACTGCCATATTGCATGTATGAGAGCCACCTGGGTAGGGGACCACTGTCACCTCTTCCAGTCCAGCAGAAATGCCATGACAAAATGAAGACAGAAAGGGATTTTTGCACATCTTTTAGGGTTTTTCACCCTCTTTAAAAGACATAATGCCCTACCCATCAAAAGGAGGCCTTTTTAGAGAACATAACCAAAAAAGAGAGACCTTTGAGGCGGTCTTTGCGGCGATGGAAAGCTTCCACCTTTCTCCTTCAAACTCCGACCAAGGGGACCTCCATTGATAGAGATCGAAGGGAGTGGTGTGCTAGGCACCCGAGAGGGGCTAGCACACCAAGGCGTCCATGGTGGTTGAAGAGCCGATGGCAGTGCACACCGTGGGTGTCTTCTAGTTCTTCTTCCTTGCTTTATTTTGTTATATTTTTATGAGGATAATGTTAGATGTTTAAGTTTAATGTGGATGATTATGCTTAAGATTTAGCTCCACCATGTAACCTTGTTTTGGTGGCTGCTTTTATGGATGACTATGTTTTATTCCTTTTTAATATATTGCCTACTATGTATTTGTATAATTGCTTTGCTCATTGTTGATAATTATTTAAGTTTTGTAAGAGGCAAGAGATTGTCCATGGTTTAGATACATGCTAGAGCACTCGAGAGAGGCGTAGTTATAGATCCTTAGATCATCCGAGAGGAGCTAAGGGAGGATCTACGTGAGCAATGGGTTCTAGACTACAAATAGGGCCTAGTTGGATCCTAGAGCACTCGAGAAAGGCGTAGGTGAAGGCTTTAACGACTAAATGGAGGGTACTTTATCTATAGGCTAGGGTGCCATTCACGTGACAGGCGAAAATACCATGATATTTTAGTTTGTCAGGTTCCTATGACTCGAGAGAGCGGGAATACCTTAGAAACCTCTGTCGAGTAAGTATACACCTTAACAGTTGTATGTTAGGTAGGGGTAAGGGGTAGGAAACCATAGAAGCCAACATCGGTCGTTCCCTAGAGATTTCATCAATAGAGGAGAAATATAATATATTGTTTAACGTGTTTTTGCATCCTGATTTTGCCCTCGCATTTACGATTTACTTTCTTTACTTTGCTTGCTATCTTGCAATCACTCTGCCATACACTCACATACCACCGTCATACATTCACCTTGCCATCATCATCAATTCCATTTTGCCTTGGCAAATTTTAGTTGCTTGCACTCTAGAATTGCTATAGCATTTTCATCTTACACCTTTATCGTACATATCCATTTTCTTGTGTTTTTATCTTTATCTTTGTTTTCTTTTAGTGACAACCCTTTTTACCTTGACAAATTTACCTGCACACTTTAATCCAGATCCTCGTGGGAATGATACTCACTCACCCTATTATTACTTGCACGACTGTGTATACTTGCATATATATGTGTGTTCACATATATCAATTATAAGCACTACACAGAACACACCACATGGTAAGGACAAAGATTTCTATTCCTTAAAAGAATAAACTAAGGCAATACTAATGAAAAGTAGTGCAAAAGTATGGACAATAATTCAAGTAAGGTGGTGGATATAGAAAAATTTAAAAAAATCACTTAAATACTTCTTTTCATAGCAAGGCTGCGACAGTGAGTTGCCTCGGTAGTGGATCTACACCCTCAAACTCGAACCAAGCATTGTCCTTAATGCTTACATTAATGGTACACAACAAGTAACAAAAATAAGATAATGAACAAGTAAAGATAAAAGCAGAAGAATATATAAAAATTAAAAGGACTCCGAAGAGCTGTTGGTAACAATTAATTTTCTAGGTCGTGCTATTGATTGCTTCATCTTTGGTGATGGCGATGACTGAGTTTTTTCTTTTCGTGGCAGCTGGAATCTTGTTGGTGGTGTTCGCTGCATTGGAGCATCCATTTCTTCTCCTTCTTCTTCTTCAGCAATTTCCTTGGTGACCATGATATTTGTCCCTCCTTCATTCATTGTATCTACCCAGGCATGGTGAGTACTTGGCTCAACAGCGGTTGAACTTTGATGTACATAGGCATCTATCTCTGCCGATAGACTACCCATGATGATGGGGGATCCTGGTGGTGTACTGAAAACTGCCCTCCTCTTTGATGGTCTTCTGCTGGCAGATGATGTCGCGGTAGAGTTTGATGCCCTAGATGGGCCAACAGCATGAAATTGGTGTTGAGGTCCAATAATGAAGAATGACCTCAGTCCTTCTAGAGTTGGGGTTGTCTCGGTGTAAGGTGAAGCCATGACAAACATGTTAGTGGGGAATTTTGGAAACTGCACCCCTTGGATGGAAAAGTTATGGAGCATCATCTAGCAAGTGTGTTGTTGAAGTCCCTCTGGTAGTCCATGTATCGTTTCTTATGAAGATCCATAGCTGTCATCCTCTAAAGTATTTCCTGATAAGGGTCTGCTGCGAAAGTGGTGTGGGCAGTGTCAGGCATGTCTATCGTATATTGGGTTTCGATAGCTGTGTCAGTAGTAAATTGCTGAGGAGTTGCCTCGACTGGCTATGCTTGTGTGATCTACATGATTTTGTGGCAGAAGTCTCTAGTCCACCTAGTCTTTGAGTTGTGAATTCATTTGTTTCTTCCATTGGTACACTTGCAGCAGTACAAATACCAATAATTAAACAAGGGTAATATAAAGGTCCTCTATCCTTCTTACCACACTCGTATATCTCCCTTAAAATTATCTCTCCAACATTGATTCTTTGTTTGTTGATAATAGATTGGATGAGCACCAATCTTCTTCTATCCACCGTTCTATTATGGGAAGTTGGGATGAGGCGTCTTTTGACAAAATTGTTCCATAGCTTGGCCTCGAGTTTAAGATTCTGCCTTGCCACTAATCCTCTATGAGCACCGGTTTCTTAATGAGTGTTGTCGTAGCAAAGTTCATCTTTGATCAGTTCATAATCTTCATTGGTGATGCCCTCCATGAATTCAGCATGATCATCATGTTCAGCGGTAAGTCCGTAGAACAGAATAATTGTCTCGGTATCCAGATTAACCGTCCTGCCTCGATAGTGGACGTACAAAGAGTCCTTGCTCGGCCCGTGCGCATAAAATTCTCGCACGACTGTGGCATTGACCTGAGTAGGTTGTAGGCAAAAGATCTATAAATCTTGATACTTGATCAGCTCGAACAAATAATGTTCGATACTGAAATTTTCCTCATCAGAGTGTTGGAACCCTTGCTCTTCCCATAATTTTCTAGCAATGAAAGACCTGTTGAAACGGTCTTCAACAGTGGTTGGGGAAAATCGGTTGTAAGTGGCCATGGATAAGTAATGGAGAGTTAAGGATCTTGTAGAGTTTCTTGGAAAGTTTCTGAAAATTCTAAGAGAGCTTGGAATTAAGAAGAGAGTATTATGAGAAAGAGATTAGCAAGTAAATCTAAGGAAATTAAGAATGCAAGAGTGAATAGTTCAAGTGTAACCCCCTTAGCCCGGCCTAGACGGAACCGACACTAATGGGTTACACGAGGAATTTCAAACCAAACCCGCAAAGGTCCGATTCGATAAATAACCCTAAAACCGTTATATTTTTTCTTCTAGATGCATAATTGTATTCCTACATATCAAGGTCTCACACAAGGTATTAACGGAAACAATCCGATCATAAACAAACATCCGATTAAACACTTAAGTATATTAAGGACTAAAACGTAAAACTTTTAAATTCTAGTAACAAAGTAGAAATTCTTTTTATCCAGTTTCAATTAAACACACAAGTATCCTTCACGGTAAATTACAAGTCAAACGGATCATTCTAACATCATCAATTGCATGTTTCTCTAATTTAGGGACCAAAATGTAAATCTTTCAAATTACAAGGACTTCGTCCAAATTAAGTTATCCATCTTGAAATTAAATCAACTTTATGCATCCATGTGAAATTTTAGCTCAAAATAGCATCTGTGGGTACCCTAATTGAACAAAGGAAGGTATCCAGGACTAAAGTATAATTTCCAGCAACTATCAATTCCTGGTAGTCAAAGGTTTCGAAATCTTTCATAAAGGTTTCGAAACTTTTTGTAAAAGGTTTCGAAACTTTATGCGGCCAGTAACTTTCTAGAATTGAAATTTCCCGCAAGGTTTCGAAACCTTCCTGAAGGTTTCAAAACTATTTGACAAAGATTTCGGAACCTTCACTAAGGTTTCGAAACTTTGGTCTGGAACCCAAAAGTTCCGTCACACTAAGTGAACACTAACGACTCAATACACAACTATTAATCACTACCACTATATGCACAAGTCCTAAGCATAATTAACATATAATACATGATTTTTAACGTCAAGAACATCAAGCAAACTATAGGCATGCTACCTAGAACACGATTAAAATCATAACGATCATGCAAGTACATGCTTCAACAATCCAAACAATACCATAGTCCATCAATTAACAATCAAGCAACATAGGTCTTATTTCAACATAAAACAAAGTCAAAGTTCACACTCCCCACATAGGTTGGGTTTACACATTGCCAAACCCCCAACTTATTTGTCAAAACATACCAAATTTGAAGTAATCTTTCCCCAACTTATTTTTAATGTATGCATATTGGCTTTCTTTATGTATACATCCTTTATGCTTAATTGAAATAAGTAAAACCAAATCATGCTCATCAACATTGTCAAATCATTTCATGTGTCATGCACAAGAATAGTATTTCACTTCATGTATGCATATTGGCTTTCTAGTGATCACTTAATGTGAACTTTTAGTTCATCGAATACACAGATCCTTTTAGTTCTCTGTATTATCTGTGATATAAAGATCTTTGGATATCTTTCCAGATTCATTCTTTAGTATCTCTATTTTAATTTCTCATTGTTCAGGTTTCTCTTTCCCCTCCTATTAGAGGAAGTTTAGTTTTGATCATATAAAATTGAGTACATGTAGGCTTGTGTACTGCACCTATTGAGTTAAGAGTGGTTGAGCTTAAGAAAAGTCGTTAGGAAAGTTTGTTAGTCGGTTTATTCTTAATTCAACTCTCTTACCTTTGTATAAATACAATGGTCCTCTATGAGGATATTACAGTGAAGATCAATAAAATTGTAGAGAGTACTGCCTCTCTCTCCCTACCTTGATACATCCTGACATGGTATCAATCACCAGAAAGATTTGGTTATGTGCTTCTCTTTTCTTCTCTTGATATGGCTCTCCTCTCCTATTATGTTTATTAGGAAGATCTGTGTCGTGCTTCGCTTCAGTTTCAGGTTTCGCGTTCGGTTTCTTCTGTTCTTGTTGTGATCTTTCTCTTTCTTTTTGTGTGATGAACTTGTAAGCTCAGGAATTTCTATTAAACCTTTACTGGATTACAAGAATTATTACAATAGAAAGTAATGGTTTTGGTTATAACATATTCTCTGGCTTCTTATTTCTTGCTCTTCGATTTCAGCTCACATATAACTAAAAAATCTTTTTAATTTATAAGCATGTCTGTCTCGTAATGAATTATTGGATAAAGATAAGGCTAGTGATGTGTCTAGGTTTTTCGTGATCTGGATCGACTTCTCTTTGGAATCATTGTGTTCTCAAGGGTTACTGTTTCTCTCTTGCCTAATAGGTGTTTGTACAATTGTCTCAGTGAGTTTGTGATGACACAAGAAGCAGTTTCGGATACTAGAAATAATATAGTCTCTAATGTCATGAATGTTTCCTCTGTTCAATAAATCCCTAAGCATGACATTGTGAAACTTACTGATACTACATTTTTGCTTTGGAAGCAACAAGTAATGCTGATTGTAGATGGTTATGGCTTATTAGAGTATTTATCTACCGATACTATTCCTTCAACTCGTTTGGTTTAAAATAAGTCAGGTACTAATATTGCGAATTCTGAGTTTCTGTTGTCTAATCGACAAGATAAGCTTCTTGCCTCATTGTTATTAAATACTGTTAGTGCTGAGTGATAAGTTCCTAAAAAGGCTATTATTTACTATTCTTTTTCTAAACAATAAGTACTCATTACCCACTAATTCGAGCTGATACATATATTTATTGTTCAATAACTGACATTTTGCTGCCACAATATATAAAGATGATATCTGTGAGAAAAGAAGGCTTTATGGCATATTTTTGTGTAGTTGCAGGAAATACCTGCCGAGGAAGTAGTAGTGCCGAAGGTAGAACCATTACCGAGGCAGCAGTAGTAACGAAGTAAGAAGCAATGTCGCGGCAGCAGAAGTCCCAATACTGATACTAAGCGATTGAAAGAGGAAAATGAGCTGAGAATTTCTGGACTTAAAGCGTTTGGATTGGAGCAGATTAGCACGTGAAAAGACCAAATCAAAGGTTACGCGGGAATAGTTTTCTAGATAAAATTAAACTTGCAAATATTATATTTTTATTACTTGTTCCCTACTCTAAGTTATATTCTACTTAGGAAAAGTTACCCTAGGTCAAGACTATAAATACATGAGCCATCTATTGTATAGAGAGAGCCGAATTAAAGAGAAAGCTTTACCCTAAGAATTGTGTTATTCGTTACAATATATTCTAAGGTTTCTTAGGGTTAGGTGAAGGTTGTTGAATATTAGTGCGAGAGGATTGTATTTTGTTTCTTCGTTTCAATACAATTAGAATATCAAAGTTTGCTTATCCTATTTCCATTCTTTGTTCTTGCATTCAAACTCGAGAGAGAAGTTTGTAAGTAATTTATCTATCTAATATCGAGAGAGTTAGATTCACGAAAGAGATAAATGCAGTGTTGTAGACACTAACTTGGCCTAGAGATAGGTTAAAAGTTTCAGCGGCTAAAAGAAATGTGGGATTGGTTGTTGATTATCATTGATTCACGCTGAGAGGTATCATCAAGGATTGGTCATCAACAGTAATTTGACTTAGAGATAAGCGGGGACATCTAAGGACACTTTGTCGAGCTTTGATTGAACTACCCAAGAGCAAGAGATTGTCGCAGCAGGAAACAATAACGTTGCCGAGGTAGTATCTATAGTGTTGCCGAGACAGTGTTGTGCCATTGTATTGAACAAGAACAGATCAATCGAATCCACTATATGACACAATTGGATCCTACCCATTCTCTCTATTAATTCTCAACCTTTTGATTAAGCTTTTGTTCTTTAGTTATTCAAACAAACCTTTTTACCTGTATTCTTTATTTTACTAAACTTCAGGAGCAAGGAAACAGAAGGAGGCATATTAAGTACACTAATCTCTGTGGAGACGATACACAATAAATACTTATCATTTATTACTTGCAACGTGTACACTGCACAGATTGCGCTTTTATTGCACGCATCAAGTTTTTGGCGCCGTTGCCGGATACTGACAACTAAATTTTATTTTCTTTATTTTTCTTGCTTTTAAGTTATTATTATAAAAAAATTAAACTATTTTATTTTTGGTGTATGACCAGGGTTAACCCTAGCATTCCCTTACGTGATATCGACCCAGAAATCGAAACAACTTATCAAAGACTGAAAAGACAGATCCAAGGAGCCATGACAGTGAATCCAGGAAATCAGAACCTACATGAAAGCATTGGAGAATGGCAACAACAACCACTGCCGCAACCACTGTCGCGGCAGCTAACTGTCAGAGACTTTCTGGTGGAAGATTTAAATGGATTAAACCCTGGGGTTGTTACACCAGAGATTGAGGCAACCCAATTTAAACTTAAACCAATTATGTTCAATATGCTCAATATTGTTGGACAATTTAGTGGGGCTACAATAGAAGATGCCAGGTAGCATCTCAAATCCTTCATAGAAGTATGCAACTCTTTCAAAATTCAAGGAGTACATGAAGACATTTTGAGGCTGAAACTTTTCCCCTATTCACTGAGGGATAGGGCCAAAACCTGGTTAAACAGTATTCCGGCAGGATCAATTGGATCTTGGAGTGAACTCTGCTGAGAATTCATTACGAGATTTAACCCTACAAATCTATATGATAGAATCCGTAATGAGATCACTTCATTTAGACAAGCTGATGACGAACCTATGTACGAGGCTTGGGAACGCTACAGAGAGCTACTGAATAGATGTCCACTACATGGATTCCCATTATGCACGCAAGTAACCATGTTCTATAATGCCACCAATTCCCCGACTAGAATGATGTTGGATGCCTCAACAAACGGCACACTCCTTGACAAGGCCCCGGAAGAAATGAAGGCTATGAATTATTCTGAGTATATGCAAGACGATGAAACTGGATATTATGTGGGAAATTACAACCGGAATAACAACATGATGTCAAATACATACAATGTGGCTTGGAAAAGGCACCCAAACTTTTCATGGAGTAATCCTAATAATGTCTTAAACCCCACCAACCAGACCTCCAATTATCAGGCACTGCTATAGCAGCAGATGCAGCAGTCACTACCGCAGCAACAGATGCATCAACAACAATAGCCTATGAATTCACTAGAAAATACTCTCAAGGCCTTTATTATAAAAACTGAATCATATATGGATGAAAACAGTAATTCATAAAGAGGACTAATGACTTCATGAACAAAACAGAGATGAGGCTGCAAAACCAAGATGCTGCAATAAAATCATTAGAAACCCAAGTTGGTCAATTCACTCTAAGACAAAAATACAAGACAACGAGGGGGATTACCTAGAAATACTGAAGTTGCTAAGGGAATAGGCCATGAACAGTGCAAAGCACCTGCACTTCCTACTGAGGCAGTAAACAACCTAGTAATTCCAGTTTTTCAGAAACTTGGTATAGGAAGGGCAAAACCAACAACAGTGCTGCTCCAACTTGCGGATCGATCATATGTGTACCCCAAAGGAAAAATCGAGGACATACTGGTAAGAGTCGATAAATTTATTTTCCCAGCTGACTTTCTTGTCCTTGATTGTGAAGCAGATGTAAAAACACCGATCATCCTGGAAAGACCTTTCCTTGCTACTGGACGCACCTTAATTGGTTTGGAAAATGGTGAGTTGACTATGAGGTTCAATGACCAACAAGTCAAACTCAATGACTTCCACAATCTAAACAATTCTGATGATCCAAAAGAGTGCAAGGCCATCCATACCATAAACACCAAAATATCCTGCCTTGGTAGCATACTCTGCAGAATGTTTGGAAAAATAATTAAATCCACAACAGAGGCCGCACACAAAGAAGAACCTGACAAGGATGGCCAACAATCACAGAAACATCATCTTGGCCATAAAGAGAGGGACAAATTGGGAGATGCATTTTTATGCACTCTCCCAGTAACTTAGTTTCTTCCCTACTCTTTGTATTATTATATTAGGATTAATTGGATTAATTTAGGTTAACAATTTCAAAATTTTATTTCTATTTATTTATTTATTTAAGTATATTAATAATTATCTTTAAAATATTTTTATCTCATTTATTTATTTTTAGGATAATAAAGCAAGAATAACAGAGAAACAGTGCACAGCAGAAAGTCCACTGCCGCAGCATTACACAGTGTCAAAGTCGCAGCAGTCTCAATGGGCAGAAACAGTGTAACGGTTATCTACCGAATTTTCTTCCACGACAGTGAATGCCAACGGGCAGTTACTATTTGAAACGGCAGAAAAGCCTAACGGCTAGAAATCAAACGGCTATATCTGTCGAGGCCTATATAAGCAGCTTCCTTGTTGAAACTATTCACTTTGCATTTTTTGTTAATCTAGCCAAATCTTCCTCATAATACTCTCTGCATTCTTACCTGCATTCTTGCAACTTTCAGATCATTTTCAAAGAACCTCTCATCAACATTATCTAACAATCATCAATGGCAACATATACCAGATTTGCCCCAGCCACTGTTGCAGAAAGATTCAACAAATCTTTTGTCGCTCGATAGCTTTTGGAAGAACAGAGGTTTCAAATTAATAAGGAGGAGAATTTCGGCATCGACAATTAATTGATGGACAAAATTAAATACCAAGAATGGGAATTCTTTTGCACACAACCTCGCCAGGATAATGCAACAATAGTGCAAGAATTTTTTGCACATGGGTCAAGCATAGACAGCCTGTTTGTCCACTACCGAGGAAAGCCTGTCCGCCTTGACGCAGAAGTAATTAACGACTTCTATAGAATCATCCCCATCAGTGATCGACATGCCGAGTTCATGGACGATATCACCACCCAAGACTACGAGCTAATTAAGGATGACCTCTGTTACAACAACAATCTATGGGAAACCGGTGCCCATAGAGGTTCGGTGACAAGGTAAAGCCTCAAACCCGAGGCAAAAATGTGGTGTACATTCGTCAAGAGACAACTCATCCCTATCTCCCACAACAACACAGTGGACCGCCAGAGATTGGTGTTGATTCACTCAATCATCACAAAGAGGACCATAGACGTTGGAGAGATCATTTTTCAAGAAATTTATGATTGCAGTAAGAAAGAACGAGGTCCTTTATATTTCCCCTATTTAATCTCTGCCATGTGCTTTGTTGTAGCTGTCCCAATAAAAGAAATAGATGAATACACAAATCAACGGCAAGGCTGGACTAGAAAATTCTACCACAGAGTGATGCAGATAACGCAAGCAGAACTAGTGCAAGCAACACCTTAACAGTTCAATGCCAACTACGCTGCTGAAGGGAAGTACACGACCGAGATGCCAAGCACTACCAAAGCCCCTGCCGTAGCAGATCCATACCAGGAGATTCTACAAAAGATGACAGACATGGACCTTCGACAGCAACGATACATAGAGTACCAGAGAGATTTCAACAACACTCTTGCACACATGATGACCCAAAATTTCCCCACTCAAGAAATGCAATTTCTAGAATTCCCAGCAAACATATTTGTCATTGTCGCACCCTACACAGAAACTACCCCTGCCCCAGGGGAAAGACCATTCTTCACTGTAAGACCAGAACAATAATTCCATGCTGCCAGACCATTTAGACCAGCGGACACTTCTGTGGCATCATCCACCAGTAGGTGACCATCAAAAAGGAGAGCTGTTTACAACTCTCCACCAAACCGCCCTATCCCAATAGCCAGTTTCTCTAGGGACGGCCTCTCTAGGGAGATTGATAAATATGTCCATCATAACTCACCACATGCTCAGCAAGGAGTCCCATATGTCGAGGCAGAATGAGGAACGTACATGATGCAGACAGAAGTAATTAGTGACGAAGAAGAAGGAGAGGAAGTTACTGCCCCAAGGCTGAAACCAACACCCAAAAGAGTGCAGTCGCCCCGACAGGCGAAAATAGAACACTCACCAGGACAAGGGTTCAGAATAAAAGTATCGATAGGAAAACCTAGAACAGTAGCTGTTTCCAGCAGCTCTTTCCAGCAGCTCTTCAGAATCCGAATAACTTACTGCCTTATTCTTTATTTATTTTCTTATACTTGCTGTGAGATTTGAGCATTGAGGACAATGCTCAGTTTGAGTTTGGGGGTATATGTGTGCACTGCCAAGGGCAGCCCACTGCCGCGACAATGCAAGAAAAGGAAGTAACTTGATGTCTTAATTGAAATTTTTTTTATATATGTCTTTACTTGAAATAATTATCTTTACTCTTTCACTGTCTTGCATCAGCTTTGCCTTAGTTTATTCTTTTAAGGCTATAGAAATCTTTTTCCTTACCATCACTAGGTTCTCTTTTGAAGAAATAACCTTGGAATACTTAAGGAATAGAACTTAGAAGCTTACTATAAGGTTAGAATCAACAAACACTTTTGGGAACTTGTTTGATTTAGGAGTTCTTTTAATAAACTTAGATGATAAAGACTTAGATTCTAAGGAATGTGACTAGAGGTGCCTATCACTCGCTCTAGGAAATTACTCTTTTTCATGCTAGAGGTACCCAAAATCAGCTCTAGTATGCCTAAGGAAAGAAAATAAGAAAGAAAAAAAACGGATCTTAAAAGGAAGCATAACTCTTGAGGTGCCCAAAACAGGCTCAAGTGATTGATGTTTTTAGAAGAGAAATAACCATTCCAAGTCTACTTGTCTTGAACTTAGCGTATATCTAAGAAAGTCTTTAATCAACCTTGTCCACAAAAAACCATACACTCACGTAATCTTATAGTTTGTTTCCGAGTAGAAATCCTTGAGTAAACTAAAGGCTAGAACTGAAAGATAGACATAGTTATGATGGGGAAAATAGATGGAAAAATAAGACCAAGGGAGAATAATGTTCGGCAATTTGATGTTTTGCATTGCCTGAGGACAAGCAATAGTTCAAGTTTGGGGGTATTTGATAAGTACCTAAAAAGGCTATTATTTACTATTCTTTTCCTAAACAATATGTACTCATTACCTACTAATTCGAGCTGATACATATACTTATTGTTCAATAACTGACATTTTGTTGCCACAATTTATAAAGATGACATCTATGAGAAAAGAAGTCTTTATGGCATGTTTTTGTGTAGTTGTAGGAAATACCTGCCGAGGAAGCAGCAGTGCCGAAGGCAGAACCATTGCCAAGGTAGCAACAGTACCGAAGGCAGAAGCAATGCTGCGGCAGCAGAAGTCCCAGTACTGATGCTGGGCGATTGAAAGAGAAAAATGAGCTGCGAATTTCTGGACTTAAAGAGTTTGGATTGGAGCAGATTAGCACGTGAAAAGACCAAGTCAAAGGCCATGCAATAATAGTTTTCTAGATAGAATTAAACTTGGAAATATTATATTTTTATTACTTGTTCCCTACTCCAAGTTATATACTACTTAGGAAAAGTACCATAGGTCAAGACTATAAATACATGAGCCATCCAATGTATAGAAAGAGCCGAATTGAAGAGAAAGTTTTACCCTAAGAATTGTGTTATTCGTTATAATATGTTCTAAGCTTTTTTAGGGTTAGGTGAAGGTTTTTGAATATTAGTGCGAGAGGATTGTATTTTGTTTTTTCGTTTCAATACAATAAGAATATTAAAGTTTGCTTATCCTATTGCCATTCTTTGTTCTTGTACTCAAACTCGATAGAGAAGTTTGTAAGTAATTTATTTATCTAATATCGAGAAAGATTCACGAAAGGGATAAGTGTGGTGTTGTAGACACTAACTCGGCCTAGAGATAGGTTAAGAGTTTCAGCGGCTAAAATAATCGTGGGATTGGTTGTTGATTATCATTGATTCACGCCAAGAGGTATCATCAAAGATTGGTAATCAACAGTACTTCGACATAGAGATAAGCGGGAACATCTAAGGACACTTTGTCGAGCTTTGATTAAATTGCCCAAGAGTAAGAGATTGCCGCAGAAGGAAACACTAACATTGCCGAGGCAGTATCTGCAGTGCTGCCGAGATAGTGTTGTGTCATTGTATTGAACAAGAACATATCAATAGAATCCACTGTATGACGCAACTAGATCCTACCATTCTCTCTATTCGTTCTCAACCTTTTATTTAAGTTGTTGTTCTTTAATTATTCAAACAAACCTTTTTACTTGTTTTCTTTATTTTACTAAACTTCAGGAGCAAGGAAATAGTAGGAAGCATATTAAGTACATCAATCCCTGTGGAGACGATAGACGATAAATACTTATCATTTATTACTTGCGACATGTACACTACACATATTGCGCTTTTATTACACGCATCAGCAAGCAACACCTCAACAGTTCACTGCTGACTGCACTATCGGAGGGCAGTACACGGCCGAGATACCAAGCACTACCGAAGCCCCTGCCGTAGTAGATCTATACCAGGAGATTCTGAAAGGATGACAGATATGGACCTTCGACAACAATGATACATAGAGTAACAGAGAGATTTCAACAACACTCTTGCACACATGTTGACCCAAAATTTCCCCACTCAAGGAATGTAGTTTCCAGAATTTCCAGCAAACATATTTGTCACTGTCGCACCCTGCACAGAAACTACCGCTGCCCCAGGGCCAAGACCATTCTTCACTGTAAGACCACAACAACAATTCCATGCTTTCAAACCATCCAGACCAGAGGACACTGTCGCAACATCATCCACCAGCAGGCGGCCATCAAAAAGGAGAGTTGTTTATAACTCTCCACCAAACTGCCCTATCCAATGGCCATTTTCTCTAGAGACAGTCTCTCTAGGGATATTGATGAATATGTCCATCATAACTCACCACATGCTCAGCAAGGAGTCTCATATGCCGAGGTAGAAGGAGAAACGCACATGATGCAAACAGAAGTAATTAGTGACAAAGAAGAAGGAGAGGAAGTTATTTCCCCAAGGCTGAAGCCAACACCCAAAAGAGTGCTGTGAGATTTAAGCATTGAGGACAACGCTCTGTTTGAGTTTGGGGGTATATGAGTGCACTTCCAAGGGCACCCCACTTCCGCGACAATACTAGAAAAGAAAGTAATTTGATGCCTTAATTGAAAATTTTTTTATACCTGCCTTTACTTGAAATAATTGTCTTTACTTTTGCATTGCCTTACATCAGCTTTGTCTTATTCTATTCTTTTAAGGCTATAGAAATCTTTTTTCTTACCATGACTAGGTTCTGTTTTGAAGAAATAACCTTGGAATACTTAAGGAATAGAACTTAGAAGCTTACTATAAGGTTAGAATCAACAAACACTTTTTGGGACTTTTTGATTTAGGACTTCTTTTAATAAACTTAGGTGATAAAGACTTAGATTCTAAGGAATGTGACTAGAGGTGCCTACCACTGGCTCTAGAAAATTACGCTTCTTCATGCTAGAAGTGCCTAAAACCGGCTCTAGTATGCTTAAGGAAAGAAAATAAGAAAGAAAAACATAATGGATCTTAAAAGGAAGCACCACTCTTGAGGTGCCCAAAACATTCTCAAGTAATTGATGTTTTTTCCAAGTATACTTGTCTAGAACTTAGAGTTTATCTAAGAAAGTCTTTAATCAACCTTGTCCACAAAAACACACACACTCACGTAATCTTATAGTTCGTTTTCGAGTAGAAATCCTTGAGTAAACTAAAGCCTAAGACTGAAAGGTAGACATAGTTATGGTGGGGAGAATAGATGGAAAAATAAGACCAAGGGAGAATAAGGTTCGACAATTTGATGTTTTGTATTGTTTGTGGACAAGAAATAGTTCGAGTTTGGGGGTATTTGATAAGTGCCTAAAAAGACTATTATTTATTATTCTTTTCCTAAACAATATGTACTCATTACCCACTAATTCGAGCTGATACATATATTTATTGTTCAATAACTGATATTTTGTTGCCACAATATATAAAGATGATATCTATGAGAAAAGAAGGCTTTATGGCATGTTTTTGTGTAGTTGTAGGAAATACCTACCGAGGAAGCAGTAGTGTCGAAGGCAGAACCATTGCCAAGGCAGCAGCAGTGCCGAAGGCAGAAGCAATGCTGCGACAATAGAAGTCTCAGTACTGATGCTGGGTGATTGAAAGAGAAAAATGAGCTATGAATTTCTAGACTTAAAGCGTTTGGATTAGAGCAGATTAGCACGTGAAAAGACCAAGTCAAAGGCCATGCAGTAATAGTTTTCTAGATAGAATTAAACTTGAAAATATTATATTTTATTACTTGTTCCCTACTTCAACTTATATTCTACTTCGGAAAAGTTACCCTAGGTTAAGACTATAAATACATGAGCCATCTAATGTATAGAGAGAGCCGAATTGAAGAAAAAGCTTTACCCTAAGAATTGTGTTATTCGTTAGAATATATTCTAAGCTTTCTTAGGGTTAGGTGAAGGTTGTTGAATATTAGTACGAGAGGATTGTATTTTGTTTCTTCGTTTAAATACAATAGGAATATCAAATTTTGTAAGTAATTTATTTATCTAATATCGAGAGAGTTAGATTCACGAAAGGGATAAGTACGGTGTTGTAGACACTAACTTGGCATAGAGATAGGTTAAGAGTTTCAGCAGCTAAAAGAAGTGTGGGATTGGTTGTTGATTATCATTGATTTACACCGAGAGGTATCTTAAAGGATTGGTCATCAATAGTATTTCGACTTAGAGATAAGTGAGGAGATCTAAGGATACTTTACCGAGCTTTGATTGAACTGCCCATGAGTAAGAGATTGTCGTGGCATGAAACACTAACGCTGTCGAGACAGTGTTGTGACATTGTATTGAACAAGAACAGATCATTCGAATCCACTATATAACACAATTGGATCCTACCCATTTTCTCTATTCGTTCTCCACCTTTTATTTTAGCTTTTGTTCTTTAGTTATTCAAACAAACCTTTTTATCTATATTTTTTATTTTACTAAACTTCAGGAGCAAGGAAACAGAAGGAGGCATATTAAGTACACCAGTTCCTATGGAGACGATACATGGTAAATACTTATCATTTATTACTTACAACGTGTACACTGCACAGATTGCGTTTTTATTGCATGCATCACTGGCGTTTTTATTGCACGCATCACTGAGGTCCTTCTTTTGCTTATTAGTTGTAACACATCTCAGTCAATTTGGTCTACTATTTTTCGCATGTTTGTAGCAAAATCTGGTACTAAAATTTTTGCTCTTAGATATAGTTTACATACTCAAAAGAAATGTGGAATGTTTGTTGGTTCATATTTAGCAAAGATTAGAGTGTTATGTGATTCTCTTAGTATTGTTGGAAGTACCATTATTGAACAGGAACATGTAAGTGTCATTTTGGCAGGGTTGTCCATGGAATTCGAATTTGTAATAGTTGTTGCCTATCGAGAACTAATGTCTCTTGAGAATTTTATAGAGACGTTTCTTGAGTGTGAAGCTCGTTAGCATATTTTTCTTCAAGACAGTCTCCCTTCTCATGTCAATTTAGTTCAGAAATCTGCTCATGAGGTTTCCAGTGTTGTTCAGGTTGAGCCTCAATCTGGTGGTCAGCAAAATTCTCATCAGTATTCATAACCTTTCTGTTTTTCGAATCCTCATTCCTATGGTCGTGGTGGTAGGCATGTTTGTCATTATAATCGAGGCAGAGGTCGTGGTGGTCGTCAAGGATACACTACTAATCGACCATAATATCAATTGTATGGTCTCATGAGCCATACAATTCAAAAATGTTGGTATAGGTTCGATCATGAGTATATTGGTGATAATAATAAAGGAAGTTGTGAGGATTTTTAGGCAACAACAGTTTCATCACTAGTGGGTATTCTTTGAATTATGAAGGTCATATGCAATCATATTCACATGTTGTGTGTTCAGGTCCTTCAATCGTGTATAGTTCATGTCCTGTTCAGCAATCTATTCGAGGGGATATAAGGTATTCTGCTTCGAATATTAGGCCTTCTATTGGTTCCTCAATAATGCCTAAAGGTTCTTATGTGATTCCTCAATCTTGTGTTGTTGCTTCTATTCTATTTTCTGGTCCACCAGACGATGCCTGATATCCTGACTCAGGGGCAATTCACCACATTACTCATGATCAATCCAATCTTCAAGCAGGTACATCATACATTGGTAGTAATATGGTGCTTATGTGAAAAGGTGCTGGAGTTCCTATTTCTCAAATAGGTAAAGGTATTTTGTCAACCTTTTACACTCCTTTAGTTTTACAAAGATTATTGTATGTTACTTTTATTCAAAAGAACTTGCTCTTTGTGTCTCAACTCATCAAAGACAATATTGTTATTTTTTAGTTTAATGCCTATGGCTACTGTGTAAAGGATTCACAGACTCAAAAGATCTTACTCGAAGGAAAGCTCATTCTTGAAAGGCTCTATTAGTTGCTTCTTCCCATTGTGAATGATTAAGTTGTTAAGGTTGCTGAGGTCTATAATGCTTCTAGTACTTCGAATTTGTTTGATTTGTGGCATAACCATTTGGGGCATCCTCTAATAATGTCCTCAAACTTGCTTTACAGTTGTTTGATATTACTATAAAAGAAAATAATGTGTCACATACATTGTGTTCTACTTGTTTGGAAGGGAAAGCTCATAAGCTTTCCTTTTTAGAATTACTTACTCAATATAATGCTCCTTTTGAATTAGTTTTTCAGAACTTTGGGGTCTAGCTCCAATTCAGTTAGAAGGTTTTACTTATTATGTGTCGTTTATTGATGTGTTTAGTCGATATACATGGGTATATCTTCTTAAGAAGAAATCATAAGTCATGTATTGTTTTTAAAAAAATTTATAAGCTTATTGAAGTTCATTTGGGCAAAGAATTAAAGTGTTTTAAACAGATGGAGGGACTGAATATCAACCTTTAAGGAATTGGTTTCTCTCTATGGAGTTTAACACAGGGTAACATTTTCGTACACCATCGAGCAAAATGATAAAGCTGAGAGAAAGCATCGTCATATTATAGAAATGAGACTCACACTTTTGGCAGAAGCTCAGCTACCTTTGAAGTATTGGAGTCATGCTTTTACAACTGTCATCTATCTTATAAATAGATTACCTACTCCAATTTTGGCTGGAAAGTCTCCTTATGAAGTGCTCTATAAATAGGTACCTAACTATACGTTGCTAAAAGTGTTTGGTTGTAATTTTTATCCTTTTACACGACCTTTTAACAAGTATAAGTTAAATTTTCAGTCTATAAAGTGTATCTTTCTCGGGTATAATTCTGTTCACAAAGGGTATAAGTGCTTAGATAGCTCTGGTAAATTAATAATCTCTAGACATATTGTCTTTTCTGAATTTGAGTTTTCATTTGCTGCAAAAAAATAAAGTTACTGTGTCTCCCAAGGAAACAAGTGATCTACATGAAGTTCCTTTTTTAGTTGAATCCCCAACTAGATTTCATTCCTTGGTTCAAGTTTGTACTCGAACTACAGGAACAAGCTTAGATCATGTTCAGCAACCTATTCAGGCTCAGTCTAGTTCATCTCCAAATATTGTTAATATTCCAGCAGTTACTCGTGATGGTGTTTCTTCAATTGTTGCTCCAGCTTGTGGTATAGGTTCTCCAGGTGTTACCCCAATAGGTTCTGATTCTGGTCTGGGTCAGAACCAGACTCCTAGTCAGGATCAGTCTCCTAGTCTCACTATTCCCGTAGGTGGTCCTGAGTTTGTTTTTACACCTGATCATGGTACTGGTTCACCATTAGATGAATCCAATCCTCTACATCTAGAGGAGGAATTAGGACCTCAAATATCCAATCCTCAAGTTAGTCATATGGGTCAAAGAAAAGGTGTTGCTCAAGATATACATTCTCCATTAGAACCTTCTGACTTACTTGGAGACAGAGAGGTTATAGTGCCTCCTGAGGTTGGGGATGATAGGCTATCTAAAGTAGATAATGACAGGAATGATGATATTAGGTGTGTGTCCAATTTGCAAGAAGAAAATATTGGTCAACAAACCTTATCTGAAGATGTTAATCGATATCACATGATCACTAGAAGCAAAAGTGATATTAGGAAATCAAGGGTGTTTCATGTTCAAACTTTTGATTCTATAAGTGAACTTGGAAACATAAAAGAAGCCTTAAGGTCAGAAAATTGAAGAATGGCAGCTCAAGCTGAGTATGATGCCTTAGTTAAGAATAAAACTTGGTCCTTGGTGCCTCTTCCACCAAATAGGAGAGTTGTCAATTGTAAATGAATTTTTAAAGTTTAACGAAATTCAGATGGAACAGTGGACATGTATAAAACTAGGCTTGTTGCGAAAAGATTTTTACAAGAAGCATGTATTGATTTTCATGAGGTTTTTAGTCCAATGGTTAAACTAACCACTGTTCGAGTAGTAATTTCTCTTGTCGTCTCCAAAGGTTGAACCATGAGACAAATAGACATTAACAATACTTTTCTGAATGGTGATCTAACTGAAGAGGTTTTCATAACACAACCTCCTGGTTATGAACAAACAAGGGATCTTTTGAGGCACCTCTTGTGTGTAAGTTGCATAAGGCCTTGTATGACTTAAAACAAGCACTTAGGGTCTGATTTGAAAAATTAAAAACCTATTTGGTATCTACTAGTTTTGTTTTAACCAAATCTGATACCTCTTTTTTTTGAAGATAAACTATACAAGGATTGTGTATCTCTTGGTATATGTTGACTATATCATTATGATAGAATCTAATGATGATCAAATTCAACAAGTTATAGAAGAACTAAATTGAGTATTTTCTTTAAAATATCTTGGTTTTCTTCATTATTTATTGGGCATAGAAGTCTCACACCTCTAGTGGCATTATTTTGTGCCAGAAGTACATCATGGATCTTTTGACTATGTGTGGTTTTGGTGAAGCCAAGACTCTGCCAACGCCTATGGTTACTAGTTGTAAATTGTTAGCTAATACAGGTGGTCCTATTTATGTGCTTCTGAATACATGAGTATAGCTGGAGCACTACAATACATATTGATTACTTTAGTAGAATTTGTTGATACAAATTGGGGCACTGATATTGATGACAGATGATCCACAATAAGGTATTGCATCTTCTTCTTTGGTAATCCAGTAGCTTAGAGTTCTAGGAAGCAGCAAGTTGTTGCTCGTTCTACAGTTGAGATTGAATATAGGAGTGTGGCTTCTGCGACTGCTGAGTTAGTTTAGTTACAATCTGTGCTCGGTGAGCTAGGAGCTCGTGTTAAAGGAGTTCCAACTCTGTGGTGTGACAACACAAGCGTTTTTGCAGTCTCTTTCAATCTTGTCTTACATTCCAAGTTTAAGCATGTGGAGTTAGATCTTTATTTTGTTCGTGAACGAGTGTCAACTGGTCAACTCACTGTTAATGAAGTTCTAGCATATGAGCAAGTGGTTGATGTCCTCACTAAGCCTCTGTCAGTCCCTGCTTTTCACAGGCATTGACTCAAGCTCTCAATTGTACCAGTCCAGGAAAATGAAGTTGTCCAAGTTTAAAATTTTGTTTGTCTTTTTTGTTTTTATTTCTTTGCAAGATGATTGTCTTTCTTTTCTCAGGTGTGCTTTCAAGGAGATCTTGACAAAACATAAAACTCAAGAATAGATAAGTGAATATTAGAGTAAGGGTAGTTTTGATCATATACAAGTGAGTGCAGGTAGGCTTGTGTACTGCACCTCTTGAGTTAAGAGTGGTTGAGCTTAAGAAAAGCCGTTAGGAAAGTTTGTTAGTCGGTTTATTCTTAACTCACCTCTCTTCCCTTTGTATAAATACACTGGTCCTCTACGAGGATATTACAGTGATCAATAAAATTGTATAGAGTACTGCCTCTCTTTCCCTACCTTGATAGATCCCGACACCTCCACTCTTTTGCACATACAGTGTTCTGTGAACCTTGATTTTCAACGCCTTGGTGTTGCTAACAACCGAGACAAGTATAGAGCATAATAAAATCCTATAAATTTGTAATGTTGTGTCTTAGTTTGTGAAAAGTTAAAGAATTCAACTAATACCGTCTTGCCTTATGGTATGCTAGGGTGTGGGTTTAATGTGCACTCGGAACTTGAATAAAATACGAACCTTTAGGCATCGACATAAGAGCAGCTGCATAAACTTGTTTTGTTATTCATCTGGAGCTGCTATTACATGACTTCATTTGTAATCTAACACGTATAGAGAGTCCAAACATTATCATTCCTGAATTTTCCGAGGATCATGAGCAGGTTTGTTGTCGAAATCATTGATTTTTCATCTTATAATTTCTGGGATTTATGCAGAATGCAAGTCCACTGCTACCCTCCTCATGTCCTCCGGCGTTTAGCCACCTCATCAACCGGTGCTGGTCAAGCAATCCCGAGCAGCTACTACAGTTCAATGCCGAGTTTCTCGAAGAGGATCCGGAATTTTTTAAGACTTATTAAACCTTCTTCAGGTCGTACTATTTTGAGATGCCTACCAAAATGTATTGATGTGCATTATTGATCTGTTGCCTTTTAAACCTAAGATGCTTTCTTAACTGATGTGTGATGCTAATGCCAAGTGTACCATTTTTTTTCTTGTTAAACTGAATTTTACCTATATATTTTTGGAATCGGAGCAGTTCCTCTGATCGGTAATTTGTAAGGTTGGCTAGTGTAAAAAATATCCTACCTTTTTATCATGTTTTATACATGTTTCTTGTTGAAAATTTCTAAAAAATTAAATTTTAAACTCTTAACACTTATTTTTTATATTCTAAATCCTAAACCTTATACCTAACAAATATATTCTATCCTTAATTCCCTAAACCATAACCACAACTCTTAACCTTTAACCCTAAACCCTAAATTTTAAACTTTTAATTTGAAATGGATGCACAAATGAATGCATTTGAAAAAAGTAAACGATTTACGCCCGTTATCTGGGCCTATTTTCTTTATCTTTTATGTGCCAATATGAAGTTTAACGGGCTGAATATACTTGTTTTCCTTCGGATATCCAAATTTGTAAATAAAAAACTCAAGGGTTTGAAAAGCTCCTAAACTTTAAAAAAATATTTAAGCTTTTGATTTTTTATTTATTTATGATAAAATATCAGTTTTCTAATATGAGTAATCAAAGTAATATTAACAGGAGATTTTAATTTGTACAATAATTAATGAAAAGGTTTTTAAGTTTGCCATCTCAGCATTAAAATCTACGCTTGCTAGGTGTCCAGAAAGATTAAAAAAATTATTAGATAAATTTGACTTATCACGTTATTAATGGTCTTATTTAATAATAAATTTTTATTTTTTTTTAAAGTGAATCTTTAGCTTTTTTTTTTATAAGATGAGTCTTTATTTTTTTACATATTAGTAATTAGATGAATTTTATTAGATGAGATTATAAATAAAATAATGACCCGGGACTATATAATAAATTTTTAAAACATTCTGACATTAACGAAAGATCTGTTATGGTTGACGGGCGAATTAAGCATGATTTAACGTACATTGGTTAAATATATTTTAAGTATTTAATTGGGTAAAAAACTTTTAGATTTTAATTATTTTTTTAAAACTTTAGGATTTTTCGAACTCTTGAAAAAAAATTAAAATATATATATGAAAAATTTTAGAAAATAAAGATTTGAATATTTTAAAAAACTGAACAGATTTATTTTTAGAAATTTTTATTAATACTTGATAAGTAATATTTTTCTAACTATGTCAGATTCGATCACATGTAAGGGTTAAAAGGAAAGTGAGTGATCGAGAGATACGGGATCCTTTTTCTCCGAAAATTCAGGGACCAAAGTTGGTCAATCATTCGCTGCGTGGATAGAGTGATCTGCAAAATTTGAATGATGCTGGTTTGGAAGACCGACCGACTGATGGGGATACGAGAGCAGATCTCCTGACAATTGATTGGTCTGGGAATGAACGTAGAACGATCGATAGAAATGAAGTAATCAAGTCTATTGATGTGGATGTGCTATGGACTGTATTGGGGCGAGTGGAGGGACTGATAATTGTGAAACAATAATCGTGGATTATTCTCCAAATTCCAAGGAAGTTGGATCTCCGATGGATGATAAAAAAAAGATCTTCCAACCTTCTTTTATAGATATGGTATTGGGTGCTCAGAGTGGAACGATAAAATCTCTAATGATCCCAAATATAAATGTTGAAGTCAGGGATGGAGATGTTAGGATCGTGTTTTGGATGGAACTTCTATGATTGAATTCTCGGACAAATTGCATAATCTGATAGATGCCAAGCTGGAAATTTCTATGGTGGTTAGGTTATTAGGGCGTTCTATTGGCTACACGACACTAAGAACTAGGATCAAGTCACTTTGGAATCCTACTGGTGAAATTGCATTAATCGACCTCGATAATAATTATTTTTTTGTTCGGTTTGCCAAGACAAAGGATTGTGCAAAGGTATTAGTAGGGAGACCATGGATATGGTTGTTACCTTACGGTATAACCTGGAGTCGAAATTTTTCTACGGTAACTGATCATTTAGAGAAGACTGTGGTTTGGGTACGGATATTGGGGCTCCATTATCGTTGTTATACGACAAGTATTTTTCGTATAATTGTAAGAACAGTGAATATTATTATTCAGATTAATTTCAAAACGAAAGAAGGACGAAAGGGGAAAGTTTGCAGATTAGCTGTAGAAGTGGATTTGAAAAAGCTAATACCATCGGTGATCATTATTGATAGTTTACACCAGACAATTGAATACGAAGGTCTCCCTACGATTTGCTTCTCATGTGGGAGGTATGGCCATGTTGAAGCGATTGTGAATCATGTTTGCACAGTAAGGAGGTTGCTCAAGAGAGGGAGGTTATTGTTTCGAAAATATCTAAGTCGAATAAAAAGTATAGACCTTGGATGCAAGTTCAAAGTCTCAAGAATCGAAGAGCACGTCATGATACAACAGGTCATGGTGTTATTGGTGTGGGACGAGGTTGGTGTGCAGCTCTTAATCTTGTTGCTAATAACATGCATGAGGATAATTTATTGGTGGGCAAAGATGGGAAAGTTTAGTACTAGGAATGCTTCTGCGAGTAGCTACAAAGGTAGGGGTTTTGATGCTGGCCACAATTCTAAACAAATTCCTTTGACGAGGCCGAGCCTAAGTGATAGTGCTTAATAGCAAGAATTTGGTTATTGGAAAGAAAACTGTTAAATTTGTATCAGTGTTAAAAAGTGTTACGTGTGGTCTAGGGAAAAAAGTAATGAGTGGATCAAGTAAGGGAAATTTTTTATCAAAAGCTTTTGGGGAATGAGGTTACGGATGACGTACAAGATGTTGGGTTAGGAAAAAGGTAGGTCATACCAATGGGAGAATAGCTATTGTGGGGATGTGATTCAAGTCTTGTTTACTTTTAGTCCTGCCAAGCATGTAGCTGTTAAAATAGTGAATGATAAGTTAAAATCTCATGCTCCAAATATTAAGAAGACTCATTTGGAAGAGAATAAGGATTTGAACGTTTCAATGATAATTTGATAGTTATCTACAGCTAAAAACACGACACGTTTACGACCTTATTCTCAACGTAATAAATATTCAGAGCATAAAGAGAATAGTAATCTGAATCTGGTTAATCTTGTAAATTGGATTATAGAGACATCATACAATGAGCAAGTGAGAGCATCTTCTACTGATGTGGATGAGACAATTATTAGGGTTAAGGCTTCAACTAATAATGTTGCAGTTCAATGGTATGATAACACGACCTTTGATGATGGTACCATGACTCATAAATGATCTTTGGTTCTTTATATTTTTATCACTTTTATTTTTAAAGTTTTTACTTGGAATATACAGAGAGCTTTAAACCCTGAATTTAACCCTTATTTAAGATTATTTATGAGACAGCATGAACCTGCTATTTTTGCTCTGTTAAAAATGAAAATAAGTGATAAAAAAGCTGACAGGATTATTCGACGTCATAGTTTTCTTTATTCTTATCAAGTAGAAGACAATGGTTTTGCAGGGGTTTGGGTTATTTGAAAAGACAGTGGGTGTGGATGTCATTGTTCTATCAGATCAATTTATTCATACTATATGTACAAATTGTCTTACTAGGAAACAAAGTACTTTCACTTTTGTTTATGCTAGCCCCATTATACAAAGACGTAATGCATTGTAGGATCAATGGAGTATTCTTGCACAACATATTACTATCCCTTGGATAATCAGAGACGCGTTTAATGTTATTCTTTTAGCGTTCAAAAGATTCGGTGGTCCTCTTTGAAGATCTTGTGTTTACCAAAAATTTAAAGATTTCATGATACAGACAAACTTGACTAATTTGGGTTTCAAGGACCTTATTTTACTTAAAAACAATAGAATCTACAACAATGTTTGGATAGATGGGTGGCGAATGATGAGTGTTGTGAAGCTTGGCCTTAATCATTGGTTTTTAATCTTACACGGTTAGGGTCAGATCATAGGTCTATTTTGTTATAGAGCACTGTTTTGGCTCCTCTGAAAAAATCATCATCTTTTAAATATCTAATGGTTTGACAAAGTGAATGTTCCTTTAAAAACATGTTACTCAATACTTGGAAGACAGATGATTCTATGAGTATTAATCTTTCTAATTTCATGGGGGAGGCTTTTCGTTGGAACAAGTCGACCTTTACGCATATTAGTCAACATAAGAAAAGACTTATGGAACATATTTAGGGAATTCAAAGATTAAGATTTCTCCACTAATGATCATCTTTGGGATTTTGAAAATAAGTTGAGATGTGATCTTGATATGGTCTTACGTCAGGAAGAGAGTTTGTTGTTTCAACGATTACGAAGTCAATAAATAAAAGATATGACCAAAATACTAAGTATTATCACCAGGCAATCAAAGCTCGACAACAGCATAATTTTTGGCACGTGATGAGGTTAGAGGATGGGCAATGATGTGATGATGCTAATATTATTAGGAATGAGGTTGTTTGGTTCTTTCATGGTCTCTTCTCTTCTTCGAATGAAGTTACTAGACAATGGGATATTTATGATAGATTTTGCACTATTATAGAGACTGGTCGGCTTCAGTTGATAAGGGGTATTAGTGACGATGAGGTTCATCGAGTTGTTTTTGCTATGAATCTGTTAAAAGCTCCTAGAGTTAATGGTATTCATGCTACGTTCTATCAAAAAAATTGAGAGCTTCTATAAATGCAAAGTTTATGACTGACTAATATTGCACACCATCATTTAGCTATTGTATTTCTTTTTCTCGTTACTAGTTATATGTATAGAACTAACTTTGGAATTGGGAACGAGTGTTGTTGATTTTATTCAGAAATATTTTCAATGGGTGTCAATACCTACTGAATTTAACAGAACGATCATTTTGCTTATCCCTAAGGTGTCTCATCTTGAGAGTTTTATGTATTTTTTGTCTGATTAGGTCTCGCAATGTAACGACCCAGATTTTCCGTATCCGAGTATTGGTTTAACCTGTAGTGTTGGGCCTCGGTTTTGGGCCTGGGTTTGTGTAGTTTGGGCCTTGTTGGGTCTTTAGCTTGTTAGGCTTAAGTGTTGTTGGGTATATGAGGTTTGGCAAGGGACTTTTTGGTATTTCTTTTGTTGAAGACAAGGAGGGGGTAAAGAGTTGTCTTCTGCAGAGAAATGTGGAGAGTGAAGTCATCACTCTTTCCTTTTTGTTTTCATCTTTTCCTCCTTCAAACCTTAGAGAGAAAGGTACCATCTTTTGGATTTTAAGGGATAATCTCGTTTAGAAGCTTGAGGGTAAGTTGTAGAGCATCCTAAGATCTTCACAACAAGGTAAGAATGGATAGTTTTTATGGAGGTAAGGTTTTAGTGTGGTTTAAGGTTTAATCATGGATTGAAGTTTTAGGAGTTTTTTTGTGTTTTCTTGATGTTTATAAGAGTTAGAGTTATCCAAGGAGGAGTCTAAGTGTTAGTTTAACCTTCCCTTTGTAGAAAAACAAGTGGAAGACCCATCTTTAAGCTTTGGAAAGGAGAAAGTTTGAGGTGAAGCTTGAAGCTCGGGATTGTTGTTTTGGTTACCGTTTTGCAATAGGTTGGTACTCCCAACTCTTCTAATTTTTATGCATGTCATGGTAGAAAGAATTCATATAATTTGGTGTATGTGTGTGCTTGGTTTGAGCTTGACATGTATTAATGGTGGAATTCGTAACTTTGTGTTAAAGGGATGATAAATGATACTAAAACAGCTTAAACACTCTTAAGAATGAGTAGGAAGACTTTAGAATCGATTAGATTAAGTTTGGGGCAGAAAATCTAGAATTTCTAAGTGTAGACCCGTCCTTCGTGTAGGGGGTATCTATACTTGGGTTACCGGTATCGATACCCATGAGTATACTTTGGCTTGTTGTTCAGGGGTATCAAACCATGGTTAGATACCAAGGGATTCCAAAAACTTTTTGTATCGATATGTGTATCAAAACAGCCTTTCCCCTTTTGTTGACTTTGACTTTGGTCAAGCGGTATCGATACTATTATCGATAACCTTGTGTTTTGATACCCTCTTTGGGTGGGTATCGATACAAGATGTTTCGATACCCTACCTAAGGGTATCGATACTCGTGTGTAAATTAGTTAAGTTTGAGTAGAGTTTTGGGGCTCGGTGATCTTAATAAATAATTCATTAATCTATAAGATATGAAATGAACTATAAACTAAGATTGATGTTATAACCTCAAAAGATTAAATTGAGATAATTTTAATACATCTTGTTATGCTAAGATCCTAGGTGGATCGTTTGTGTGGTTTGAGTCCCAGTGTGTTGGAATCCGGATATCCATAAGTGTTGAATCGCGTTGAAGGCCATCCGATGTAACATGTCGGGTGATGATTGAAGACTTTTATTCCGAGTGTTGGGCGGCCTCACTCGAAGATGTTTGATGTGATATTCCGAGCATGGGGTTGGTTGGGCGGCCTCCACCCCTTTCCGAACATTGGGGGCCTCATTCGAAGATGTTCGATGTAACATTCCAAGCATGGGGTTGGTTGGGCGACCTCCACCCCTTTCTGAACATTGGGTGGCCTCGTTCGAAGATGTCCGATGTAATATTCCGGGCATAGGATTTAAGGGCAGACTCAATCCTGAGTGTAGGATTCCGATGCTGTGTGGACGCGGGCCTTACTCTTGTGTGATGACTTGTGTGATTGTATATGTTGTGTGCGTTAATATACATTCATTTATGCCATGTGATAGGCAAGCATACTAGATCATCATACCATGCATGAGATTATATGTCATGCTTTACTGCTTTTGATATGCATAATGTTGGCCGAGTTTGGCGTATCTACTGAGCTTGTGTGGCTCAACGTTCGAAATCTGTTTTTGTGCGTAGGTTAGGTGAAGCGAGTTCCGAGGAGCATCATCAAGGTTTGGACTTTTAGCATCGACCGAGTTGTCAGAGTACACTTATTAGATGTAATGGGTATAATACTATGTTGAACCTTATTTGTAATTTGTAACTCTATTATTTTTAATTTGGGTCGAATGTTTTAAATAGTTTGTAACATTTTGGAGCTCCGATTCCTTAAACTATTTTGGGCTTATGTTTTAACTCGTTTTCAATTTTATGAATTAAGTTAGACTTGGATTTGGTTACTTGTTGGACTTTTAAAGAAAATTTTTGAGATACGGGTTTTGGGCCGGAGGCCCAATGTGGCATCCAGGTCGGGTGTTACATTTAGTGGTATTAGAGCCCAGGTTGAGTCGGTTCTAGGAGTCCCTGTGGGAGTCTAGTGTGTTATATAGGTGTTAGACTAATACTTGCCCACGAGTCGATATAGTACTTTTTTTAAAGTTGAAATTTCGATGGTGTAATCTTGTTTGTGGTTGTTGTGCAGAGGTTGTTAAGCATGCCTAGATGCGTAAGAGATCAAGAGAAGAGTCGGGGTTCTCGAGGAGGAGACTCTGAATATGAGTATGAGCCCGATGAGGAGGTACCATCGGATGATGCAGTTGGTCAAGGGGCCAACTACTTTGCTCAATTGAACCGTACCCTGCGCAGGATAGTGAGAGCTATACCAAGGTTATCTTCTACGCCTTATGAGGCACCGGTTGAGAGGGTGCAAAGACAGGGTGCTGTTGACTTCTTTGGTATGGGACAGGATAAGCCCGTACAAGCAGATCAGTGGCTGCATGATACGAGATAGATCATAAGGCAGATGAGACTGAGGTCAGAGGATAAGCTATCGTGTGTGTTGTCGCTTCTAAAGGGCAACGCGAGAGAGTGGTGGGAGACTGTTGAGCAGGGTTGATATCCCCATCGTCTTAAGTGGGAGGACTTTCTTGAGGAGTTTGAGAGCAAGTATGTAGGCGAGACTCACATCGGCACCCTGAGGGAGCGGTTTACCCATCTGGTTCAGGGGAACATTTCGGTCTTCGCTTATGAGCAGGAGTTCCTTCAGTTGAGCCGATATGCCCTAGAGCTTATTGCTACCGAGAAGATGAGGTGTAAGATATTCTTGAGAGGTCTGAGGAAGGAGATTCATACTTATCTCACTGCTAAACCACCCACGGTGCTTTCAGAGTTGGCTGTCAGTGCTAAGTTGTTGGAGCAAGTTCAGGGTTTGACTTATGGGCCGTCTGTTGGCCAGGGAGTCTCTGGTGGAGCCAGTCAAAGTTGTGCAGGTAACTCTCAGTCCTACTCTAGTAGGAGTAGGAACCGTTGGAATCAGAACAAAGGAGCATTGAATCAGATTTCGAGGTCAGATCAAAGGTTAGAGTCTGCGGGACGTAAGAGGCAGTCTGTGTCATCTTCTGCTGGAGGTCTAGAGGGTTTACAGAGGAGTGTCAGCGTCAGTGGTCAGACCTACAGGCATTGTGGTCGGAGCCATCAAGGAGAGTGTTGGGATAATACAAGAGTTTGTTTTTAGTGTGGTCCCCCGGATCACCTTGTGAGGGACTATCCTGAGGTTATGACGTCTCCTCCCATTCAGACTCAAAGGACTGTGTTTCAGGCTCAGAGAAGTCGTAGGTTCTCTCATGGCGGAGCTAGCCATGCTTCAGGAGGTACCTTTCAGTCCACCGCTAGAGCACCGGCGAGACAGTATGCTGTGAGGGCACAGGAGGACTGTGCTACTACCTACGTGATCTCAGGTACGTTCAGTTTGTTTTCTGTACCTATAATTGTTCTTGTAGACTCGGGGTCTACTTACTCGTATATCCGTAGTGGGATATCTCAGTAGTGGGGGTTACCAGCGGAGAATCTTGAGATAGGGGCCCATGTGACAAGCCCTTTGGGGTTGGATATGTTGGTGGATAAGGTGTATCGGAGGTGTACGATCGAAGTGTAGGGATCTATCTTCCCGGTCGATCTTATAGTCTTACCGTTTCAAGAGTTCGACACAATCCTAGGGATAGATTGGTTGTTCGAGCATGATGCAAGTTTGGGATGCAGATCTAAGAGTTTGAAACTCAGGGTAGCAGATGGTTCTAAGCTTATGGTGAGGTGTGAGAGAAACTCGTGTTTACCGAATGTAGTGTTAGCGTTGATAGCTTAGAGGTTGATCCAGCAAGGTTGTGAGGCTTTCTTAGCTCACGTGGTGGATATGAGTGTTGGCAGCCCAACTTTAGAGAACTTGAGGACAGCCTGCGAGTACCCCGATGTTTTCCTAGAGGAGTTACCTGGTTTACCTCCCGACCGTGAGTTGGAGTTCCAGATAAAGGTGCTGCCTGGTACGGTACCGATGTCCATAACACCTTATCGTATGGCACCGACAAAGATGATAGAATTAAAACAGCAGATCCAGGAGTTGCTTGAGAGAGGTTTTATCAGACCGACTGTGTTACCGTAGGGAGCACCTATCCTGTTTGTTAAGAAGAAGAACGGATCGATGAGGATGTACATCGACTACCGTCATCTCAATAAGGTTACGATCAAGAATCGTTATCCTTTGCCTAGGATCGATGATCTCTTTGATCAGTTGAGGGGTCTCCGTGTGTTTTCTAAGATAAACCTGAGGTCAGGGTACTACCATTTAAAGGTAGTGGATGAAGATGTCCAGAAGACTGCTTTTAGGATGCGATACGGACACTACGAGTTTCTAGTGATGCTGTTTGGGCTCACTAATGCACCTGCAGCTTTTATGGACTTGATGAACCGAATCTTTCAGCCATATCTAGATCAGTTTGTGGTTGTGTTCATCGATGACATCTTGGTGTATTCACGCTTAGAGGAGGAGCATGATTATCACCTAAGAGTGGTTATTCATATGTTGAGGGATAGGCGTTTGTATGCTAAGTTCAGTAAGTACGAGTTTTGGTTGTCTGAGGTGGTGTTTCTTGGCCACATAGTTGCCGCGGATGGAATCCGAGGAGATCCACAGAAGATCCAAGCTGTGGTGGAGTGGAAACCATCGAGGAACGTATTGAAAGTCCGTAGCTTTCTTGGACTTGTCGGATACTATAGGAGGTTCGTCAAGGGTTTTTCGATCATAGCGGCACCTTTGACCAAGTTGCTACAGAAGGGAGTTTCGTTTGTGTAGAACGAGAAAAGACAATAGAGTTTTTAGCAGTTGAAAGCTTATCTGACAATAGAGTTTCGTTTGCTTCAGCCTATCCAGATTTCATAGTGGAAATGAGATCGTGTAACCATGGACTTTATCGATGACGTTGAAGAAGCATGATGCTATATGGGTCATAGTTGCCCGATTGACCAAGTCAGCTCACTTCTTACCTGTGAGGATGGACTTCAGTTTAGAAAAGTTGTCTCAATTGTACATCAAGGAGATCGTGAGGTTGCATGGTTTACCTTCATCGATCATATCGAATAGGGATCTGAGGTTCACAGCGAGGTTATGGAGGTCTATCCATGAGGCTCTAGACACCAAGTTGCACTTTAGTACAGCTTTTCATCCTCAGACCGATGGACAGTCTGAGAGAGTTATCCAGATCTTGGAGGATATGCTTCGGTGTTGTGCAGTAGACTTTGCTCGTAGTTGGGAGGAGCAGTTACCGTTGGTAGAGTTTGCTTACAACAACAGTTATCAGTCGAGCATCAAGATGACTCCTTTTGAAGCCTTGTACGGATGCAGGTGTAGGACACATTTGTGTTGGACAGAGCTCAATGAGAGAAAGATAGTGGGTTCAGAACTTGTTAAGGAAACTGAAGAGAAAGTTCAGATCATCAAGGAGAGGTTACAAACGGCTTTTGACAGACAAAAGTCTTATGTGGATAAGAAGCGTAAGCACATCGAGTATGAGCTTAGTGAGAAAGTGTTTCTCGAGGTATCTCCATGTAAGGGTATCATCCAATTTGGTCGAAAGGGAAAGTTGAGCTCAAGGTATATCGGGCCGTATGAGGTGCTTCAGAGGGTTGGACCGATAGCTTATCGGCTAGCTTTGCCTCTGAGTTGGCATATATATACGATGTGTTCCACGTGTCTATGTTGAGGCATTACCGTTCCGATCCCTCACATGTGGTTCAGCTAGAGGAAATCGAAGTCAATATGGATTTGACTTATGAGGAGAGACCCATCGGAATCATAGATAGAGGAGTCAAAAAACTTCAGAATAAGAGTATACCTTTGGTAAAAGTGTTATGGAGGAACCATGGGATCGAAGAGGCCACGTGGGAGGCGGAGAAGGACATGAGAGCTCAGTATCCTCATCTCTTCTTGATAGGTAAATTTCGAGGACGAAATTTTCTTTAAAGAGGGGAGAGTTGTAACGACCCAGATTTTTCGTATCCGAGTGTCGGGTTAACCTGTAGTGTTGAGCCTCAATTTTGGGCCAGAGTTTGTGTAGTTTGGGTCTTGTTGGGTCTTTAGCTTGTTGGGCTTAAGTGTTATTGGGTATATGAGGTCTGGTAAGGGGCTTTTTGGTATTTCTTTTGTTGAAGACAAGGAGGGGGAAAGAGTTGTCTTCTACAGAAAAATATGGAGAGTGAAGTCATCACTCTTTTCATTTTGTTTTCATCTTTTCCTCCTTCAAACCTTAGAGAGAAAGGTACCATCTTTTGGAGTTTAAGGGAGAATCTCGTTTAGAAGCTTGAGGGTAAGTTATAGAGCATCCTAAGATCTTCACAACAATGTAAGAATGGATAGTTTTTGTGGAGGTAAGGTTTTAGTTGGGTTTTAATGTTTAATCCTGGATTGAGGTTTTAGGAGTTTTCTTTGTGTTTTCTTGATGTTTATAAGAGTTAGAGTTATCCAAGGAGGAGTCTAAGTGTTGGTTTAACCTTCCCTTTGTAGAAAAACAAGTGAAAGACCCATCTTCAAGCTTTGGAAAGGAGAAAGTTTGAGGTGGAGCTTAGATCTCGAGATTGTTGTTTTGGTTTTCGTTTTGCAATAGGTTGGTACTCCCAACTCTTCTAATTTTTATGCATGTCATGGTAGGAAGCATTCATATAGTTTGGCGTATGTGTGTGCTTGGTTTGAGCTTGACATATGTTAATGGTGGAATTCGTAACTTTGTGTTAAAGGGATGATAAATGATACTAAAACACCTTAAACACTCTTAAGAATGATTAGGAAGACTTTAGAATCGATTAGATTAAGTTTGGGGCTGAAAATCTAGAATTTCTAAGTGTAGACCCGTTCTTCGTGCAGGGGGTATCGATACTCGGGTTACCGGTATCGATACCCATGAGTATACTTTGGCTTATCGTTCAGGGGTATCAAACCATGGTTCGATACCGAGGGATTCCAAAAACTTTTTGTATCGATATGTGTATCGAAACAGTCTTTCCCCTTTTGTTGACTTTGACTTTGGTCAAGCGGTATCGATACTGGTATCGATACCCTTGTGTTTCAATACCCTCTTTGGGTGGGTATTGATACAAGGTGTTTTGATACCCTACCTAAGTGTATCGACACCCCTGTGTAAATCAGTTAAGTTTGAGTAGAGTTTGGGGGCTCGGTGATCTTAATAAATAATTTATTAATCTATAAGCTATGAAATGAAACTATAAACTAAGATTGATGTTATAACCCCAAAAGACTAAATTGAGATAATTTTAATATATTTTGTTGTACTAAGATCCTCGGTGGATCGTTTGTGTGATTTGAGTCCTTGTGTGTTGGAATCCGGATATCTATAAGTGTTGCAACACGTTGAAGGCCATCTGATGTAACATTTCGGGTGATGATTGAAGACTTTTGTTTCGAGTGTTGGGCGGCCTCACTCGAAGATATTTGATGTAACATTCCGAGCATGGGGTTGGTTGGGCGGCCTTCACCCCTTTCCGAACGTTAGGTGGCCTCGTTTGAAGATGTTCGATGTAATATTCCGGGCATAGGATTTGAGGGCAGACTCAATCTTGAATGTAGGATCCCGATGCTGTGTGGACGCGGGCCTCACTCTTGTGTGATGACTTGTATCATTGTATATGTTGTGTACGTTAATATACATTCATATATGTCATGTGATAGGCAAGCATGCTAGACCATCATACCATGCATGAGATTATATGTCATGCTTTACTGCTTTTGATATGCATGATGTTGGCTGAGTTTGGCGTATCCACTGAGCTTGTGTGGGCATAGTACTATGTTGAACCCTATTTTTAATTTGTAACTATTATTTTTAATTTGGGTCGAATGTTTTAAATTTTCTGTAATATTTTGGAGCTCTGATTCCTTAAACTATTTTGGGCTTATGTTTTAACTCGTTTTGAATTTTATGAATTAAGTTGGACTTGGATTTGGTTACTTGTTGGACTTTTAAAGAAATTTTTGAGATATGGGTTTTGGGCCGAAGGCCCAATGTGACATCCGAGTCGGATGTTACACGCAATCTCAAGTTAGTTTTGTGTCAGGGAGTTGCCTCTTGAATAATGTTATAATCACACAGAAAGTTGTTCATTAAATACAGAAGAAGTTTAGACGTATGGGTTGGGTGGTGGCTATGATAGATCTTGAGAAGGCTTATGATAGGCTTGATTGAAGATTTATTGCGGATAATTTAAAATATTTGGGCATTCATCGTGAAATATTATACTTGGTTATGGAGTGTATTACGGTGATCAATACCCAGGTTGTTTGGAACGATGATCTTATTGAACATTTTATTCTTACGAGGGGTATTCGACAAGGGGATCTGTTAATACCTTATATTTTTTTTTGTGTATGGAGCGCTTATCTCGATCAATTAATATTAAAGTTGATCAAGGAAATTGATCTAAAATTCACCTTAGTAGGTATGGTCCTGGTTTATGTCATCTTTTCTTTATGAATGATATTTTGTTATTTTTTGAAGCTACGATACACCAGATTGAGGTCATGATGATGGTATTGAATAACTTTTGTTCAGCTTCAGGGCACAAAGTTAATGCTTTTAAGTCTCAGATTTTCTTTTCTAATAATACTAGCTTGGAGATACGATAAAATATCATTAATTGTTTAAGTTATGTCGAAGTTCAAAATTTGGGTAAGTATCTAGGAGTTCCTTTTCTTCATCATCGTATTACTAATGTTACCTATGATTATGTGGTAGACAATGTACGGGCCCAAATTTCATCGTGGTTGGCTAGATCTTTTTCCTTTGTAGGGAGGGTTACTCTTGCTAAATCTGTGTTACAAGCTATTTCGAGCTATATCATGTAGGCTATTTGGCTACCGAAAGGTGTGTGCTTGAAAATAGAAAAATTGATACAAGGATTTTTGGGGGGGCAGCACTACTGATCATGATGGGATAAGTCTTTTTAGATGGTATGAGATGAAGACCTCGATCAAATGCGGTGGTATAAGTTTTCGGGATCTTAAGAAATTTAATTATGTATTACTTATCAAAATATGTTATTAAGTGATTCAGTGTGAGAAGAAGTTATGGGTGTAAATTCTACGGTCCAAATACAAATGCGAGGAAGTTATTCCTATGAGTATTAGAATTCTTAATACTTCATGCCTTTGAATGGTTTATTCTATGTTTGAAATAAGATTAAAAGTGGGGTTCATTGGATTATTAGAGATGGTTGCTCAATATATTTTTGGCATGATGAATGGTTAAATGATATTAGCTCTTTTTTAACTATAAATTCAGTGCTCCGCCATTAGTTTTTTTTTCGGTTGCATCCTTTATGACTAATAGCGGGGATTGGGATGTTGATCGCTTGAAGCTACTTCTGTCGGGTGTTCATCGTATTCTAACTTTATTGTTGTCTTCGCCAATGTAGGGACCTAATCGAGTTGCTTGGAAGGGTGATTCCAAATTTCGTTTCACTGTTAAATCTGATTATAGACGTTTAGCGAGTGAATCTAATATGACTCATAATGAGAAATGAAAATTTGTGTGTCGTCCTCCTATTCCTCAATGTGTCCAAACCTTTTTGTGGCTTGTAATCAAGGGTAAGTTGCTTACAAATGTTGAAAGAGTTAGAAGACACATGACTAATGATGGTCATTGTGGCATTTGCAAAAGATTGAGTGAAGATATTTTATATGTTTTGTATGATTACCGAAAGGCAATTCAGGTTTGACGTTTATTGATTAAAGCGGAGAGGTTAATTAATTTTTTCTCTTTACCTTTGAATGAATGAATTTTAACTAATATCCATAAAGATGTAGATTTTGCTATTAAAGAAGTTGATTGAAATATTTCATTTCTTATTGTGTGCTGCAAATTTTGGAATAGGCGTAATTTGATGCTATTTGATCAAGAATTTGTTGAGAATGAGAATTTTGTAATGACGTGTTTACGTATTTTAGATTTGACTCTTAAGACTAATGGTGGTTTCGAATTTCATACGATCGCATTGGTTAGTCCAAATATTTTTTTTGATATTTATAGAGTTCGTCGGATAATGGGTGGTTTAAGGTTAATATGGATGATACTGTGGATATTGATAGTAAGAAACATGCAGTGATGGTATGTGATTAGGGGTGATCAAGGTGAGTGGCTCTTTGTTTTTTCTCATAGTTTGGGAATTTGTCTCGTGTTTAGTGCTGAACTTTGGGTTGTTATTGACGGACTCCAACATGCGAGGAGAATAAATTTTGATCGTGTTATTCTTGAATCATATTGTCAAGAGGTGATTAAGAGTGTTTTGGATATTGATTCATCTAAAATTAATCATACGTTAATTTCGACGATTCATGATGTGCGTGATATTAATCGAACCACCAATTCTGTGACGGATAAACTTGTAATTATTTTACGAGGGAGGAAACCTATGAAGATCCTTCACTTTTGTCCACCGACTGAGTGTCAAGCTTATTTGCTTGGTGATTGTAACATATTGATGGTGGAAGGTAACTTTTTGCATGATTTCTTTTTAGTGATGTAAATGGTTTACTAGTTTGATTTGTACCACTTTTACGTGTACTCGTTTTTTTCCATTTAAGTTTAAGGAGATTTTTTAATGAGACATGTAGGAGTAGTTATCCCTTATTAAATCAAAAAATAAAGAAAGTAATCTTGAGATTACTCAATATACTAAATTATTTAGAATTTCTTTGTTTTCCTTTAACAGTCGAAATTTCACTATCAATGATATACAAATCCTCGGTATATTCATAAATATTCCGTTTTTTTACTCTTTCTTCTATATATTAACAAATTATTAAAATTAGATATTATTTTTGAAAAGTGTGTTGAGAAAATATTTTAAAAATATTTTTAGAAGTACTTTTAGATTATTTGGTTTAAATAGAATTATAATATTATTGATAAAAAAGTGCTTTTAAATTGATAAAATATTTATTTTAGACGTTCTTTTTAAAAATATAAAACGGTTGATGATATAAATAAGTATAAAATAATTTTATTAATTTTTTTTTGAAAAATTAAAAGTTAAAAATTTTAGTTTTTGAAAAATATTTTTTAAACTAAATTAAAAACTATATATCTTATATTACTTTTGGTCCTAAAATCACTTTCGACTTCAAGACACTTTAGATAAAGTATCGAAAAACAAAACCCAAATGCATGATTGAACTTTCTTATGCGAATGAAAACATAATTAGGATTAATGTTTGAAACATTAATGTTTTTTTAAAAATTAATTTCATGACTAATATTTAAACATGATTAATGTTTTAAATACTAAACTTTAAATTATAATACATAATACTTAAATACTAAATCTTAAATCATAAATTTAATAAAAAATTATGTAATAATTTTGCAATCCAAGTTAGTGATAATTGTATGCAAGGACGGAACTAGGATAAAACATTAGGAGGGACAAAGGTCTATTAATCCTTTAAACTTAAAATTTGGAAAGGATAAAAACTTTATTTTATTACCTTAAATGTAATTATACTAAAAAATTGAAAGGGACAAGAGCCCCTCCTATCACCAACATGACTCCGTCCTAGTCGTACGTTGAAAGGTCTCCATTTTTAAAATTTAATGGTTGACTGTGATTATGTAATAATTTTTCAATCCAAGTGAGTGGTAGTTGTATGTTGAAAGGTCTCCATTTTTAGAATTTAATGGTTGACTGTGATTTGAGCTGATCCAAATTTGGTGGTCCATCAGTCTTGGACTCCAAATATTATCCTCAAAAGTAAGGTAAGGTTTTGGTGGGACAAAATCATATCATGTGTTGTTAAGCAATTTTATAGTTAATTACTCAAGATCACATAATTGATGAATTATCTATAATCTTTATTCTATAGTTTTTAATATACATTTTATTATATTCACCGATAAATATAATTATTGAAATGGGTTTGCACCGAATCTAATAAATATTTTTATAAGATTGTATGTATTATCGGAAAATAAAAAATATGTATGAACTAATATTATTCTATAATCATTTTCAACTATTTAAAGATATTAAAAAAATAATAATCTAAAAAGGTGTACAAAATAGTATTTATTTATATATATTCTCAACTTTATAATAATACAAATAAACCTTGTAGACAAACGATTAAACCTAATTTTTTTTAAGATTAACATAGTCTGCTTATCTAATTGACTACTTGTTGGTTCAAAGAATAGGAGGCCAAAGCATTAAGCACTCCTCAAGCGGATATAAGGAGGGTCGTACAACTCTTGGAACAATGTATAAAAGAAACCAACGGGTGCAGTATCAACAAAGATGAAGCTAATTAGGGAAGGAGGGATAATCACCCACCCGAATATTTTTTTTATATTTGTCTTTTTATTTATTTTTTTAAAAATTTTGGTTTAAGGTAGCATGCAGGTTTGCATAATATAGGATGAAATATTGAGTCGGACCGATTTCGCAAGGATGATACAACCCATAAAAGAAAAGGGTGTGAGCTGACCATCCCTGAAGTTTGTATTGAATCTTGTCTACTAGAAAGCAAAAACACTCTTGGTGACACCAATATGTCGAACTAAAGTGCCCAAATATTTGTCTATATCAGTTACAACTTGAAAATCAAGGAAGACACTGATCACCTCTTCTCTAGCTTGGGTCGTGTTAGAAGAAAAAAATAACTTTCTTCTTCCTGTTCACTATATGATCAGGATAATATCCAAACATGTCTAAGATGGAAACAATATTCATGGCTTGTTCCTAGAGCATGATTTTTGTCTCTAGAGTAATTCCTCATGTTCAAGTGTAGAATCAAGTTCTTGAAAGAGTTAGAGCACTAATTTTACCATGTTAGGTGTATGTAGAATGTCAAGTCTTCATTGAACACCATGAAGTCAAGCCATAAATTTCTTCTTCCATTGTCTAATAGACACATAAAACGTAGCATTTCAAGTTTCGATAGCTTTGATGAATTGAACAACAGAATCAACAAGCAACAAAGATGAATTCTAGTGGACACAGAAAAATTGACTATGAAGAGACCAACCTGCTAAATAACGAAAATGCCTACGTTTAGAGGGTAGGCAGAATCACATAAAGAGAGAATCAAAGGTCTATGGTCAGATTTCATTCTTAGAAGATGCAAGACAATAGCAATAGGGAAAAAATGGAGCCACTCATCATTGCAAAAAACTTGATATCTAAACAATTTCTTTAAGACAACTTCAGGTTACGGTGTAATCATCGAAAATTGTTTGAGGAGTCGCTACCAATCTTTTTTGCGGCAACAAAATTGAACCAAAGTCGAGTTCGGAAGTCTGTTACGTGTGGGGAAGGGGAAGGGGAAGCACCTCATAACGCACAAAGTTGGTACATGTTGGTTACAAAATATTTTATATGATAGAAACTATAAATCCGATTTTAATTTAAAAAGTGTGATACCTTATTTTAATTTATAATAATAATATTAAAAAATATAACTATAATAAAAATAATATTAAAATATAGCTAACATTATAGTTTAGTAAGGAAAAGGTTATATAAAAATAATAATAATAATAATAAATAAGGATAAGTAATAATATATTTTTATCATCATGTCGTCATCGTCATATAGTAGTAATAAAGCAGATCAGTGACAAAATTGAACAAAAATAAAATTTATGGAGCAAATTAAGTAAAAATAGTGACCGAAACGTAATAAAAAAAATTAAAGAACAGAACTATAAGGATTCAGGGGGGCGGGGACTGCTGGCGAAAATTTTCCCTTTTCTCGGGTTGACATGCGGATCGGGTTCGATTTGGGGTTCTGGATGTAAAACAATTTCGTTTTAGACCTTGTAATCAGGTTTTTAAACGAAACCGTTTTGAGCTTGGCTTAAATACTCCCTTTTTCTCTTAACCATTTATTCATCTTCATCAGAAACAAAATTAAAGCTTTTGGATAAAGCTCTGTCCTTTAGGGTCTCTGGTGATCGGTCACTTTCGCTATCATCGTGCACATCTACCGGTCATCACACGGGTTATGAAAATCGATAAAAGAGGTAGCTTTTCGGCTTCTTTCGGCGCAAAGAACCCAAATGTGAAGGTAGTAGGGGTGTATACATGCCTAGATCTGAAGACAAGATGAGTTTGATAAACTCTTTTTTACCTTTTATTTTTTCGATTTTGCTTTTGATCTCTCTGTTTTCGACTTAGATTTGATATGGTGATGGTATTTGCTTTCGATTATATTTTTTTATTCAAATGACTTTTTTTTATTCGCTACTGATTACATGAGTTCTTACATGGGTATATATACCTAATTTTTATACTGAAATATTACATAAGATCTTTATTTTTCTTACATTTCCATATCTAATCTCCTGTTTTAATGCTTCCAGGTCGGTGAAGCAGACTAGGGCTGTGGTCAACCATTTCGTCAAATAAAAGAGCGTGTGGCTGCCACGTGCCGTGAGCTGTATAACATGGGTATATAAAATTCAAGGTCGTTCGATTCACAATCAATGATCGGTTTTTTGAAATTCACGATTAGACTTATTAGAAGATGTTTATAAGTGTGTAAAAGTATTATTTTTGACTTATTCATGCATCATTTGAAGAGTTTGATCTTGTGTTTTTCTATTTTTTGGATCAATCATTCAAAAATATTTATTTAATTATTTTTTTACCTTATTTTTTATCAAGTGAATCTTCATTAATATTTATTGTAAGTTAAGTTTAAAAAGAGGTTTTATCAAGTGAAGATCCACTTAGTAAAAAAAAGATGTGTTAAAAAAATATTAAATAGATGCTTTTGATTAATTGGTCTCATGAATGATGTAATGGAATGATCCATGATATAATTTCTCTTTGTTTTTGATTTATTTGATGGAGAAAAAGTTTATTTAAATGTTGAATTAGAGTGAATAATCTCTTTATTTTTATCTATAGCAACTTTTAATTTAAAACCGAGCTTTATCTCATGTGACAAAGATAAAAATAAAGAATAATTCTTGAAAAAGTTACATTTATCTTTAATTTCTCTAATAATCGTTCGACAATTCGGTCCCACGTAAAAGATAACAAAACAGTATAGTTTTTTAAAAAATAACTAAATACAAAGTCAAGCCTAAAAAACAGAAAGATTATGAATTTTTGTATAAATAATTACAAATACAACTAAATAAATCTTAGTTTAAATAAAAAATTAAAAATATAATACTTTTTCATACTTAATCGATAACTCTTGTACGTTATTCCCTTTATATGCTTGCTTAATTAATAAATATTTTTCTATTATTTATCGTATCTGTTAGTTGAATGCATTGAATAAAATCACGAAAGCAAATTAAATTTTTCGAAACAAATAGAAGGAATTTAAATTAATTTTAGAAATAAATAGACGAGTCCTCTCTAGTACTAATATAACGCCATTGCATTGTTTCACAAGGAAAGTTCGTTGAATTTTCTCCACCGACAAATACATTACATATAGCATCTTTCCCTAGGACATAGGACCACAAAATTATTTACTTGATTTTCTAAAAACTTACATATTTTAAAATAATTCTTACAATGATTTAATTTAAGTGGTAGTAATTTATTATTATTTAAATAATTTTAAATTTTAAATTTTATCTATACAAATCGTTTAAAGATTCACACACTATAATTAAATAGGTTAAATATAATTTATATATTGGTAAAAAAAATATTATGACGGAAGTCAACGAGCGAAGTGAGCGAACTGAACGGAACGAGAGCATCTATTCGTATAAAAGAATTTTGAATTAATTTGTGGATTAGAATTAAATGGGTCTGAGGGTATTGGGACGAAACCCTCGTAATACAGCATGAGGTTTATTTGTTATTGTATCAGAATTATTTTTTTTATTTATACATATGATTATTTCGCGAAAACACAAATATATTTTTAAATTTCGTTAAAATCTTATATTATCTATTTAATTTTTTATTTGTTTATCTATTTTTTAGCAAAATATAAAATATAGATTAATTCAAATTAATAGCTCTGAAAAATAGAAGTACAATAAAAAATAATTCCTACAAACTTGCTATCTAAAGTTGGTTGGGTAGTTCTGGAAAAAGCCCCTAAAAAAGGGCCTAAAATAAGCCTTAACCGGTTTACCCGGTCACATTGTGCACATAAAACTATATACACAATTTCTTACAAAAACTGTAAGAAAAACGGTACATACATAAATTGACACAAAAATAGTAAGGATTTGTATATGTACACAATTCCTTACAAAACCTGTAAGAAAAACGGTACATACATAAATTGTAACAAACATAAGGATTTGTGTACATACATAAATCACTACGAGAATACATAAATTTGCACAAAAATGATTAGCATTTGTGTATGTACACAATTTCTTGCAAAGTACACACAACGGCTTACAAAAATCGTAAGAAAGAAGGTATGTATACATATCCTTACGACTTCAAAACCATGAGCTAAAGGAGGCATCCAAGGGTAAGGATTTGTGTACATACACAATTTCCTACAAGAATACACAAAATAACACCCAAATGGTAAGGATTTGTGTTTGTACACAATTCCTTACAAAGTATACACAACGGCTTACGAAAACCGTAAGAAAAAAAGTATGTACACAAATCCTTACCACTTCAAAACCATGACTTAAAGGAGGCATCCAAGGGTAAGGATTTGTGTATATACACAATTTCCTACAAGAATACACAATATGACACCCAAACGGTAAGGATTTGTGTTTGTACACAAATCCTTACAAAGTATACACAACGGCCTACGAAAACCGTAAGAAAAAAGGTCTGTACACAAATCCTTACCACTTCAAAACCGTGAGCTAAAGGAGGCTTCCAAGGGTAAGGATTTGTGTACATACACAATTTCCTACAAGAATACACAATATGGTACGAAAACGGTAAGGATTTGTGTTTGTACATAAATCCTTACAAAGTATACACAACGGCTTACTAAAACCGTAAGAAAAAAGGTATGTACAAAAATCCTTACGACTTCAAAATCATGAGCTAAAGGAGTCATCCAAGGGTAAGGATTTGTGTACATACATAATTTTCTACAATAATACACAATATGACGCCAAAATGGTAAGGATTTATGTTTGTACACAATTCCTTACAAAGTATACACAACGACTTACGAAAATCGTAAGAAAAAAGGTATGTAGACAAATCCTTACGACTTCAAAACCAAGAGTTAAAGGAGGCATCCAAGGGTAAGGATTTGTGTACATACACAATTTCCTACAAGAATACACAATATGACACCAAAATTGTAAGGATTTGTGTTTGTACACAATTCCTTACAAAGTATACACAACGGCTTACGAAAAACGTAAGAAAAAAGGTATGTACACAAATCCTTACCACTTCAAAACCATGAGCTAAAGGAGACCATCTAAGGGTAAGGGTTTGTGTACATACACAAATAGCTACGAGTATACATAAATTGCCACAAAAATGGTAAGAATTTGTGTTTGCACGCAATTCCTTACAAAGTATACACAACGGCTTACGAAAACCGTAAGAAAAAGGTATGTACACAAATCCTTACCACTTCAAAACCATGAGCTAAAGGAGGCTTCTAAGGGTAAGGATTTGTGTACATACACAATTTCCTACAAGAATACACAATATGGCACGAAAACGGTAAGGATTTGTGTTTGTACACAAATCCTTACAAAGTATACACAACGGCTTACGAAAACCGTAAGAAAAAAGGTATGTACACAAATCCTTACCACTTCAAAACCATGAGCTAAAGGAGGCTTCCAAGGGTAAGGATTTGTGTACATACACAATTTCCTACAAGAATACACAATATGGCACAAAAATGGTAAGAATTTGTGTTTGTACACAAATCCTTACAAAGTATACACAACGGCTTACGAAAACCGTAAGAAAAAATGTATGTACATAAATCCTTACCACTTCAAAACCATGAGCTAAAGGAGGCTTCCAAGGGTAAGGATTTGTGTACATACACAATTTCCTACAAGAATACACAATATGGCACAAAAACGGTAAGAATTTGTGTTTGTACACAAATCCTTACAAAGTATACACAACGGCTTACGAAAACCGTAAGAAAAAAGATATATACATAAATCCTTACCACTTCAAAACCATGAGCTAAAGGAGGCTTCCAAGGGTAAGGATTTGTGTACATACACAATTTCCTACAAGAATACACAATATGGCACAAAAACGATAAGAATTTGTGTTTGTACACAAATCCTTACAAAGTATACACAACGGCTTACGAAAACCGTAAGAAAAAAGATATATAAATAAATCCTTACCACTTCAAAACCATGAGCTAAAGGAGGCTTCCAAGGGTAAGGATTTGTGTCCATACATAATTTCCTATAAGAATACACAATATGGCACAAAAACGATAAGCATTTATGTTTGTACACAAATCCTTACAAAGTATACACAACGTCTTACTAAAACCGTAAGAACATACCTTTTTCCTTACGGTTTTTGTAAGTCGTTGTGTATACTTTGTAAGGAATTGTATACAATATTTATTCGTATATTTTTTATTCAAATATTTTTTTATTCGAATATTTTTATTTGAATATTTATTATACGAATATTTTTATTCGAATTTTTTTATTCGAGTATTTTTATTCGAATTTTTTTATTTGAATAGTTATTATACGAATATTTTTATTCGTATATTTTTTATTCAAATATTTTTATTCAAGTATTTTTATTCGTATACTTTTTATTCGAATATTTATTATATGAATATTTTTATTCGAATATTTATTATATGAGTATTTTTATTCAAATATATTTTATTCGAATATTTTTATTCAAAAAATTTTATTCGAATATTTATTATACGAATATTTTTATTTGTATATTTTTATTCCAATATTTATTATATGAATATTTTTATTTGAATATTTATTATACGAATATTTTTATTCAAATATTTTTATTCAAAAATTTTTATTCGAATATTTATTATATGAATATTTTTATTTGTATATTTTTTATTCGAATATTTTTATTCCAATATTTATTATATAAATATTTTTATTCAAATATTTATTATACAAATATTTTTATTCGAATATTTTTATTCAAATATTTATTATACGAATATTTTTATTTGAATATTTATTATAAGAATATTTTTATTCTTATATTTTTTATTCGAATATTTTTGTTCGACTATTTTTATTCAAATATTTATTATATGAATATTTTTGTTCAAATATCTTTTTATACCAATATTTTTATTCGTATATATTTTATTCAAATCTTTTTATTTGAATATTTTATTCGAATATTTATTATTCGAATATTTATTATACGAATATTTTATTTGAATATTTATTATATTAATATTTTTATTCATATATATATTTATTCAATTATTTATTGTTTGAATATTTTTATTTGAATATTTATTATACAAATATTTTTATTCGAATATTTATTATACGAATATTTTTATTTTAATATTTATTTTATATATATTTTTATTTAAATATTTATTATATAATATTTTTATTCGTATATTTTTTATTCAATATATAAAAATAAATTAGGTAATAATTATTTAAAAAAAAAAGTTTACGTTGAAACCGGTTAACAATCGGTTCTTTATTCTTTTTATTAGAGGAGTTTCTTTAGGCTCCATTTAATGAGTTTTTTTAGCCGCACCCAAGTTGGTGTCACAGTGTTTCATGTCTTGCTTTCTGACATTGAAAAGAAAGAAACACAGACAAGTTTGCTTCACCAAAGTAGAAAGCTGAAGTGTAAGAGAAGGGAAGTAAAGTTGAAGTGGGAAGAGGAAGAAGATAGTGACGGTTTGTCCATATGAAAAAGGCTCAACATTCTTTCTTTTTCTTTCAACCCAAACAGCCTAACCAAACAAGGAAAACAATAAAAAGTCAAAACATTGTTTCATTTGTCTGAAATTGAAAAGTCCATGAACCATTATCAAGTCCCCACGTGGAAAGATCCCGTAGACAGGAAAATTGTTTGGCGGTTGCAGGCCAGAAGCCAACGCCATATTATCAGAATAAAATTAGACATCCTAATCCGACCCTTTTAAATTATTATTATTTCTATCACAATTAATTTACCATCCACATTCTTCTTTCTCCTTTTCCTTATTCTTTTCCCTTTTAGCTTTCTCTGGTTCTTCTGTGTACGTCCCAAGCCTCCGCCTTTATTTATTCCAAGCAGGTAACTTTATTGTTTTTTTTTTCTCTGTTTTGTCTTTATCTTGCGAAAACCAGAAAAGTTATCACCTTGTTTGTTGCAGTGTTCTTCGTTCGTTGCTGTTTCATTGAGGTTTTATCTATTTTATTGACAATTTGTGATATTATTTTGTGGGTTGAATGTTTCTTGTTTATTTCTGCTGATTCGTTTGATTATGTTTCTATATTGGTTGATGGGTCAATGAATATCCGAGTGGATTTGATTCTGGAGATCTGTTTGATGAGTTAATGAATATGTGCTTTTTAATGACAAGTTGTGTTGTTGTTTGGGATTTTGTCCTTTTTTTTGTAGGTTGTTTTGTCTTGCTAGGATCTGGCGTTTCGGTCGTTTGACAGGATTGGTTCGTGTTTGAAACCATTTGGTGGAGAGATAAGATTAGGACTTTTGGGGGTTTTGGCACATTATGATGCCAGGTCTTCCCATGGATGAAATGAAAGGGATTACGGTTAAGGGAAATTCGATTTCGAACAAGTCCCCCAAGAGAATGTCGAGTTCGCAAAGTCCCCGTGGCGCAAATGGGACGGTTCAGGTTGAGACCTCCATTGAGGAGCTTTATGAGAATGTATGTGATATGCAGAGTTCTGATCGGTCATATTCAAGGCAGAGTTCTGGATCGTATGGTGAAGAGTCCAGGATCGATTCGGAACTGCGACATCTTGTTGGAGGAGAGATTAGGGAAATTGAGATAATGCAAGAGAGGGAGGAGGAGGTGCAGAAACCAGAAGATGATGTTCGTAGTCCTTCGTCTTCAACGAAGGGGAGCACATCGAGTGGTAAGAAGTCAGGACGGTTGGACAAGTCCCGACCCAAGGCTGTAAAATCCATGTCTTCAAGTGATGTGAAGAAAGTGTCTCGGTCACAAATGGTTCCCGAAGCATCCCCGAAATCTAATGTTAGGGGGAAAACTCCACCTGAGAAACCTCCCGTCAATAAAGGGAAAATTAAGACCCTAAAAAAAACAAGCACAGGAGTCTTACCCACAAAGAAAGGCAAAGGGTCAAAGCTACAAAATGGAACTGAGGATGCTTCTGAGTCAGGGTTAGCAAATCCAGATCTCGGGCCGTTTCTACTCAAACAAGCTAAGGATTTGGTGTCTTCAGGAGAAAATCTCCAGAAAGCTCTTGAATTAGCTCTTCGAGCAGTAAAATCGTATGAACTTTGTGGCAGTAGAAAATCCAGTTTAGAACAGGTCATGTGTTTACATGTGACTGCAGCAATATATTGCAGCCTAGGCCAGTACAATGAGGCAATTCCTCTCCTTGAGCAATCGATTGAGATTCCAGTGATTGAGGAAGGCCAAGAACACGCCCTGGCTAAGTTTGTCAGTCATATGCAGTTGGGTGACACTTATGCTATGCTAGGACAGCTCGAGAACTCGGTAACTTGCTACAGAATTGGTTTTGAAGTCCAAAAGCAATTTCTTGGAGAAACGGATCCTAGAGTTGGAGAGACCTGCCGGTATTTGGCTGAAGCTCATATGCAGGCATTGCAATTTGATGAAGCACAGAGGCTATGCCAAATGGCTCTCAACATTCACAAAGAGAACGGTAGAATGGCTTCTCTTGAAGAGGCAGCAGATAGGAGACTCATGGGTCTCATATGCGAAACTAAGGGAGACTTCGAAGCTGCTTTGGAGCATCTTGTTTTGGCCCGCATGGCCATGGTGGCAAACGGCCAGGATGCAGATGTGGCTTCTGTCGATTGCAGCATTGGAGACGCATATCTATCTTTGTCTCGATATGATGAGGCTGTTTTTACCTATCAGAAAGCACTTACAGCTGTTAAGACAACTAAAGGAGAGAATCATCCAACAGTTGGGTCAGTCTTTGTTCGGTTAGCTGATTTGTATTACACGACAGGGAAATTAAGGGAATCATCATCATACTGTGAGAATGCCCTTCGAATCTATGAAAAACCCATGCCAGGGGTTCCCCCGGAGGAGATTGCAAGCGGCCTCACTGATGTTTCTGCTATCTATGAATCAATGGATGACCTTGATCAGGCAATCAAGTTGCTGCAGAAGGCCTTAAAAATATACAACGATGTACCTTGTCAGCAAAGCACAATAGCTGGAATCGAAGCCCAGATGGGAGTAATGTACTATATGCTGGGTAATTATTCAAATTCGTATGATTCCTTCAAAAGCGCCATTGCAAAGCTACGTGTATGTAGAGACAGGAAATCTTCCTTCTTCGGAATTGCTCTCAATCAAATGGGGCTGGCTTGTGTGCAACGCTATGCTATAAACGAAGCTGTTGAGTTGTTCGAAGAAGCCAAAAGCATTTTGGAGCAAGAGTGTGGACCGTATCACCCTGATACACTCGGCGTATATAGTAATCTTGCAGCCACTTACGATGCAATTGGCAGGTAATCCCCAAAATTCAGAGGGAAAGATATGCTTGTTCGATTTTAATATCTTATCGATGAATGTAGAGCATATTCAACTCCTTTCCAATGTTCTTTGTATACTGTGACATATGATGTTAACGCAGGTTGGATGATGCCATAAAAATACTTGAGTACGTTGTTCAGGCGAGAGAGGAAAAACTGGGGACCGCAAATCCTGATGTGTATGATGAGAAGAAAAGACTGGCTGAACTATTAAAGGAAGCAGGCAGAGGTGAGAGCAGAAAAGGCAGATCATTAGAAACCCTTCTCGATGCCAACTCTCATCTGAATTTAAAAGCCAACTGATTCAAGGTATGAATATGAATCCATGATAAGCATGAATTCATGTGATCTGTGATTTAAGATGTATTATAGGCTCCATTAAAGTGAGAAGATATGAAAGAGAAAGAACATAGTTTTTGTTTTTTGTTTCTAAATAGATTCTTGGCACGGAAATGAGTGTAATACTAATAAAAGTTGGTGGGCAGCGAAGATTGAGGGTGAAACAAAGTGAATTATTTATTGTAATTTTGATTAAAGGTTGCTTTCAAATTACTGACTTAATTTGTTATTATTATTGGTAAAAGTAAAGATTGTTTTATGGCATTTTCTACTTAATTTTTTTTTTTGAATGAGGCATTTTCTACTTAAATTAAGTGAAGATCGGTTGATTTTGATCAAAGGTTGCAGCCCAGTACTGGATTCGTAATTTAAACATTATCCAAAAAATTGAACATTGAAATTCATCTGAAATGTATTTAATGTGGATTCTCACAAATCTAAAACATTTGCACCGTATTGAACAAAAATAAAAGGAAAAAGAACATGCATTATATCATGGGAAGTCCTGTGTAACTCGGACATGAACTTACAATTAGTCCTGTGTGATTCGGACCTAAACTTACAGTTAGTCTTGTGTGACTCGGACTTGAACTTACACAGTTAGGATGTAAAAACAGTTAATTGGATAAGTTTCAGAACTCACAGTTAGGATGTAAAAACAGCTAATCGGATAAGTTTCAGGTTAGGTAAAATCATATATAAGTCATTTCAGGTTGATTTGATGTTTTGATTCAATTTGGATTGGATATGGGTTAGTTTCAAGTCGGGTCTATTTCAGTTCGAGTCCATTTTAGATCGGGTTCAAACGGTTCAGGACAAATTCAGATAATTAACAGGTTCATTTCAGTTCGGCTGCATTTTAAGTCAAGTTCATTTCAGGTCGAGTTCATTTCAAGTCGGTTTAATTTGGATTTTTCATATTAAGTTTGAGTTTGATACAAATAATCGGTAACTTTGGACTGATCATTCATTTTGAATTAATTATTTAACATCTAACTTCTTTCACCAGCACAAATCACATTAAAAAAAAATATTACGCATTAGACTAAACAAAAATATCATCAAATGATTCATATCTTAAAAATTGGACTAAATTATAAAAATAAAAAATTAATAAATTCAGATTCCGGAGATAAATAAAAATATCATGACATTAAAAATATTAAACTAAATTAAAAAAAATTAACAAGGGTCAATTTGAAATAAGAACAAAGTTTTAGGGACTATAATTAATAAAATATAAAATTAATATAATAAATGTCGGACTAAATTACTCAAAAATTGTTCAATTTCAATTAAAAATAAAGTTTTAAGGACTAGAGAGAATAAACATTATACTAAATTATAAAAAATAAAAATCAATAAGGAATAAATTTAAGTTTAAAGTTAAAAAATATAAATAAAATAAAATATTATCTTATTAAAAACACTGGACTAAATTAAAAAAATATATAATAGTCAATTTAAAATTAAAATAAAGTTGTAAGGACTAGAATGAACAAAAAGATCATCCAATGGGTCATATCTAAAATAATGAATTAAATTTTAAAAACTACAAATTAATAATGATAAAATTTGATGAAAATCTAAACTTTTAAGGACTAATATGAATAAAAATACAGTTAAATTTTATTATGTATGTATAATATACTTTAATATACATATATACTATATATAAAAATTAGACTATATATATATACATATACATATATATACTTTAATATTTGTATACTTATATAGTTATATATGAGACCTTATAAATGTATATAGATTTATATATTATATATAGAATATATATTTTATAGATATATGTTATATATATGAATGTACACTTTAATATGTGAACTTTAATGTATACTTAAATGTACATAATATATAAGTATGTATGCATATGTATATATTAATATATTAGATATTAATACATTATAATAGTATATAATATATAAGTATAATATATTAATAAATATATTATATTTATATGTATATAAACTATATAATATACTTTAATATATTATGTATGTATGTGAAATATACATATACATATATATGTATATGTATATACTTAAATATATATTATGTATATACTTAATCTATATGTATATTATATATATGCATACTTTAATATATATGTATGTATATGTATATAGTATATAATATTTAGTAATAATATATACTTAAATATATTAAAATTCCTCCAATATATATTTTAGTATATAATAATATATATTTTAATGTATACTTTAATATATATTTAAATAATAATAATAATTTTCCTTTAAAGTTTATTATATATTATAATTTTTTTCAAAATTTTGTTTTTTTCTTTTTAATATAATAATCAAAGTTTATTTCTAACTTCCTATAAAATTTTCGATAACTTATATCTTTTTAAATTTTTTACACTAAAAGTAACTTAATCCCAAACTTAAAAGATGGGTGGCTTATTTCCCTCTATTTTTTTTCTTTTTTTATTAATTATCTTTTTCTTTTTTTATCAATTGCGTTGGTTTAATTCAATAGAATCATAATTTATATTAATTTAATAAAAATTTATATCTAATTTTAGAATTCTTTTAATTATGTTCGTTGTTTATGCTTTTTAGATGTTAATTCAATTTGAATATATAATTGTTATAATATATAAGAAAATTTGATAAAAATATAATTATATACAAATTTTTGATAGGAATATGATTATGTAATTGTACATATTATGAAATTAATATTTTAATTAATTATTATTATTATTATTATTATAATTAAAATAATTTAATTATTAAATTAAATATTAATTTAAATTTAAAAATTATAATTTTTAATGAAATATTAATTTAAAATTATAATTAAAATTAAGTACATTAAAACTAAATAAAATAGTAAATAAATAAATTAAGTTAAATATATAATACTAAATTTAAATATTAATCCCTAAATTAATTCTCTAAGATCGTGCTCAATTTTAATTTTTAAGCTTAATTATATTTATTAATATTTTAAATTTATCAAATTATAGATATACTTAATTATATGTTAGGCTTAAAACTAGTCGGGTCAATTATCAGGTCGAGTTTAAAACAAGTCAGGTTCAAAACAGGTTGGATAAAATCAGGTCTCAAGTCAATTCAATCGTGTAATACCAGTTATCTGTCAGGTCAGGTGATGCTTGTGGAATATGCGCAATTTAGTGCAAATGAACACGTCGCCAAGTAATAAAGTGATGAGTAAATCATGTATCTCTAGGCCGAGTTAGTGTTTCCCGATTGAAACACCGTACTTATCCTTTTCGTGAATCTAACTCTCTCGATATTAGATAAATAGATTACTCACAAACTTCTCTCTCGAGCTTGAATTCGAGAACAAGGAATGTCAAAGAATAAGCAAACTTCGATCTTTTATTGCATTGAGCACAAGAAACAAAGTTTATTCTCTTCACACTAATACTTTACAACCTTCACCTAAGCCTAAAGAAAACTAGAACATAATGTAAAGAAAAGAAAAACTAAAAGGTGAAGTCGGCTAGGTCTAAGCTCTTTAATTCTGAATTGTCTAATCTCCCTTTCCCCTTGGACGGATATGCCTTATATAGGCTTGGCCTAGGGCAAACATTTCCTAAGTAGAATACAACTTGGATTAGGGAACAAGTCATGTACATAAATAAAATATTTTCAAGTTTATTCCAACTAGGAGGCTTTCCCACGTAGCCTTTGTCTTGGGCTTTCCACATACTATCCAGCTCTGATCCTTGAGCTTCTTGTCCAACAACGTTCTCCTCATTTTTCTCCTTAGCTCACCTACAGTATCGCTACTTGTCCTCTACTGCCTCGGCATCAGGTCCTGCCTCGGCATGGCTAGGTCTAAGCTCTCTAATTCTGAATCGTCTATTCTCCCTTTCCCCTTGGACGACTATGCCTTATATAGACTTGAACTAGGGCAAACCTTTCTTAAGTAGAATACAACTTGGAGTAAGGAACAAGTCATGTATATAAATAAAATATTTCCAAGTTTATTCTTACTAGGAGGCTTTCCCGCATGGCCTTTGTCTTGGGCTATCCACATGTTATCCAGCTCCAATCCTTGGGCTTCTTGTCCAACAACGTTCTCCTCATTTTTCTCCTCAGCTCGCCTACAATATCACTACTTGTCCTCTGCTGCCTCGGCATCAGGTCCTACCTCAGTCTCAGTTGCTGTCGCGGTAATACTTTTTCCTGCACAGATACAAAAATGCAGAAAAACTTGCCTTTTCTGTAAATATTATCTTTAACATGAAAATCCCTAAATAGTTCACATTAAGTACATGCATTGGTTCAAGTAAGTGTAGATTTAATGATTATTTCCAATGAAAGGTGTAAAAAGTGATAGCGAGTTGAGCACTTATCATCAGGCTCGAGTTTGAGTTTGTTTAAGTCGGATGCAGGTCGGGTTTTGGGTCCACAATAATAGGTTCAAATCGGATTTAGATCATTCTGGGTCGAATATAGGTCGTGTTTAGTTGCAAAATTAATAGATCCAAATTGGGTTTGAGTAAACAATAGTTAAATACATATCAGGTTCGGGTCATTATATCCTCGGATCAAATCAGGTTTTGAATCGAACAGGTTTCAATTGGGTTTTCAAATCGAGTTAAGTTTTTATATCTCTACTAACATTTTGTGATAGTTACACGAGAGACCTAAAAAGATACATAGAGTAGTGCTTGTAACAATAGAAACGTTAAAAATAGGCCCCATAGGAAATTTGACTTCTTAAAGTTAAATGAGAAACACATTTTGTCCTATTTTTTTTACTTTTTTAGTGTCAAACTCTATCACAACATATCTCTTTTAACTTATGGCGTGTACAATCACCCAAAATAATGATATGTATGTCTTTATCGATTTCAATCCAATTACATCCAGGTTGCTTTCTAAGCCCCAAGTTTGAGTATGTGTTCGGGAACAACCTTAGCCAACTTTTCATCATTGTGATTTCTACAAGATCCAAAAAACGAACCCCAAATACGATCACCAGGCTCATAGGGCATGTCCATGATCAGATCATATGCCTGGCTGAGGTGGTCAACTCTTCCTAGAAGATCAACCATATATGTGTAATACTCAACTTGAGGCTGAAGTTTGTATTCTACAACCATGAGTTGAAAATTTCTCCAGCATGATTGCTAGCAGAAATAAAGTAAAAATAGTACGGTTCGGCTTCATGCCTGCTTCCTTTATTTTTTTCAAAGTAAACAAATGTTTTGTCCACGTCTCTATGCATTCCCAAAGCAAATATTGTTGAATTCTAGGATAACTGATTTCTTTCACGCATACTCTTAAATACAATCTACGAGTAAGTAATTTACTATTCTGTATTTTGTGTAAAATACGATCAGAGAATTATTCACGAGAATATTAGACTTTCAGGCTTGTTGTATTATGAAACAATGAACCTCCTTACACAGATCCTAATAGATAAACGAGTAAAAATAGAGAGAATACATGCAATTGTTACAGTATTAGTTCTAATTCCTTCATGCTGCATGTCACAAGATGCAGCTAAAGCTTCATCCACCCACTCATTCCGAGAAAACCCACTTATCAGGGTATCCATACAACCAAATCCCTACAGTGTAATCTGAAAAATATATTTTGTGTAGACTCCATATCTCCATATTTTTCATAAATATCAACTAAAGCACTCCCTACATAAAATAAAAAATAGCCCTTGTTTTAACAGCTAAACAATGAATTTTCATGCTGGACGGAGTTATTATTCAATGTTAGGAGGGGTAAAAGAGAAACAAAGGAGTCTATTAAACTTTTAAATTTAAAAATTAGGTGGGTAAAACTTTTATTTAATTAACAATTATACTAAAATTTAAAAATCAATTACCCGTTTTGATATGCCCCTCAAGGCGTTCCGGTACGGAGTTTGACAGATTCAAAACATATCGTTACGCCTCTTAAACATTTCGATACGCCATTGTCTTAAAGATTACCCATTTCGATACGCGGGTTAAGCGTTTCAATATGTCCCTTATTATATGCACATAACAACTCTTTCTATTTTAGTACCGTTTTGATACAAGGGTTTCGTGTATCGAAATCACAGTTTGCGTAAGTGCATTTATGGTGGGAAGATGGTGTCTCTATGACTATATTGATAATCCCAATAACCCAAACGATTAGAATTGATCATCCAATCCAACTCCAAGCACTCAAATTGATAAATTTTGTACACACAACTCTTGTAATCTTCATTGTCATCTTTCATTTGAATTTGGGGAGTATTTATTATAATTGGGTCTATATATTTTTTTGTGAGGGAAGATATTTACTTTCTAATATCTCTTTCTTAAAAACCTTGTGAGGGTTAAATTAATATTTGGGTAGAAAGATTGATTCGTTTATAACGGTTGCCTCTTAAGCTTAGAAAAGGAGACAAATTCATAGTCAATTGGTTGAAAATATTTAGTGAGAGTTAAGGTAGTAGATGTAGAACTTGTTCAAAGTTTGAACCACTATATTTTTATTATATTCATTTTCCAATCTTTCCAATCACCCCACAAAAATTTTATAAGTGTCAATTCATCCCCCTATTGGCTAAAATCGATTGTTCGATCAACTCAACAATTGGTATCAGAGTTAAACTCTTCAAGGTCTTAACATCCACAAGAGGCGATCCTAAAGAGTATTGATCTTACAACAAATCAAAGCCATAACATTGAACTCCGACATGTATGAGTCTCAATCAATTATAAAGACTTCATTCTTCAATGGAGACAACTATCCTTTTTGTAAGAACCAGATGAGGCTCTTCATCAGATCATATTACTACGTACTTTGGGATATGGTGGAAGATGGACCTTAAATCCCGATAAAGGTTGATGAAGAAGAAAGTCATGACCTAAGACAAGAAGAGAAATGAACGAAGAAGATCGAAAGAAGACTCAAATCAATGATATAGCTCTTCACATGATCTTTTACCCTCTAGGATCTGATATGTATGCAAAAATGTCATCTTGTACAAGTGTAAAAGACATATGGGACAAGTTGGAGACAATCTTTTAAGGCACCGTCGATGTTAAGGAGACTAAAATCAGAATCCTTGAGCTATGGGAATTTCAAAATGAAGCCGGATGAGAGTGTCTCTAAGATGTATGTCCAGTTTCGATCATTGTCAATGGTCTCAAGGGATTTGGAGAAATCATCCTCGAAGAAATTTTTTTTCCGTAAGCTATTCTACTATCTTCCCGAGTCATGGGATGCGAAGAGAACAATCATCATCGAGGAAAAGAACTTGAAGACACTAAAGCTCGATGAATTGGTGGAATCTCTCCTTACTCATGAGATCATGAAGAAATGGAGAAAAGAAGAGAAGAGAAGAGATGATAGATGAATGGAGAAGCTCGAGTTGGAGAAGAAAAAACAAGGAATTTCCCTCAAGGCCTTTCTACCACAAGAGAAGGGCAATACTAGTGAAGAAGAGGAATTAAACGAATTGGATATGGTAGGCAAATGATTTCCCCATCCTATGAGGTCCAACCAAAATAGGAAGTTTTATAGAAATAAGGACTTAATGGGGAAGAACAAGGAAGAAGAAAGGGATCAACTCATATTGTTGAGTTGATGAATCGATGTAGTTGGCCAAGAGGGGGTGAATTGGCTATTTAAAATTTTTTGTGGAAGATTTAGAAAAAAATATGGTAAATAAAGAACACAAGATTTATAGTAGTTCAAGCTTCAAAACAAGCTCTACATCCACTAACTTAGCTCACACTACGGATTTTCAAACCAATTCAATAGAGAATTTGACCTTTTTCTCGGTTCAAGGGATAACTGTTACAAATCGAACAAACTTTCTACCCAAAGATTGATTCAACCTCACAAGTTTACAAATGAAAGAAAGGCAAATTTGGTATCTCTCAAACAGATAAATATTGCCCAAATTCAATCAAACACTCTCCAAACTCTAACAAGAAATTTTAATAAAAATTACAAGAGTTGGATACAAAAATTTGCAATGAAGTGCTTGGAGTTGGATTGAAATGCTTAGATGTTTGCTTGAGGTTCAATAATTGTTAATCCAGATTGAAATACTCCATTTTATACCTCTTTACTAATTTCTAACCGTTGAGGTTGTTGGAAATGTAAATATGGACGTTAGAGCTTCATCTTTCCACCATAAATGCACCTCTGTAGCTTACAGTATCAAAATACGGGCTACCTGTTTCGAAATAGTATACAAATATAAAGACATATTATGAATTAGTTACAGGGGTTTCGAAATCATAGGTCATGGTATCAAAATGTTATGTTTTTAAAGCAGGAGTGTATTGATATTAGTTTCGAAACTTAGAGTAAACTGTGAACATTGGTATCGAAACGAGTATCGAAACTTGTTAACTACCATTTAATGCTTCGACTGTCACCAACGGTCAAAAGATTTGAAACTTAAAAAGAGTTGTTGGGATTTTCAGTGGTATTGATACAAATATCGAAACACCTTGTCATTATTTAAAAATATTTAAAATATTAAAGTATAGTTTCGATACTAGGTTCGAAACATTTCTTGGTAGTGTAGTTCCGGTATCGGAACAAGTATCAAAATTGGTGTTAAATTCGAGAACACTTCGGAAATTAAAGATAGGTATCGATGCTTGTTTTAGAGGTATCGAAACTCTGTTGAAAAATCAAAAACATTTTTCTATAAATTGAAGGTCGATATCATTACCTGTTCTAGTGGTATCGAAACGCTTATAGAGAAAAACTTAGAAAATTACTTTTAGTGTTCTTGGTTTTGACTTGACATAGAATATTTTATTTAGGGACTTAAAAATTATTTCAAAATAGTCCTCTAATATATTTGTTATATCAAAATCCAATTTAGTTTTACACATATATTATGAGTGTAAGAAACCGGGTCACATAAGAACCAATTTCCTTCAATATAAAAAGAACGATTTTGAGAAGAAGAAGAAGAAGCTAAAGGATCATGTTGCTACTTGGAGTGATGAGGATTCATCATACAATGAAGAACAAGAAATAGCCAACCTATGTCTCTTGGCTATTGTTAATGAGCTTAAGGTAATCCTTAACTCCTTTTGCAATGATTTATCTTATGATAAATGTCACGGACCACACCATAGGGCCCGAGATTAGCATACACCAGGCTACCAAAAAATCACTTCAAAGCCTTCTAGGCATTCCAACACCAACTCAAGCAAACTTTGGAGCCCAAGTCCTGATCAAGCATCCTTGGAAGCCTGATGCGTGTAATAAAAGCGCAATTAAGTGCAAGTGTACACGTTAAGTAATATAATGATAAGTATTTATCGAATATCATTCTCCACAGGGATTTGTATACTTAATATGTCTTCCTATCGTCTTCTCTCTTCTTTAAAAGAAAATAAATAACACAAGTGAATAAGAATTGGATTAAGCTAATAACACAAAAATAAAGAAAACTAAAATAATAGAGATCGAATATGAGAAAGAGGGAATGATCCAGTTGTTTCGTATAATAGAGTTGACTGATCTGCTTCTGTCCAATACAATAGCACAACACTGTCTCGGCAGTACAACAGTTTACTGCCTCGACAGCGATAGTGTTCTCTGCCGCGACAATCTCTTGCTCTTGGGTAGATTTTACCAAAGTTCGATAAAACATCATTCAATGCCTCCGCTTATCTCTAAGTCGAAGTACTGTTGTAGATTAGCCCTTGATGATACCTCTCGGCGTGAATCAATTGTAATCAATAACCAATCTCACACTTCTATTAGCCGCTGAAACTCTTAACCTATCCATAGGTTAGAGTTAGTTTTACCTAACACCATTTTTATTCCTTTCGTGAATCTGACTCTCTTGATATTAGATAAATGGATTTCTTATAAACTTCTCTCTCAAGCTTGGATGCAAGAATAAAAAACAAAGAATAAGAAAACTTCGATACTTTTATTATATTGAACAAGAAGCAAGATACAATCTTCCCATACTATAGTCAACAGCCTTCACCTAACCCTAAGATAGTTTAGAACATGGTGTATAGAAGAACACAAAAGTTCTTATGGTTAAGATCTCTCAAATTCGGCTCTCCCTTGTACATTGGATGGCTCATGTATTTATAGTCTTGACCTAGGGTAACTTTTCCTAAGTAGAAATAACTTGGAGTAAGGAACAAGTAATAAAAATATAATATTTCCAAGTTTAATTCTATTTAGAAGACTATTCCCGTGTGGCCTTTGACTTGGTCTTTTCACGTACTAATCTACTCCGATTCAATCGCTTGATGTCCAGAAATTCTCAACTCATTTTTCTCTTTCAATCGCCTAGCATCAGTACTAGGGCTTCTGCTACTGCGGCATTGCTTCTGCTTTTGATATTATTGCTGCCTCGGCAATGGTTCTACCTTCGGCACTATTGCTGTCTCGATAATGGTTCTGCCTTCGGCACTACTACTGCCTCGGCAGGTATTTCCTACAACTACATAAAAATATGCCATAAAGCCTTCTTTTCTCACAGATATCATCTTTATATGTTGTGGCAGCAAAATGTCAGTTATTGAACAATAAGTATATGTATCAGCTCGAATTAGTGGGTAATGAGTACATATTGTTTAGGAAAAGAATAGTAAATAATAGCCTTTTTAGGTACTTACCAAATACCCCCAAACTCGAACTATTGCTTGTCCTCAAGCAATGCAAAATATCAACTTGACGAACCTTATTCTCCCTTGGTCTTACTTTTCCTTCTATTCTCCCCACCATAACAAAGTCTATCTCTTAGTTTTAGCCTTTAGTCTACTCAAGGATTTTACTCGGAAACAAGTTATAAGGTTATGTGAGTGTGTGAGTTTTTGTGGACAAGGTTGATTAAAGGCTTTCTTAGATGAACTCTAAGTTCAAGACAAATAGACTTAGTTTTTAGTGTTCTCTCCTTAAAACAACAAAGTTTGAGCCAGTTTTGGGCACCTCAAAGCATGTGTTTTCTATTTCCTTCTTTTTCTTTTTATAACTACTTAACATACTAGAGCCAATTTCGGCCACCTCTAGCATAAAGAAGAGTATTACTAGAGCCGGTGATAGGTACCTCTAGTCACTTTTCTAAGATTCTAAGTCTTTATCACCTAAGTTCATTGAAAGAATTCCTATATCAAACAAGTCCCAAAATTGTTTATTTTGGTTTTAACCCTATAGCAAGCTTCTAAGTTTATTCTTTAAGTATTCTAAGGTTATCCCTTCAAAACAGAACCTAGTCATGGTAAGTAGAAAGATTTCTATAGCCATAAAAGAATAAACTAAGCCAATGCTGATGTAAGGCAGTGCAAAAGTAAAGACAAAAATTTCAAGTAAAGGTAGGTATATGGCAATTTTTTTTTAATTAAGGCATAGAATTTACTCCATTTTTCTGGTAATGCTGTGGCAGTGTGTTGCCTCGATAGTGCACTCTCACCCCCAAACTCAAACCGAGCATTATCCTCAATGCTCAAAACATATAGTAGTTTAAAAAATATTGATAAATAAAGAAAAGGTAATGATTTATTCGGATTTTGAAAAGCTGCTGGGAGCAGCTGTTCTCCTTGGTTTTCTTGTTGATGCTTTAAGTTTGGACACTTGCCCAGGTGATTGCTGTAATTTTTCTTGCTGGGGCGGCTGCACTCTTTTGGGTGTTGGCTTTTGCCTTGGGGCAGTAACTTCCTCTTCTTCTTCGTCACTAATTACTTCTGTTTGTATCATGTACGTTCCTCCTTCTGCTTCGTCATATGGGGCTCCTTGCTGGGCATGCGATGAGTTTTGATGGACATACTCATCAATCTCCCTAGAGAGATTGTCCCTAGAGAAACTGTCCATTGGGATGGGGTAGTTTTGTGGAGAGTTATACACCGCTCGCCTCTTCGATGGCTGTCTGCTGGTGGATGATGTCGCGGCATTGTCTGCGGGATAGGATGGGCCGACAGTATTGTATTGTTGGGACGACCTTGGTTGGTAGAAGGGTCGTGGCCTTGGGGCAAGATTGGTTTCTGTGTATGGTGCGACAGTGAAGAAAATATTGGTGGGGAATTTTGGAAATTGCGTCTCTTGGGTTGGGAAATTCTGGATCATCATATTTGCGAGGGGTATTGTTGAAATCTTTCTAATACTCTATATATCGTTGTTGACGAAGGTCCATGACTGACATCCTCTGTAAAATCTCCTGGTATGGATCTGCTGCGGCAGCGTCTTGGGCAGTGTCTGGTGCTTCTGCCGTGTACTGCTCTCCGGCAGTAAAGTCGATAGTGAATTGTTGTGGTGTTGCCTGCATTGGTTCTGCATGGGTGACCTGCATGATCTTGTGGTAGAATTCCCTTGTCCAACCTTGTCTTTGGGATGTGTATTCATCTATTTCTTCATGGTACACCTGCAGCAATACATAAAGCAGATATTAAAGAGGGGAAATATAAAGGACCGCGTTCTTTCTTACCGCATTCATAGATTTCTCTCAAAATAATTTCTCCAACATCAATTGTCCTCTTGTTGATGTTGATTGGATGAGCACCAATCTTCTTCTATCGACTGTGTTGTTGTGAGAGGTAGACATGAGTCGTCTCTTGACAAATGTGCACCAAAGCTTGGCTTTAGGTTTTAGGCTGATCCTTGTTACACAACCCCTATGGGCACCGGTTTCTCATGAAGTGTTGTCGTAACAAAGTTCATCCTTGATTGCTTCGTAATCCTCATTAGTGGCTTCTTCATAAAATTCACCATGTTCATCGCGTATGGGGACAAGGCTATAGTGTTGGTTGATTGTCTCGTCATCAAGCTTCAATGGCTTGCCCCGTCAGTATATGAACAATGTGTCTTTGCTCGGCCAATGCGCATAGAATTCCCTTACTATAGTGGCATTGGCTTGGGGAGGTTAGAGGCAAAAGATCTCCCAATCTTGATTCTTGATCTTTTTGAACAAGAATTGGTCGATGCCATAATTGTATTCATTGAAGTGCTGGAATCCTTGTTCCTCCCATAGTTTTCGTGCAGCAAAAGACTTGTTGAATTGTTCTGCCACGATGGTATGGGAAAAACGTTTGTATGCTGCCATTGATTCTTGGTGAAGAATTTTGGAGATTGTCTTTGAAAAGGTTCTGAAAATACCAAGAATGCTGGTGAGTAGGCAGAGAGTTTTGAGAGCAAGATTATCAAAGAAGTAGAGAGATAGCAAGATTGTACGAGTGAATAATTTAAAACAATGAGACTGATTATATAGGCTTCAGCTTTGTGACCGTTTGAAACAACTAGCCGTTTTATAGTCGTTAGCCTTTACTGTCGTTGCAAACAGTAACTACCACGACAAAAATCTCGGCAGATAGCCGTTACACTATTTTTGCCCCTTGGGACTGTTGCAGCTCTTACACTGTGTACTACCACGGCAGCAGACTTCCTGCTGTGCATTGTTTCTCTGTTATTCTTGCTTTATTGTCCTAACCTAAAAAAAATAAACATAAATAAAAAGAGAAACATTCAAGTAATGAGAAGATAATTATTCCTAAATACCATAATTAAGAGAATTCATGAAAATACCAAATAAAATAAAAAAGAAGATTAATATGAAATAAGAATATAAGGAAAACGTATGGAGGGTCGTTTCCGATATTTCTTAAAATCCATCCGCGCCCTTCATCGAGTTATAATTTTGCCCAAAAAGGGTTGGCCATAATGAGTACGGATAGTCTCCTTTGTATTATCTTGGTGGAGGTGTCTTTCTTTCGTGATCTCCTGTAATCCATACATGTCCTCCATCTTGATATTGTTTCAGAAGGCAAAAATAAATTGTCAGAAAAATTATATCAACATCCAACCACTTAATTACCTCATTGTCATTAACTTCTATCATAGTTAGATATAGCTTTCGTTGTCGTGGCAATTGTTGTGATAGCCAATTGTCGTGGCAGTCTTTTGCCAAAATTCGGTGTAAGTCAAGTGAAGAACTATCTTTCTGGAAGTCTTCAAGAACCAACCCACATTTTTTTATGCTTCTAAAAAATCTCCATCAGTAGAGACTTTGGTTTGGAACTAATGTTAGATAGAATTACCACAGAAATATCATCTTTCAAACAATCATATCCCATTTTTGATGGCTTCAAATCGTATAACGTTGACTCCTCGAAAGATACCTGCAATGGAAGAGATGAGTTTTTAAAGAATTTAAAAGGTTCATTCATTACCATCTCATATTCCATTATCAAGGCATTGCCATCTTGTTGATCGAGCATATAGTCATGTAATTGCCCCAGTATCTGTGAGTGAGAGTAATCCTCAGATTCCTTTTTCAGCATCATTGCTACCGTAACATCGTGGGAATCAGACTCCTCAGAATTTTCTAGAGCATTACTCTCATCGGCCTCGTTGAGTGGTATCGTGACATTGCCCTATTTAGGCTTTTCTACTGCCGCGATAATTATTTTTGGAGACTCATCCAATGTTTGACAGTATTTCTCATCAACATGTTCTGGACTCAGAGGTTTTGGAATTTCCTCTTTGTCCTCTAGTGTTGGGATTTCAATATCCCTAAGGATTGATTTTTGGGTCATATTATCCATGGCATATTCGGATCTCTATAATTGATTTTTTGAATCTCTCAAGGGTGCATCCAATCTAGCAATATGTGCATCCATGAACCTTGATTGCTTTGTCATTAATTCTTCAATTCTAGCCATTGATGCTTTCAATGTTTCCTCAAATGAATTTGGATACTCTTGAGAAGAATTATATTGTCATGACATATCTGTAACATCAACAAAATTGTCATGATAAAAGAAATTTTGAGTGTTTTGATCATACCATAAAGGATTTTTTTGCTGGTTCCATCTATTGTCTTCTCTGTGGCCATATGTTTCAGTATTATATGGACAATTGTTAACCAAATGATCAATTCCACAAAAACAAAAATTTGCCCAGGCATGAACTTGTTGGGTTGCTCTTGGTTGACATAGATAATCATCATTTAATCCAGGAAATTCTTGATTGGTTCGATTCATATCTTTCAACATCAACTCCCGAATAGATTTCTTTTCTCCTTGCATCTTAAAATCCTTCGACTTGAAACACACCTATAGTTTTTTTTAAGAAGAAGAAAAAGAAAATATGTTAGTAAAAATAACTAAAAGCAAGAAAATAAAGAAAACAAAATTTAGTTGTCAATCCCCTGCAACGGCGCCAAAAACTTGATGCGTATAATAAAAGCACAATTAAGTGCAAGTGTACACGTCAAGTAATATAATGATAAATATTTATCGAATATCATTCTCCACAGGAATTCATATACTTAATATGTCTTCCTATCATCTTCTCGCTTCTTTAAAAGAAAATAAATAACACAAGTAAATAAGAATTGGATTAAGCTAATAACAAAAATAAAGAAAACTAAAATAATGGAGATCGAATATGAGAAAGAGGGAAGGATCCAGTTATGTCGTATAGTAGAGTTGATTGATCTGCTTCTGTCCAATAGAATAGCACAACACTGTCTCGGCAGCACTATATTTTACTATCTCGACAGCGGTAGTGTTCTCTATCACGGCAATCTCTTGCTCTTGGGCAGATTTTACTAAAGTTCGGCAAAGTGTCCTTCAATGCCTCCGATTATCTCTAAGTCGAAGTACTGTTGTAGATTAGTCCTTGATGATACCTCTCGGCATGAATCAATTGTAATCAACAACCAATCTCATACTTCTATTAGCCACTGAAACTCTTAACCTATCCCTAGGTTAGAGTTAGTGTTACCTAACACCGTTCTTATTCCTTTTATAAATCTAACTCTCTCGATATTAGATAAATGGATTGCTTACAAACTTCTCTCTCGAGCTTGGATGCAAGAATAAAAAACAAAGAATAAGAAAACTTCGATACTTTTATTATATTGAACAAGAAGCAAGATACAATCTTCCCATACTATAGTCAACAACCTTCACCTAACCCTAAGATAGTTCAGAACATGGTGTATAGAAGAACACAAAAGTTCTTAGGGTTAAGCTCTCTCAAATTCGGCTCTCCCTTGTACATTGGATGGCTCATTTATTTGTAGTCTTGAACAATAAGTGTATGTATCGGCTCGAATTAGTGGGTATGAGTACATATTGTTTAGGAAAAGAATAGTAAATAATAGCCTTTTTAGGCACTTATCAAAGCCCGTGATCGGATTGGCCCAACACTTGGGTTCGAAGACTCATCCAAATCGAATTTAGCAAGTCTTTTATAGAAATCTTATCCTTACCCCATATCTTTGTAATTTTGGCAACTATCTTAGGATAAAGGATAAAAAGATAAAAACAAATTTGGACCCTTGATGTAAATCATTTATTGCCGTTGGATGTAAGGAGCTTTAAGTATAAAAAGAGGCCTTGCCCACCTTATTTTTCAGTCACTTGATGTAAGGAGCTTTACCCTTTTGCCATTTCCTTTCTTTCAAGTTGTTCCTTAGTTTTCGCAAAGTTCTTAGCATTCTAGCTTAGAACGATTTAGGCTGAATTAGGCGGTTTAGTAGAGAAAAACACATCTAAGGTCATATTCCCCGAGTAGATGAGTTCTACAGATGTGACAAGTGATATCATAGCTATTAGTTCGAAAGAAATGACACCACAAAGTGTTAATGAGGTCTTAGTAATTAACCGAGAGACGCGTGCAAGAATTATAGGGAAGAAGCACGACAATTACAGGGACATCATTGCTACCTTGGACAAAAGGTTCGTGACAGTGGATGATGCACTAAGCAAGTTCCAAGAGACCCAAGATGAGGCCCAAAAGTGACTTGACAAGATGGAGTCCTAGAAGGACAAAATCTTGGAAGAATTTTAGTCTATTGTCGGTAAGAAATTGACTGAGCAAGACAATTCCTTCACGTTGCAATAGATTCCAAGAATGCTCAAAATGAAGATCAAGACAGACTTCACCAATTTAAAGCCTAAAGGTTCAATTTGAGAGTATGTCAAACAAATCACCGAACTCAAGTTACAGATCAAAGACTTGAGTAAATCGGAAGGTTCCTATACCTTCAAGGATGGTCTTCAGCGATGGGAAAAGATGAACTTGATGAGAATGGGTGTCCAAGACCTTTCAGAAGCGATGGCCACTACTTCAACCCTAATGTCATTTGACTCAATAGCATACATGGGCAATGGTGTGGGAGATACAGATATGTCCGCCAAGTCGTATAATAAAGCCGAAGATAAGTAATTCTAGGGGTCATAATGAAAAGGAAAACATAAGGTGCTATAATTACGGAGGTAAACACGTCAAATAATGCCCACACCCACAAAAGAAGAGGGTAGCTACCATTCAAGAGAAGAGTGGAGAAGAAGAAGATGTTATCAAGCTCAACTCTATCATTAGTTTTATGGAATTCAAGAAAGATTCCAAGGAGAAGGGTCTCATTTACGTGGACATTACCATTGCGGGGAAAAAGTTGAGTGCACTCATAGATATCAGTGCTTCATAATTATTCGTGTTTGAATGAGTTACCAAGAAACTTAACCTTTATGTGGAGAAGGCAATTGTTCATCAAGACTGTGATTTCTGAGTACATTCCAATTACGGGGGTAGAAAAATGAGTGAAACTCAATATTGGTGGTTGGATTGGTAAGGAAACAATCAAGTTAATCCCTCTCGATGACTTTGATTCCATAATTAGGATTAGTTTCCTTGATCAAATTAAAGCGTTACATGTTCCTTTTGCCAATTCTTTATTAATTCTTGACCCGAGCCATCCATTGATGAATCCAAGAATCCAATTCAACTCCAAGTACTCAAATTGCTAAATCTTGCACACCCAACTCTTGTAATCTTCATTTTCATCTTTCATTTGAGTTTGGGGAGTATTATTGTTATTGGGTAAATAATTTTTTGTGAGACAAAAAATTTACTTGCCAATTTTATCTTTCTTGTAAACCTTTTGAAGGTTGAATCAATCTTTGGGTAAAAAATTAATTCGTTTATAATTGTTGCCTCTTAATCCTAGAAAAGGAGACAAATTCATAGTGAATTGGTTGAAAATCCTTAGTATGAGCTAAGATAGTGGATATGGAGCTTGTTCGATGCTTGAACTACTATAAATATCTTGTCTTCATTTTTCAAATCTTTTCAATCACCCCATAAAATTTTTAAAAGTGCCAATTCACCCTATTGGCTAAAGTCGATTGTTCCGTCCATTCAACACATGTTCACCATTTCTTACATCTTCGTATTTCATGTACATTTCAATCAATTCACTAACCAAAGTAACATCGTATTCAATCCATTTTTCAAAATAAAACCATGAATTTTTCTTCCAAGAATCCATGACTTGATCGAAGCACATAAGGAGAGAGTAGAGAATCAACCTCTCGATCCAGGAACAACCGGTTAGTTGTGTTCCTTAACCATAAATGATCAAACTAAAGATCATCAACGAACACCAAGCAATCATTTGATTGCTAGAACCCAGAAATTATAGAACTCCATGAAATCGAATCTCTTTCACTCATTATCTCAAAAACTTGAACTGTATCTCTAATTTCACCACACTTAAATAACATCCTCAAAAGTGCATTCATAGCATAAATATCAACTAAAACAACTAACTTTAATACTTGTTTGTGGATTTGCGTTCTTCTTTTAATATTTGAAATCTCACCGCCGAATGATTTAATCAAACAAGGAAAGAAGTTAAAAGCTTTGAACTTGGAAACATCTTGAAGCATTCTAACATAAACTCTTATATTATCTTCGAACAATCCATGTTCTGTAAACTCCATAATATGCTTGTTGCTTGAAAACTTGAAATGCTTAAGAGATGTTTATGTTTCAAAATACTACATAACTTTATTTTTTAATTAAATTTATTTAAGGATGTTCTTAGGATGTATCAATAAACTTTGACCATCCACGTTAAGTTCGACCATCCCCAAAAAATTAGACCATCTCTGGGATGTCCCATGGTCGTCCCTGTCCCGGAGACGTATTGAGGACGTGTTACACCCTCATTTTGGAGTACTCGTGCTTCATAGGTTAGTATATCTCAAACTCCGAAATAGGTCATGAGTATCATAGTTGTAATTGCTTTTTACATGTTAGTGTTTGCAAATTGCAAATTAAGAGATGGATAATAAGAGCATATTGATGTTAAAAATGAATGATTTGGTGGTTAAGAATCATATGATAAGTTGAAGAATATTTGAATATGTTAGAAGCTTTAGAGACTATGTAAGATTGTTTGAATACTTGTGTGATTATTTGATAATTGGTTATTTGATAATAATGATGTCTTGCATGTTAATTTGAATAAATAAATATGTTTGAATAAAATGATAGGCAAGAGATAATACGATAAATAATTGATTTAATAGATGAAAAAACAATAATTAAAATAAATAAATTATATATGTTAACCGCATATTTAAATTGAATCTCATAAACTTTAAAAATTGATTAAAGAATGGTTGATATCTTGATTTGAGGAATCATTAGAAACCGTGAATAAAGTATCTTACGAGCTTTGGCTATATCACTATATAATTGGGGTATTGTATTAATACTCGTAATTCAAGTATTGGTTCTCATTGAATGAAATAATTTATAAATACAAATTAATAATGAAAAATGATGTAATTGATAATAATTGAATTATACTTAGATAAATAGAATAATATAAATAAATGGATGTAATAAATAAGACCATTATATACTTCTTCATAATATTCTAACAACTTAATAACGCTTGTTTGATTGTTTGTATTAATATAATAATATTATTTGTATCAGCGAGTTTTAGGATCCTTAGTGGATTATAGATAGTAGTGTCATATATGGGCACTTGTTTGGTCATGAGTCTTTGATTGGTGATATCCAGATACCTAGTAAATGAATTTTAGTGCGTAGGATGACCTAAACCTCTATGTTGTAAGAGCATACCTTACTAAATTATAGTATTTAAGATATCGATCCCACAGAGACTAGATACCTACAAAAATTATTGCTCTTACACTAAGGAAAAATAAAAGCACAAGTAATGGATTGAATTATAATTAACTAAAAGTAACTAAAGCAAATAAGTAAATTGAATTCAAGAGATGGTAGGAAGGTTAGGTTAAATTGCTTTGTAGTATGAAATACAATTATAAAGCATTCTCGTCTTATTAATACAAAATCTTAAAGAGACGCTTCAGCGGGTCACTGAAAGGTTGCCTTAACTGCCTTGACGGGTTATGCTTTGATGGCAAGTAAACAACTCATAGTTCGATAAAGCATCCTTTATTGAATCCTCTTTATCCCTAATTCAGAGTGTTATTGATGGTCACGTCTTAATAATACCTCCTGGCGTGAATCAATGATAAACAACAACCAATGTGCTCATTTTAGTTGCTGAAACTCGTACTTATCCTTGAGTTGGATTAGCCAATACCCAAGAGTAAAGACCGTATTTACTTATTTCGTGAGACTAACTATCCCTAGTCTAGATAAATATATTTTTCCTTGAAAACTTATCTTTTGAGCTCGTATTTAAAAAAGAGCACTACCTGATGGAAGATTTAGAATATGATGTATGGAGATACTAGATAGGGTAAGGGAATGAGTACTACCTGGAATAAAATATAACTTTAATATTAAATGCAAGACCTTTATTTTATTTTCTACTTTTACTCCTATTGGGCTCTTCAATCTCGTAACTTTTACCATGACTTGCCTTGCTTTCTTTTTCTTTGTTTCTTCTCTCTCTCATATCAACTATTTCGGCCTTTTATTCTCTTTCTATCGTATACCATATATCTTCATTTTATTTCTATCGCGATGGCTAAGTTACTCCCCTAGCGGGTATTGCTCTGCATCTAATCCGATTTGCATCTTCTTTCATTTAACACCTCTCAGTAATATCTAGTATCTTTAGGCGGGCTATTTCCTGTCTAAGAAAGAAAACAATAATCGTACCTATTTTCTACCAAATATTGTATAAAAACAATATTTAAGTGCTTGGATACTGAAATATAGAAAATATGCAAAATTATCTATTATTACCATCAAATTTTATTAATTACAGGCAATAAGTAAGTTAAATAGGGTATAAAATATAGAAATTTTATGCACTTATCATGAGTATTACAACACATGAAAGAAAAATGGCTAAGGACTATTACAGTTAAACAAAATTATCTATTATTACAATTATAGTCTAAGAAAGAAAACCATAACCGTATATATTTTCTATCGAATATTGTATAAAAACAGTATTTAAGTCCTTGGATTCTGAAATGTAGAAAATATACAAAATTATCTATTATTACCATCAAATTCTATTAATTACAAGCAATAAGTGAGCTAAATAGGAAATTCATAGTCGTTCTTTTTCTATTCCAATACTCTGAAAGAGAATAAATGAGTTTTCGTACGAGCATCTCCTCTAGGATGATCTCACCAAATCCTTTAAGAGCATTGACGATTATCGAGAATCGATCAAACATCTTATTGATATCTTCATCCAACTCTATCTTAAAGTTTTTATAATTGAGATTAAGAAGAACGATCTTTATCTCCTTGACATTGTTTGTGCCTTCATAGGTTGTCTCTAATGAGTCCAAAACTTCTTTGGCACTTGTTTAAGATGACATCTTGGAGTAGATGTCAGGACCAAGAGCATAAAACAAGATGTACAAGGCTTTTTCGTTTGCGGACATTCTTCTCTTCTCTTTATTGGTCATCTCACTTCTCTTATTTGGTACTCGTCTATCTCTTTCTTGCTTCATTGGGATGGAGGGACCATCTTCGATTATGTCCCACAGAACATAATCATTGGAGTTGATGAATAACCTCATCTTAATCTTCCAATAAGGATAATTGTCACCATTCTAGAAGGGAGGCTTGGTGATGGAGTGTGACTCGTACATATCTTGTTCGGAAGTAGAGGTCATTGCTTGACTTGTTTAGATAATCAACACTTCTTGGATCTTCTTTGGTGGATGTTAATCCCTTTAAAGATCTAACTCTGATACCAATTGTTGAGTTGATCAAACAATTAGATTGACCAAGAGAGAGGTGAATTAACAATTTAAAAATTTGATTAGAATATTTGGTGAAAATGAAAAAAATTAAAGACATAAGATTTATAGTGGTTCAAGCTTCAAAAGAAGTTCTACATCCACTACCTTAGCTCCCACTAAGGATTTTCTAACCAATTCAGTATAAATTCTACCTTTTTCTAGGTTCAAGGGCTAACCTTTACAAATTATTTAATCTTTCTACCCAAAGATTTACTTTCACATCACAAAGTTTACAATAAAGATAAAGGCAATAAAAAGTTTCTCTCAAACAGATATTTTCCTTAATTACAACAAAGTTACTCCCCAAACTCAATTACAAAGGATTGAAATGAAATACAAGAGTGGGGTGACAAGGATTTGCAATAGAGTGTTTGGAGTTGGATTGGATTGCTTGAATGTTTTCTTGAGGTTCAATAGTTATCGATGCTATTTGAAATGCTTGATTTTATACCTTCTCATTGAATTCTAACCGTTGGGGTTGTTGAGAATGTAATTATAGATGTTACAACTTCATTTACCCACCATAAATACACTTCTGCAACCACTATATCAAAACTCGGGCTACTTGTTCCGAAACAGTATAAAAACTCAGGCTACTTGTTCCAAAATAGTATAAAAACTCGGGCTACCTCTGATAATTGTTTTGAAACACAACTTGCAGATTCAAATCGTATCGAAAAGCCCTTAGGGACACTTTGAAACGTTTGGTAAAGCTTGGAAATTTTAATTAAAATTTGAAGGCCATTTCGACACCAGTTTTAGGTGTATCGAAACGTCTAGAAAAATCAAATCATATCGAAACACCCTTAGGACCGTTTCGAAACATCTAGTAAAGTTTAAAAAATTTAGTTAAAATTTGAAGACCGTTTCAAAACCAATTTTAGGTGTATCAAAATGCTTGGAAAAACTCAAGAACTTTCTTCAAAAATAAAGCTGGGCTTCAAAACTATTTTTGATGGTATCGAAAATCCTGTAACAAAAACACTTAGAAACTTATTTTTATGTTCTTGGTTTAACTTAAAGTTGTGTGTTTGACTTATGAACTTAAAAATTTATTTCAAAATAGTCCTCTAACTTCTTTGTTATATCAACATCAATTTTACTTTTACAAATTTCAAATATATCCATTTGATGCAAGATTTCAAGCAACTCGATGTGAGATTCTAAGCATGAGTGATTTTTTCACTGTTGGGTAACATTGAAGCTCACTCTTGATTTGTTGTATTCGCTCGAAGTGAGATTTTGAGCATAAATGTTATTCCATCATTGGGTGACATTGGAATCACCCTTGTTATTTTATTGATATGATTGAAACATATACTTGGTGTTGTATTTTATGTTTGGCATGTGTTTAGGAAGTTATAATTGTGCCACATATTTATTAATATTTTTTATTGTTTATACTAACTTGCATGCTTTTGTTTATGTTTAGGAGGCTATGATAGTACCACATGTTTATTGTCTTTACTAAAACATGTATTCAAATATTTTAAATTGAAGTTCTTTTATAACCTTTATTATTAAATTTGTATATTTGAACTTTAATAGTTGGTTTCAAAATTTTTGTAATTTATTTGTTGGTCTATTTTGTTTTGAAAATTTTTATGATTTTGGGTTGAGTTTAAGGTCCAAATATGACATCAGGAGCTGAGAGTGTTACACGTAGGGTTTTAGGCTAGGGAACAAACATAAAAATTTAGGGGGGCGAAAATATATTTTTAATAAAAAATATATAAAATATTATAAAAATATCTAAATCGTATGGAAATTTTAAATTTTTAAGGAGGGCAACCACCTCTTAATCCATCTCTAATTATTAAATTATGTTTTCATTTTATTGTTTTCATCAATAAAATTGTTTGATTGATTAATGTGTCAGAAAAGCTTTAATTAACTTTTTTAAAAAATATCAATGAAGTTCTTTTTTTATTTTGCGCTCAATTAAGTTATCGAAAATATCATTTAATTTCCTTATTCTACGATTTTCCTCATTGATTATTGTAATTATCCATTTTAACTAATATCCAAATCCAATAAAACCAAAACATAACCAATTTTATCAGATCCAAATATTACAACCCAATGCCCCCTAAAACCGAGCCCAACAATCGAAGCCCAACCAATAATTAACCCAATACCCAACTTAGATCCAACCAATTCCAATAACCTAAACAAAACCCTAAAATTTGATAACCCTGCCAACCTTGCCAACCGCTAGTTACCATTGTGCTTACCAGTCTACAGCGAGTGGTCGCCACACACGACGGTTTGAATACCGTGTGGCAGCCACGCGGTCCACCATTCGCTCTCAAGGCCGACCACCATCCAAGTCACGTCTCTACTGCCCACCGACCTACAAAACAGAAGATAAGGGCATAATTAGATCTATAATTTTCAGATCCAAAAATCAAATATTTTCATGTAATATTTTAGTGTAAAAGATCGTGTATATATCCTGAAACAAAATGATGTAATCGTTTACAAAAAATGGAATAAGCATAGAGAACATTCGAACATACAAAAAAGGCAAACACTACTATTAAATCGAAGCACAAAGAGCCATAGAGCGATCAAAAATCAGATCAAAAAAACAAAAAATAAAGGTAAGAAAAGAGACGAGTTACTCATCTTCAATCTTAGATTTACTCACGTACGATTCGAATCTCGAAATTTTATGGCCGGATTCGTGCTCAGCGTGTTGAGAAGTTTTGAAAAGGCCCATTCTCTTCATTTTCGAACGACCGGCGCGGTGGCCGATGGCCGTCCATGATGAATGTTGGTGGTCGTAGATAGAGGTAGAGGGGAGAGCATTCTTATGCTCTAAAAATTTTGTATATTATTAAAATGAGGAAGATGATGATTTGATTTAAAGTTGGGGTATATAAGTCTTCACTGAAACACCGTCGTTATGGTGACCAGTTATATGGTCCAAAATGACGTCGTTTTTGCTTCATAACCCATAGATCAGACCCGAGAACCAAACTCGACCTGCGTATAACTCGACAAAGAGGGTTAATCATTGATCCGGCCATTCCTGATTCGTATCCTTGTATTTCAGCTTCATAGTTTTGGATTTATCAAAATTTAGTCACCATTTTTAATATTTTAGTTCTATAACTATAATTATGTTCAATTTCGTCCCTATTTTAACTACTTTGAACCCAATAGTTTTTGTTTTTGCAGATTTGGCCCCTGCTTTTGCCTAAAACTATTATTATCATATTCTTTTATTATTTTTATTAAATATTTTCTAATTGATTTTCTTTTGGATCATAAATTTTAATATCAAATTTATATTTTCGATCATATAAAATATCGTGTAACCGTAGATGCTATTGTGGGTGTTGCGAGGGTGCTCACCCTTCCCATGCATAACAAACTCCTAGATTCAACACTAGTTTCGCAGACACGATTTTGGTGATCCAATCGCACCATAAAAAATGATTAGTTGAGACTTCCCGGACCAATACCAATGATTACAATTGGCGACTTCACTGAGGAGTTTTTTCTAGGGTCAAGCCTAAAACCGGTTACATCTTATTTAATGATCGAGAATATAAATTCAATTTATTTTTTGTAATCCTTTATTTTATGTTATTTTAAAATATTTACAAATGTTTTTTTAGGACTTCACATTTCATGAGCTCTGAACCCGGGCTCCATCCATTTAAGTGGGAGCATGAAGCCACCTCTTCGTGAGGTTCTGCCTCCGTGTAGGATGGTGAATTGCTTTCAGGATATTATTTTATGTCTTCGTGAGACCTACGTCTCTGCATACACTTAGAGAAATGTATTCCCCTAAATCGTGCTTATTATCCTTAGGAGGGTAATAAGTATCATTCCGGTACCTCCTAGAACCAAACCACATATAGTGAGACCTAGAAGCCTACCCTTAGAGCTCCATGCGAAACTTTGCCCGTTTAGCGGTAACCTTTTTAGGCTTAAGTGTCTTTATATTCCATTTATGTAAAGTTTTCTCATTTTTTTTAGTTTATTAGACTTTTTTTTAATATGAACTAACCATTTTCCTTTTTTATTGCATCATGACATATCATAATTATCCATTTTGCATTAATGGTAAAATACTATGATCATATTTTGACTATTGCATTTCATGAAGCATGAAATATTGATTCATAATCGGTTCTTAATTTAAAATATATCGAGAGAAAATCTAGCATCTTAGATATTAATACAACATTCAAAGTTTTGAATAAATCCCATGAGTTAAAAAATAGGTACAAGAATCATTTTTGAATCGGTATCTTTGTATATAAGATATGTATCTTGCATTTACATTCATACATTTCAAATGGATCTTGGGGATGTCCCATGCCAACAATATCAGATGAAGCAACAGTCAATCTAACTCCATAGCAAACACATGTGAAACTTCAATTTAGGGGCATTTTTGCAAATAACCTCTACATCATGCCTTTACAAGACTCCACAACCAGAGGCATTTTTTGACGAGTTTCAAAAGATAAAATTTTATTGTTGAACCAGACTTCTATATCCCAAATAGACTGTACCAACATGTGGACCTGACCGTGGGGCAACATAGAGTGAACCTGTCCACCTGAAGCAATCTCAGATAAGGAAGTTGAAACATACTTCATGAAATGTTGACTCAAAATGAATGAACCCAAAAGAAGATTTGGGTATCATTAGATCGAACATTTCTCAGACTAGCATAGTTTGGGGCATCCCTTTGAGACGAAAATTTATGTCACATTCATGCATATATTGAAGTCATTTTATATTTAGATTCAGGTATTATACGTTAAAGACATCATGCATTTAGATTAAGCATGCATCAAGTTTGGTGCACCCTTTGAAAAAATCGTGTCATTCATGCATTCAGACATTTTGCATTTAGACTTAATATGCATCGAGCATCAAGTTAGGAGCACTCATGATGCATATATTTTTTCTTGTACATACAAACAGGTCCAGGAAAGATACTTAACAACCTTAATCATGGGGGCAACAACGTGATGACCAATCTTTGACCTCATGAAGGCTAAATACGCAGAAAAGCATAAATTTTTTCAGATAATAACTTCAAAATTTAAACAGTAACTAACGAAGGTTTTATTTTGCTTTCACGTCCTAGCTAAACATTATGGCGTAACAGAAATAACTTTTTCTTGATGTTGCCTCCATCAATGGTAATGGGTCAATTTTGTTAGAACCTTGCTCTTTCGACAACTATGTAGAGGATTAAATCTTTATTTGTATTAATGGTACATATGAATCAAAATTATTTAGAAAGAAAAACAAAAAAAATGAAAAAACACAAAAAATAAATGATGAACAAAAAAAGAAAAATAAGGGAAAAATAAAAAATGAAAAATGAAAAAAAATAAAAAACAAAAAACAAAAAATGAATGATGAATGAAAAACAAAAAAATGAGAAAAAATGAAAAATGAAAAATGAAAAAAAAATGAAAAATGAAATGAAAAAAATCAACAAAGATGTGTAAAAACAAGACAATGGAAAATTCAAATGTCCTTCAAAAATCTATTTTCGCGAATGGTCGAAGGAAAGTAAATCCTTTGAAAAAATTCAATCTCGTGATTGATAAAAACTGATTGTACCTAAGGTAATGGCACAACAAGCCCGGAGCAAACGATTACCAGTAAAGGCAAATCAAATCCGTTGATCCTTATACATTTGGGAAAAATGCAAAGAAGATACACGATATCAATTGAAGACCTTTTAATAGATATTAGAATAATTTATTCTCTGATCTTTTCCCCGTTGATGGTGTAGCTAGATCCAAATCATTAAAGTTCATTCCTACTCCTCCGTTGATGGTGTAGTAGGATCCAAATTGATGAAATTTGATCTTGTCCCTGTTGATGGTGCGACCAGATCCAACTCGGTCCTGCTCCTCCGTTGATGGCGCAGTAGAAACCAAATTGTTGAAATTTGATCTTACCCCTCCGTTGATGGAGTAGATAGATCCAACTCAGTCCTGTTTCTTCGTTGATGACATAATAGAATCTAAATTGCTAAAATTTAATCTTATCCCCGTTGACGGTGTGGCCAGATCCAACTCAATCTTGCTTCTCCGTTGATGGTGTAGTAGGATTCGAATTGCTAAAATTTGATCTTACCCCTTCGTTAATGGAGCGGATAGATCCAACTTGATCTTGTTTCTCCGTTGATGGTGTAATAGGATCCAAATTGCTGAAATTTAATCTTGACCTTGTTGATGGTGTGGCTAGATCTAAATCACTGAAGTTCAATCTTGCTTCTCCGTTGATAGTGTAGTAGGATCCAAATTGCTAAAATTTGATCTTACCCATCCGTTGATGGAGTGGATAGATCCAACTCGGTCTTGTTTCTCCGTTGATGGCATAATAAGATTCAAATTGCTAAAATTTGATCTTGTCCCTGTTGATGTTGGGGCCAGATCCAACTTAATCGTTCTTCTCCGTTGATGGTATAGTGGGATCCAAATTGCTGAAATTTGATCTTACCCCTCCGTTGATGGAGTAGATAGATCCAACTCGATCCTGTTTCTCCTTTGATGACGTGATAGGATTTCAAAGTGCTGAAATCTGATCTTGTCCCCGTTGATGATGTCGCCAGATCTAAATTACTGAAGTACAATCTTGCTTCTCCGTTGATGGCGGAGTAGGATCCAAATTGTTGAAATTTGATCATGTCCCCGTTAATAGTGTGGCCAGATCCAAATCATTAAAATTCAATCATAATTCTCTGTTGATGACGTAGTAGAATTCAGGTTGATGAAATTCGATCTTACCTATCCGTTGATGGTATGGATAGATCCAACTTTAAACTTCAGATCCTACCTTTTCGACCAAATCAAACAAGTTCTCATTCTGCCATTGATGGTGAAATTATCACATTTTGAACGGTCTTGTTTTACCGTTGATGGTATAACTAGAACAAATTTTATATTTACGGATATTATATCTTTATTAAAAAAAGAAAAAAAGAAAAAAGAAAACAGAAAAAAGAAAAAAGAAAATATTTCAGATCATGTTTCTTCATCGGATGCAGCTGGATCAAGTTTTGCAGACCTTGCCTTTTTGTCAAATATTGTAGCTAGGTCAAATTTTCTCCAGGTATTGCAACGTCATTAGTATCGTAGCAAGCCAAGCTTATTTTGTCTCCTCCAACATTTCAGTCGCAACTTTTGTTCTCCTCAACGGATCTCCTCATGTTGAAGATTTTGCAAACAAGAATGGTAGAATAGATCAAGTCAAGCTCAAGAAGAAGAAGAGGTGGCCAAAAAAAACACAAACCTTACTAGAAGAACCCCAACCTTACCAAAAAGAACCCAAATCTTACCAAAAAGAACTCAACCTTACCAAATAAGGGCCCCAACCATACTGAAGAAGGGCCTCAACCATGCCAAAGAAGAACCCCTAAACTATACATGATGAAATGTGTTATTCTTTATCTTTGATCTATTGTCGTTACACAACAATGAGCAAAGAGGGGCAGCTGTAATAACTCATTTTAACTAATATCCAAATCAAATAAAACCAAAACATAACCAATTTTATTGATGGAGGCTATGGAGTCCTTGTTAAATTTCACCTTTGCCAGATTGTAATATTTAAGATATCGATCCCACGAATACTAAGTCGATTTTACTACTTCTTATAACTACACTTAAGAAAATTAAAAGCACAAGTAATTGGATTGGATTAATTGCATTAACTAAACTATACTAAATTATAGAAAGATAATAATGAGAAGAAAGAGGTTAGATTGAATGCTTTGTAGAGGAGATTCCAGTTATATTGCTAATCCACTTATTAATGCAATGGGTTGAACTGCCACCTCGGCGGATTGCACAAAGGGTCACTGCAGCTACCTAGGCGGGGTTATGCCTTGTTGATAATTCAACTTTTCATAGTTTGATAGAGTAGCCTTATATGTTTATTTCTTATCCCTAAGAAAAGAAAACTGTTGAAATCCTCGTGTCCTGATGATATCATTCAATGTTAATCAAGGGTAGATAACAACCTTACATGGGTCTTGTAAGTCGCTGAAATCCTAACTGTATTAGTCAACGCCCTTGAGCAAAGATCGTATTCTCTCGTTTCATGAACCTAACTCTTCCGATATTAGACAAATGTATATTTCTTCACATATTTATCATCTCGAGCTCATATGTAAAGAAAGTTAAGTACCTAGAAAGAATAAACTATGAAATAAGTTTCGCATTAATAAATATCAATAACAATGTAAACTTCCTCTCCATCTACTTCATAACAATCTAAACCTCCAAGGGAGTTTACAACATATTGTGGTTGGCGACTAAGGATATGTTATGTGTGTAGACCGGTTTTTCCTCTAAACCTAAATCTAATAAGTGTCTTATATAGGCCAAGCCCTAAGTTGATCTTTTCATGCAAGAAAAGAGTTCTAAACAGAAAAGAAATCTATTTCCTAATTAACTTATATTAAATAAATCTTATTTCCTAAAATATCTTTTCCCGCGGTTTGGCTTGGGCTCGACCTCCTAACTGAGTTGTATTCTTTCTTTTACTCTTTGTCTTCCGGTATCGTTTCCTCTTCCTATTAAGCATCGTCTTTTTATGTTGTCGTGACAGTCTTCAGAATGTTGTCATGGCAGATGCTTCATCTACAATTCAACATCTATTTTCTTCTTGGGTTCTTTCTGTGATCTAGTTTCCTATCTAGGAAAGAAAACTATCAAACATATTTGTTTTATGTCAATTAATGGATAAATTCATAAAAATAGTATTCGAATGCTGAGATGTAGAAAATAATCAAAAATATCTATTATTATATTTAATTATGTCTTTATTAGCAATAAATGAGTGGAGAAATGATGTGAAAATTGAGGATTTTTAGGCACTCATCACACCCCCAAACTCGAATTATTGCTTGTTCTCAAGCAATACAAAAGATAAATTTAAGTAGGGAATTTTAAAGTGATATACCGTCCTGCCTATCGCGGCAAAGTTTCTTTCTTGACTCGGCCTCTTATTGGTTTTAGGCGTTCCTTGGAATTCAACTATAAGTCTTAGTGTGTGTGCGTAGCTGTGTTAAAGCTGATTTTCTAAGTTCTAATCCTTTTGTAGCTCAAGACTTCCGACTAAGATTTCTTAATTCTTTTGTCTTCTTTCTCGCTGAAATTGATGTATAATTTATACTTGCTTGAGTCAATCATGGGCACCTCAAGTGTTTAGCATATTCTCACTAGAGTCAGTGATAGAAACCTCTAGTAAGTGGGAGAATTCTAAGTCCTAGAGCCAGTAATAGGCACCTCTAGTTAAAATCTATGTCTATGTCCTTATTGCTTTTTAAAGAAAAGAACTTTTAAAATCAACTAAGACTAGCAGTGTTTTTAGATGTTTTCAGGATCATAGTCTAATCCTAAGTAATAATCCTAGCAAACCCCTTGAAATTCAAGTCTGGTGAATGGTACAGACTACGATGGCGGCTGGAGAATATATCATTGCCAAGACAGTTTCAATAAAACTCAACAGACCTTAAAACAAAATTTTGTAGTAGTATTTAAGTAACTACGACAAGATTTAAAGCATTGATGAGATAGTTTGATTACTTCCATACATTGTATTTACGTATTACAAAATAGACAAATGTTCCCCAAACTCAAGGGATTCATTATCCTTAATGCATGGAGAGAATAAAATATAACCGAAAATAAAAGAAAAAAAAGATAAAAAAGATAAAATAAGAAAAACTACCGCCCTTAGAAAGATGTGGAAGATCCAAATGAATCCTCAGAATCACTATCGACTATAAGCTTGCAACGAATGTTCGGTGTCTGTTGGGTGGTTGGCTTCAGCGATTGTTGGGCCACTGTCTTTGGTGGGCTCACCATCGGCTTTTTGGTAGAACGGTGTGGCTGGACTTGGATAGGAGTCAGATCTCGTAACTGCTCCTCTTATGGATCTAAGTTGATTGGTGATGAAATGACATCTTTCTCTTCTGCCCTCCTTGTGTTGTAGCAATGAATTCATCGGCAGTGGTGCATGTCAAATATGCACAATTAGTGCAAGTGAATACGTCGCAAGTAACAAGTGATAAGTATTATCGAATATCGTCTCTACAGGAATTGGTGTACTTAATATGTCCTCTTCGGTCTTTTTGTTCTGTAAAAAGAAATAAAAACACAAGTAGACGAGTTTTTGACTAAATAAAGTAATTAAGGAAAACTAAGTAAAAAGGAGATCAAATTGAGAAAGAGGGTAGGATCTAGTTGTGTTGTATAGTGGATTTGATTAATTTGTTTCTGTCCAATGCAATTGTACTACACTGCCTCAGCAGTACTGCAGATTATTGTCTTTGGTAGTAGTAGTGTTCTATGTCGTGGCATTCCCTTGCTCTTGGTCAGATTTACCAAAGTTCGCCAAAGTGCCCTTTGATGGCTCCGCTTATCCCTAAGTCAAAACACTGTTGATGATTAGTCATCAACCTTGATGATACCTCCCAGCGTTAATCAATTATAACCAACAACCAATCTCATACTTCTTTTAGCCGCTGAAACTCCAACCTATCCCTAGGCCGAGTTAGTATTTTCCAATCAAGTCAAATACTGTACTTACTCCTTTCGTGAATCTAACTCTCCCGAGTCTAGATGAATAGATTACTTACAAACTTTTCTCCCAAGCTTGGATGTAAGAACAAAGAACGACAAAGAGTAAGCAAACTTTGATGTTTTATTGTATTGAAACAAGAAACAAAATACAATCTCTTCTCACTAACACTTAACAACCTTCATCTAACCCCTAAGAAAACTTAGAACATGATGAAAAGAATAACAACGATTCCTAGGATGAACTCTCTCAAATTTGGCTCTCTTATTCCCTTGGACGGCTATTCCTTATATAGGTTTGGCCTAGGGCAAACCTTTCCTAAATAGAATACAACTTGGAGTAGGGAACAAGTTATGTACATAGGTTAAATATTTCCAAGTTTAACTCTTCTAGAAGGCTTTTTTTTCTGCGTGGCCTTGTCCTTGGGCTTCTTGTCCAGCAACGTTCTCCTCATTTTTCTCCTCAGTTTGCCTGTCATATTACTAATTTTCCTCTGCTTCCTCGGCATCAGGTCTTGCCTCGGCCCCAGTTTGCTATCGCGACAATACTTTTTCCTGCATAAATACAAAAATGCAGTAAAGTATGCATTTTCTCTAAATATTATCTTTAATAGATAATCCCTAAATATATCACATTAAGTATATACATTGGTCCAAGTAGGTGTAGAATTGATAATAAATGCCCATGAAAAAGTGTAAAAAGTGATAGTGAGTTGAGCACTTATCAAGCAGCTTTGAGTTGGCTTGTCAAATCTTCTTTCGAATCACTCCAAGTGAAAGTTGTTGAATTTTCTAATGTAGCTCCTCTATTGGTGGAGTCCATTCGGAGGAAATCAACTACTAAATCTGCTGAGAGTGGTTCGGTTGCAATTGTAGCAACTGCGGTGGCAGGAGAGACTGAGACAGTAGCTGAGATAGATGGTGTAGCAGGGGAAGGTTGAGGTGTGAAGAGCTCGACTGGGAAGCCAGGGAATGTAGTCGTGCATGAGGGAAGTTCTTCTCGGATGGTGGTGATGATGGCGTTTTTGAACTCCTTAATATAGCTCATGAAGGCCAACTGCCTTCTCTCCATTCTCTGCAGGATCTCCAAAAGTCCTGTTGGTGTTTGTTCCACTGGGTTTGTTGGTTGGGCTGCCTCGATGGGTTATACTTCGACCGAGGAAGGAATGAAAGCTTATGGAACTACTTATTCTACTTGCATCATTTTCATATAAATCTTCCTTGTCCAGCCCACGCGTCTCGGTGTGTAGGTTTCTAAGGGCATGTTTGGGACTTTTTCTAAATTTCCCAAAGCGGTAATTAAGCAAAGGAAGATAAAGATACATTTTTTCTTAGGTGGCGCATTAAAAGATTTGTTGCTGATAATGATATCGACGTTGATCTTTCGGTTGTGGATGATAGAGTGGATAAGCGTCAGGCATGGTCTATCTACTGTTTGGTTGTGAGAGTTTAGTAGTAGATTCCTTTTAATGAACATGTTCCAGAGTTTTGCCTCTGGTCGGAGGTCGCGGCGGCTGACGGATCCACGATGTTTACCCATATTCCATTCAGTACCAGGTAGGCAGAGTTTTGTTTTCATCTACTCGTAGTCTCTTGTCGTCAGGGCAGCTACGAACTCTGAATGTTTGTCTTTTTCAATGTGTAGGCCAAAGTAGGCATTGATTACGACGTCTGCAATTGGGATTGCTCTTCCTCGGAGGTATGCATATGAGTTTTTCGCTATTGACCTATGGGCATAGAGTTCTCGTATCCATTCAATGTTTCTTGGATCTGGTTGCCTTGCAAATTGTTGCCATTGTTGGAAGGTGACTTTAGAGAGTATGAACGTTTCTAGACCCAGGTCTTCATCATCGGTATAATGAAATCCTTACTCCTCCGAGATCTATCAGTTTTTTAAATTCCTTTCATATTCGTGCTCTACTGCTGCTGTAGAAAAGCGTCTGAACTTTGCTGCATCGACAGAGGTTTGTCTTTGGGTTGCCATATTTTGTAGAGAATGAAGAAGAATTTTGGTAGAGTAAAAGTAAAGTAGAAGGATTATGGAAAAGATGATGCTTGCTTCACTATTTATAGGCGAAGGAGGACAACCGTTGGGAGCGGCAGCAACGTCATCATTATTCTTGACGTGCATGCTACTCAGATCCAACTGGCCTGCACTGGCGGAAGAAACGATGCGGCTTTCGACTTGGGCGGCAAGTTTCCCGCCAAGATATTTTTGTTTTGAGTTGGACCGTATTTTGGGGCTTGTTCATCTATTTATTTTATTTTATTGGGCCTAAAAGCTGAATAATAAAAAAAATATGAGAAAAAAATAAACTTTAAGACAAAATTGTTAAAAATTAAAATCTAACCCTAAAACTAAAAATAATATTCTAATTCTTAAAACATAAAAACTAAATTAGGGACTAAGAGATTGAAAATTTAGGTTACTACAGATGTGCAATAAATTTCATCTTCAACAGCAACCATCTTTCCCTTTTTGTCTGGAGGAGAAGCTGATGTTCCAGTTGTTGTCTCCTCATCTGGTGGTTTCTTTCGAATGTATTATTGTTCAAGGGGCGTGTTGCCTCGGCAGAGGTTGCCTTGCAGATTTTATTCAGGCAATCTGCTTCTGGATTGAAGTTGAACTCAATTTTAACTTTAATTCTTTTGCATTCATTTGGTTCATCTTGATGCTTTAGATTTTTAAATACATTGATCTTTACTTGTTAATCGATGACCCTTATGATCAATTCTCCTTTCTCACAATCGATCAATGTTCTTCTTGTGGATTGGAATGGCCTTCCTAATATGATTGGAGCATGCTCATCTGCTTCACAATCAAGAATTAAGAAGCCAATAGGAAAAATAAATTTATCCAACCTTATCAGAATATCTTCAATTTTTCTTTCTGGTTGTACGTAAGAGCGGTCTGCCAGCTGCAGCATAACTATTGTTGGTTTTGCTTGCACGATGCCTAGCTTTTGAAATACTGACTTAGGCATAAAATTTATGTTGGTGCCTAAGTCGCGTAGTGCTTTACCCACGTATTGATCTCCGATAGAACATGGTATGGTGAAGCTACCAGGATCTTTTTCTTTTGATGGTGGACTTGTTATGCAACATTGACACACATCCTTCTATTGCGGCAATTGTTTCAAATTCCCCAATTTTTGTCCTTTTGGATATAATATCCTTAAAGAATTCGGCGTAGTTGGGCATTTTCTTAATTTCCTCCATTAAAGGTATATTTATATGTACTTGTTTAAGTATATCCAGGAATTTCTCAAATTGGTACTCCTACTTTTATTATTTTAACCTTTGTGGAAAATGTAGTGGTGGACGCATATCTTCAATCTTTTCATCGCATTGAAATCTTATCTGTGGTGCGGCTATTGCATCATCTGTTGCAGTAGTATCTGCTGGTTTCTTTACCTTAGATGTTTCGTCAGTAGCTTCTTCAGGGGCTACTATTTCAGGGGTCTTACCTACTGTTTGAGTAGGTATTTCAAGGTCCTTTAGTTGTAATCCACTTCTGATCGATATGGCTTTACATTGTTCACGAGGACCAATTCTAGCGACTTCAATATAGCTCGGGAGACCTCCTATGGGTCCTTTTTTCATCTGTTGTACCATTTGTCCTACTTTGGTTTCCAACGCCTTGAGAGCAGCTTTGTTATTCTGCATTCTCATTTTTGTTCTGTCCATGAAAGTGTCAGCTCCTTGGATGAACTTGTTGGTATTTGCTGAACCAGTCTGGGCCATGATTGTTTGCAATGTATTCTCCAAAGTTTGGACTTCTGTTGTTTGTTGTGGCGGCGGTGCCTGCTGCGGCATCTGCTACTAAGTAAATCTATTATTTTGCTAGAATCTCGTAGCTTGCACTGGTTGATGTTGCGTGTTAAGTGCATTATTAGGATTGCTCCATGAGAAATTATGGTGCTTCCTCCATGATGGATTATAGTTGTTGGACATATTGTTTCTATTAAAATTTCCAACATGGAAGGATGATTCTGGATTGTGTTGTTCGAGTCATGATCGTCACCACATGTTTCGTAGAGAATGGTGACTGCTTTTACTTCTCGAACGTGACTTGCCTTTTGCAGATCCTGTTGGGACCGCCGGCACACCCTATGGCGCAGCGGAACAAAATTACGACGGTCTTTCCAGTGATCCATGTACGTTTAATCCAAAATCAAGAGGAAGAGATACGATGACTTACATTGGGTTCCTTGATAAGCAGCAAAAACAGCAACTAGATTTGTGATAATCACGATTGTTCGACAATTCGAATTTTTAGCCTCCACGAATATCGTCTCGGCCTCTACTCAATTCACCCGATTAAGAGAGCAAATCTCGAAAAAACTTTTTCTCGTGATTCTAAGGTTTGGAATTCGGAATTCTCTATCTTGGCTGCTAGACCAATTGATCCTTTATATAGGTGTAACCCTAGGTATAAGAGTTTGATTCTGATTTGGTTTATAGGAAATAATTACTTTAATTAATTTCTTAAATATCAGAATCTATATTTAATTTGAATTTAAAAGGGATATAATTACTTTAATTATATTCTTTATTTAAAATTCGGGATTAAATATAATCTACTTATACTTATATATTTTTGCTCTGTTTCAACCATTTGGTGTGATCCTGTAGGCTCATTGTAACGTTAGTAATAATATTAGAACAATTATAATATTAAAAACAATGAGTGACATCTAGCAATATATCATTGTCATCTAAGTTACAAGAGATCATGATTCGATGTATCATGTCCGTGACCAACTCTTTTAATGTATCATATCCTTTTTTCCTTTTATATCTTTAATAGGCACAAGTCTTGGAATAGTCACACTTGTATAGCCTATTATTAGTGTTTCTTGATATCTAGAGTGGACTACTATTAATGAATAATTTGTGATATCTCATATCAACATATTCAAGCATGGCCATGCATTTTTAGTCTCACTCAATCAAGTGGCCTTTGATATATTTTCCTATTATGTAGGAAGGACAAATCTTATCTTGATTATTCACATCTCACTACATATATTGTAATATGTCCAATGTCAGTTTTTATAGTGTAACTAATTACGAAACACATTTAACTGCATCAAAACATAAAACAACATCTGTTGAGATAGTAATAATCTCAAGTCTAAGGATTATACATATAGTTGTCACTATGAGTAATATCGTGACCGTGACATAATAATCCAAGATATATGCTCATAGTGGGTCAATCTAATATATTATTCTCTACTAATATATTCATGTATTAATTTTGACATCTCTATGTCAATGACAACTCATTGTCATCAATTTATCACATGTTAGTCTTAAGCGTATTATTATTGTCCATACCCATAATAATACTTGACTAAGGATCTTTTAATAATAATACATATATTATTATATGGACCTTATTGTTTCTCAGTTTATGTGACACATATATCTGAAAACAATAATGGCAATGCCTTTATTCAATAAAATTGGTAAATGAAAGTATCCATACAATCATCATATGATTGGTCTTTGGGCATACTCTAACAGATCCTTCACCATATTTGTCAAGGCAGACAGTTGGGCTAGAATGAAATCTAAAGAATCTGAATTTTTCATGCCTCGTCTATTTATGCCTCTTCTAGTTGTTGGGTGTTGGTAGTAGTTCTTTGCTAACCTATCCAGAATTTCTATATTGTCATGGGGTGGGTGGTCTAAGAGGGTGTCATTGGCGGAAGCATCAAGCATCATCTTCATAGGGGTGTTAACTACATTGTAGAAGATGGATACTTAGGTCCACTCAGGAAGATCATCCATGGGGCATTTTTTGTATAATTCTTTGTATCTTTCCCAAGCCTCATACATTGATTCATGTTCATTTTGCCTAAAGGATGTTATATTGTTTCTGAGTTTATCAGTCATATTGGTATAACTGAATTTGGCAAGGAAGTTTCGGCATAGTCTTGGCCATGAGTTCAACGATCCCAGTTGAAGGTTGTTTAACAATGCTTTTGCCCTATCCCTTAGTGAATATGGAAATAATTTCAGCTTAAGGATGTCGGCTGAGACTCCCGGCAGCTTAAACAAGTTATAAATTTCCAAAAAAGACTTAAGATGTTGCTGAGCATCTTCATTGGCCAAACCCCCAAACTGGCCTAGGGTGTTGATCATGTTGAACATGACCGGTTAGTTTGAAGTGCTCTGCCTCTATATTAGGCATCACAATAGCAGGAGTTAACCCATCTAAATCTTCCTCTATATAATCTCGAGCAGTTCGAGCACGTTCCTGTCTTGGAATATTTACTGGGTCAACTACTGCGAAGGCACCACGGTTGTCTGTCGCGGCGGCGTTCATACCCGCGTTGTTTTGTTGGTCAGGGTCTATGTTCATTATTTAACATGTCCTTCGTTTTAGATCTCGTATTATTTTTTTGATTTCTGGGTTGTAAGGGTATTGATCAATGGTAGGGTTGGACCTAGTCATGCACAAAACAACCCACGAAAGTTGAACTAAAACTAAAACTAAATAAATAAAAAAATTAAAAAATATATGTAGAAATAATTGGTGGTAAAATTGAGCGCCAGTCCTCGGCAACAGCGCCAAATCTGATGTAGGCTATGAAGTCCTTGTTAAATTCATCCTTTATTAGATTGTAATATTTAAGATATCAATCCCACAAATACTATGTCGATTTTACTACTTCTTATAACTGCACTTAAGAAAACTAAAAGCACAAGTAATTGGATTGGATTAATTGCATTAACTAAACTATACTAAATTATAGAAAGATAATAATCAGTTATATTGTTAATCTACTTGTTAATGCAATGGGTTAAACTATCGCCTCAGCGGATCGCACAAAAGGGTCGCCGCAGCTGCTTAGGCGGGGTTATACCTTGTCGACAATTCAACTTTTCATAGTTCGATAGAGAAGCCTTACATGTTTCTTCCTTATCCCTAAGCGAAGAAAACTGTTGAAATCCCCATGTCTTGATGATACCTCTCGGCGTTAATCAAGGGTAGATAACAACCTCACATACGTCTTGTTAGTCGCTGAAATCCTAACCGTATTAGTCAATGTCATTAAGCAAAGACCGTATTCTCTCGTTTTATGAGCCTAACTCTCCCGATATTAGACAAATGGATATTTCTTCACATACTTATCATCTCGAGCTCATATGCAAAGAAAGTTAAGCACCCAAAAAGAATAAACTATGAAATATATTTCGTATTAATAAATATCAATAACAATATAACATTCCTCTCTATCTAATCCATAACAATCTAAACCTCAAAGGGAGTTTACAATATATTATGGTTGGCGGCTAAGGATACGTTATGTGTGTAGACCGACTTCTCCTTTAAACCTAAACCTAATAAGTGTCTTATATAGGCCAAGCCCTAAGTTGATCTTTCCATGCAAGGAAAGAGTTTTAAACAGAAAAGAAATCTAATTCCTAATTAACTTATATTAAATAAATCTTATTTCCTAAAATATCTTTTCCCGCGTTTTGGCTTGGACTCGACCTCCTAACTGAGTTGTTTTCTTTCTTTTACCCTTTGTCTTTTGATATCTTTTCCTCTTCCTGTTAAGCATCATTTTTCGTCTTTTTATGTTGCTGCAGTAGTCTTCAGAACGCTACCATGGCGGATGCTTCATCTGCAATTCAGCATCTATTTTCTTCTTTGTCTCTTTCTGTAATCTAGTTTTTTGTCTAAGAAAGAAAACTATCAAACATATCTGTTTTATGTTAATTAATGGATAAATTCATAAAAATAGTATTCGGATGCTGAGATATAGAAAATAATCAGAAATATCTATTATTGCATTTAATTTTGTCTTTATTAGTAATAAATGAATGGAGAAATGATGTGAAAATTGAGGACTTTCAGGCACTCATCATTTATTAGATCCAAATATTACAACCCAATGCCCCCTAAAATCAAGTTCAACAATCGAAGCCCAACCAATAATTAACCCAATACCCAACTTAGATCCAACCCATTCCAATAACCTAAACAAAACCCTAAAATTTGATAACCCCTAACCCTACCAACCATGTCAGCCGCTAATCACCATTGTGCTTGCCAGTCTCCAGTACGTGGCCGTCACGCACGGCGGTTCGAACACCGCGCGGTAGTCACGCACTCCACCATTCGCTCTCATGGCCGACCATTTTCCAAGTCACGTCTCCATCGCCCACCGACCTACAAAAATAGAAGATAAGGGTATAATTAGATCTGTAATTTTCAAATCCGAAAATCAAATATTTTTATATAATATTTTAGTGTAAAAGATCAGGTATATATCTCTAAACAAAACGGTATAATCGTTTACAGAAAAATGGAATAAAAATAGAGAACATTCGAACATACAAAAAAGGCAAACACTACCATTAAATCAAAACACAGAGAGACATAGAGCAATCAAAAAATTAGATCGAAAAAGCAAAAAATAAAGGTAAGAAAAAAGACGAGTTACTCATCTTTAATCTTATATCAACTCGTATACGATTTGAATCTCGAAATTTCATGGTCGGATTCGTGCTCACCGTGTTGAGAAGCTTCAAAAATGCCTATTCTCTTCGTTTTCCAGCGACCGGCGCGGCGGCCAGTGGCCGCGCATGGTAACCGTCGGTGGCCGTAGACAGAGGAAGACGGGAGAGCATTCTTATGCTCTGAAAATTTTGTATATTATTAAAATGAGGAAGATGATGATTTGATTTAAAGTTGGGGTATATAAGTCTTCACCGAAACAACGTTGTTTTGGTGACCGATTATATGGTTCAAAATGATGTCATTTTGACTTCATAACCCATAGATCAGACCCGAGAACCAGACCCGACCCACGCATAGCTCGACAAAAAGGGTTAATCATTGATCCGACCATTCCAGATTCATATCCTTGCATTCTAGATTCACAATTTTGGGTTTCTCACAATTTAGTCACTATTTTTAATATTTTATTTCTATAACTTTAATTTTGTTCAATTTCGTCCATATTTTCACTACTTTGACCCCAATAGTTTTTGTTTTTGTAGATTTGGCCCCTGATTTTGCCTAAAATTATTATTATAATGTTTTTATTATTTTTATTAAATATTTACTAATCGGTTTTCTTTTGGATCATAGATTTTAATATCAAATTTATATTTTCGATCATATAAAATATCGTGTAATCGATAGGTGTCAATTTTAGGCATTTTGGGGTACTCACCCTTTCCCACACGTAACAGACTCCCGATCCAACTCTAGTTTCGCAAACACGAATTTGGTGATCCAATTACACCGTAAAAAATGATTGACGGTGACACCCCGAATTAGTACCAGTGATTACAATTATTATTATATTAATATGATTGTTGATTATAATAACGTGATAATTAATGAGCGAACGATGATATGATAAATTGATTTAATTACTTTTTAAAATACATCTTATTTAACTATAAATATCGTAACAAATTTTAGTTTTCTGTCTAATTTAATTATTTTAGGATTGAAATAATTTTTGATAATATAAAAATTAAATTTATTTGTATCTGAAATATTTTAATAAAAAACTAAAATTAGTTTAAATAATAAATAATTTAATATTATTTAAATAAATTTTAAATTATATATAAACATTAGTACTAAATAAATTTATTAATCAAAATTAAGTATGCTAACACTAATTCATTTGAATTAGTCATAGAAAAATAAATCTACAATCCGCAAATACACACTCTCTCCTCCTCCCTTTTATTTGTCCTGATTGGGTCTGTATTTCTGATCCCAGAATAGAATTGTGGCTCCCAATTCCAAACATTTCTTCTCAGGGTTGTGAGGGGAGCAGCAGGGAACATCTCGATTCACATCACCAAGCAATCAAAACCTCCGTTTCACAATTCGAAAGTGGAAAAACAATGAGATCTCGGCTCAGTTTCAGTCTCAAAAGAAATCAGCGCTTCTACCTCTTGTTTGCGCGGCTGCATTGTTTTCTATTCTTATTTTCGGAATCCAATCTTCTTTATTCTCAGGTATTCTCTTTGAAGAATTGTTTCTTAACTATCTAATTTCCAATTTCCCTTTGTTTCTGAATATGCTTAATTCATGCTTGGTTTTCAGGTCCTATTAACAAAAATAAAGAACAACTGCGGGTATCAGATCTCAACCCCAGGGAAGTCAGGATTTTATCCGAGTTTCAAACCAACGTTCAACAATGCGTGGTTAGTTCTTTTACTGTAAAAGTTTGAAGATTTTATTTATTTTTATTAGATTAAAAATATTTAACACCAAATACAGGACAGAATATGTAAGTTAATTCGCTCCATCTTTCGAACAGTTGAAACCTTTTTATGTGATCGAACCATCTAAACGATCTTCTTTCACCTTAAATGCAAGCATCTTCTTTTACAATTGTGTTTTACCTAGGCTTACTACTGCACATCCAGAGAGATTATTACATAGTCCCTACTCCCTACTCATGGTTCTATCCAATTTAATGACATGTAGGAAAGAGAAGATTCACATTAGGAAATTTATTATTGGATGGATTCTTTGACCTGGTGAGCCAGACCCATTTAATATTTTTTTGCACATCGGAGCTTGAATGTCGAGTGTGGTCAAATCTTATACATTCAATTAAACCCTGTAGATTATGGAGTTTGTCAGATTGTCTTCCCAACTCAAATTCAGTATTAATGAATTCTTTGATCTTATGCGAGTATGATACACCTAAATATTTCATTTTGAATGCCTTTTCGTATCTCATTTATTACTATGACAACGAGCCAAAAGAACTCAGCTGCGATTCTTCCTACATTTACTGTAATGAAAAATTCATCCGGCAACCCACTCCAAGTTTTTTTTCATTGTAACTGCATTTCACATATCCCGTACCATACTAAGCATTTCAGAGAAATTGCTCCAAGTACTCCTAAAAACTTGCTTCAAATCAATAAAAAATTCACGTATAAACCTTGTTCTAACACTAAATCTCTCAATAAGTACACACAAGGGATGAACCGCTTCTATGCTGGATCATCTTGGTACGAAATGAAATCAATTTCCCACAATTTAAGTTTATTGTCATAAATGTTGTTCTATAGCTTTTTATTCTTTCAAGGTTATGCTTTTAATATACCTAATAGTTCCTTAATCTAGTATTTTTCTCCATCATATGCTGAGAAAGCCTTTAATATATCTGTCACAACTCACAAATATCTTCATACTCTCGTTTTAACCTCACATACAACTTTTTGGCCTCTTTTCTAGCGTATATTTCTCAAAGCTCTCTGTATCCATGTTATTTTCTAAGTTTTTACAGCAACTGCGTTGTTCTTAATAGTTATATTTCCTCATTCCACCATGATGCATCCTTTCATGGCTGCATTATACCCTTTGATTCATCATATTACTCCTTAGGAACCCTTTTAGTCCAATCAACCATTTTATTCCATATTACACTAGGTTTGAATTTGTCTTCTCCTATAGCCTCTTGAGCTAATATATCCATTAAAAATGCTTCTGTGTCTCTGTTTCAACCTCTGCCATTTAATCCTAGGATCTAGGATGGGTCTTGCTTTCTTGTAAGTCCTAATAAAATAAACACCTAAAACTAGACACATATGTTGTATAGCAACAGTTGCCCCCCTTCACCTTGCAGTCTATGCAACAACTCTTCCCTCCCTTCTGATCAGAAAGAATCTATTTAACTGGCATTCTCTCATTATTATGGGTGATTGGATGGATGACACTTAATCAAGTGTTCGTGAAAAATCAAGTCATAAGATAAAACAGAATATAGGATGATGTTGCCATCTTGTTTCTATTTCATGCTGCATAAAATAATAAAGCTTGGATTAGTTATGTTGAATCTAAATGTTGTTTTTGTCGAGAATTGTCCGAGTTTGTGTGTTGATGATGATTGTATATATATTTTTGGAAGTCTGAATTTACTGAACTTGAATTCTATGTAGGCGAATAGAGGACTTGGTCTCACTTCACATATTATTGATCATTGCAAATTGATTCTCAAGTTTCCTGAAGGCACAAACAGCACCTGAGTCCGGTTCTCTTTCCTTTCTCTCAATAATGCATCCCCTTCCTCTTTTTTCTCTTCATTTATGTTAAATGTGCTGATTTTTATGCCTCTATGATTGCAGTATAATGCACAATTTAAGATTTATGAACCATTGGAGTATAGTTATGATATTTGTGATGCCATTCTCTTGTGGGAACAGGTTAATATCTAATCCTTGTCCTTGTATTTTTGTCCATTGAGTAGTCATTTGTCCTAATGACATCTTTATAAATACAGTACCGTAACATGACAACAGTGTTGACTAGAGAATATCTTGATGTCCGGCCAGACGGATGGTTGGACTATGCGGCAAAACGGATTGCACAATTGTATGATCTTCTAGACACATATATGATTGCTTTATATTTTCCAATTCTCAGATTTGGTTTTAAGCAAGATTTCTGCAATAATTGTATTTTGGAATTATGTTAGCTTGTGAACTGTGTTTACTATGGCTTGTAGGGGAACTGATAAATGTTACAATCGAACTCTTTGTGAAGAACATCTTAATATGCTTCTACCAGCAAACCCCCCATTCCATCCACGACAGTTTCACACATGTGCAGTTGTTGGGAACTCAGGTGATCTCTTAAAGACGACATTTGGGGAAGAAATTGATAGTCATGATGCTGTTATACGAGACAATGAAGCTCCTGTCAATGAGTTAAATTAGAAAAACACCCAAACCAAGTTATCCTACTCTGATTTTTTTTTCTATATTTTTTCTTTGCATTAATTTAGTTTTACTTTATATGTAATTACGCCACCCTAAGGATTGCAATAGATTTTAAGTAACTTCTCCATAACAATTAATTTTGCATGTATGTGTGTGCACGTTCTTCTATGATTTAGACTCTCAATTACTTTTCTTTAACTTATCTGAATTAGTAGCAAATTTCACTGTTTTTTCATCCTTATCTTTTTTATGATGTTGCGTAGCCTTTTTTTCATTGTTCCTCTGGCTTATGTTGATATTTAATCTGTGAATGCTTATCTCCCTTATCTCTCTAAACATAAATATGCCAAATATGTTGGACTTAAGAGGGATTTCCGCCTTGTGGTACGGGGTGCAGCTCGAAACATGGTTAAGATTCTCAAAGGATCTGGTGAGTGCATGTCAATGTTAATGTTGTTAATAAAGTTATGGAACACTTTTAGGTTGTGCTCTCATGGCGTGTTTGGATCAGGTATTTAAAGAAGAATTTTCAATCAAGGTTGTCAAAAAATAAAAGGGTAAAAATCATCATTGGTCACGAAACTATTAATTTGTGCAAAGTCATCACTAACATTACGTTTTTTTCTTCTTATTTTGCTCACTAATGTTTCTTTTTTATTCTTGTTTTGGTCACCAATCTATTTTTTATTTCCTATTTTGGCCACTAAACTATTCCCGCTTCCTGTTTTTCAAATGATTTTTAAGGGCGGGTGACAAAAATAGGGAAAAAAACATAACATGAGTGACTATTTTGCCAAAAATAATAGTTTGGTGACCAAAACAGGAAACTGAGAATATTTTAGTGACCAATGGTGTTGTTTACCCAAAATAAAAAGAAATGAATTTACTTGTTTGGGTAAAAGTGTCGGAGAGTTTCAACATTTTATGAGGATTTTCAACAGGAGATTTGAGCATTTCAAATTCTCCATTGAAATTTGACCTAATAGAGGTTGTGTTTCAAAATATCCTTTCACTTCATCTCACATGGCTCAGACATTTTTGACAAATATGTATGCATTTTGACAAATCTAATGTTACTTGTATTGCATATTGTCTAACATACATTTTTTATTGTTAATGTTATTATTCATCTATATATTGCTTTAATCTCATGAATTCCAATATCCCAAATTTCGATTTGAATAAATATTTACCCGAACAAAATAATCACAAATGTTAGCATTTTGGAAATGCATCGACTTTCAAACTTTAAAATTCCCCTTCCAATTTCACTCTTATTCTATTTCACTAATTACATTTGCAGGGAGGAGAAACTGTCTCTCTCTCTCTGTTTTATGTACATATATTCTATTTCTTGCCATACAATATGTGTCAGTCATGTATATATCAACTTCTTAATATGGTGTTTAAAATATAATGACAATTGTTTTTTCATGCAGATGATGAGGTACTTATAATCAAGAGTGTCACCCATAGGGACTTCAATGATATTATTACAAGCTGGAAATGGTTTGGATTGATACGCGGCCGTTTAGTGGGTTTATTTGTTTTATTTGAACTTTGTCATTTTGTTTTTTTGTTATATAGGTAGGGTTAAGCCTGGTTAGGGTATCGATTTGCTGATTGGGAATTTGGCTTTTCTCTTTGTCCTTACCCCATTTTCTCTGAAGATAATTCCATTGAAGCTCTTCTTCCATAGGATTTGTTCTCTTTTCTTGGCTATTTACAGTAATCATAGTATCAAAGGTATCAGAGGCCTCGGTTCTGGCAATGGTGGATGGTGTTCAAACGTGTTCTCAGTAAGAAGCAAGTTGTTTTCAGTCGGATTTGAAAGAAATGGAGAAACGACTCGAGGATCAAATCGACAAGGTTGTGGCTGATAAGGTTCAAGACATCCGAAATGAGGTTAGCGAAATCTACTTTGAAATCAAAGATCTGCGTGTTCTATTGGAGACCTTGTTGGGAAAGAAAAGCCATTCGTCAGATGTTTTGGGTAAGGCTCCAACTGTTGAGCCTTTGACTGGAGTTTTGGGTAATGCTCCAACTGCTGGTCAGGAGCTCGAAGTCGTTGATTTGGAGGCTTCGAAGGAGGAAGTCGCGAATCAGGAGACGATAGATTGGGTTGGGGAGACTCCTTCAAGAGGTCTTCATCTCCAATGTCCCAGTTTTGATGGGTCCAATTTCCGTGATTGGTGGTCCAAACTGGAGCAGTATTTTGCGGCGGAGGCAATTCTTGATTCTTCAAGAGTTAAGTTGTTGATGCTCCATTTGGAGGGTGATGCGTTACAGTGGCATCACTTCGTGGCGAGGAAAGTGAGTGGACTGGAAAAACTGGTTTGGGATTCCTATCTCGTCTTCATGAGAAACTGATTCGCCCCTGAAGGTTTGGAAGATCCCATGGGGGAACTGGTGGGCTTACAACAGACGACATCCGTCGAGCACTTCTATGCTGAATTTGTAAGTCTCTTGAACCAACTCTAGTTATCCGAAGAATATGCTTTGAGTATATTTTTGAAAAACTTGAAATGGGAGATTGGTCAATTTGTCCGAGTATTTCAATCGACCCAATTAATGGAAGCTTTTCGTTTAGCTTTACATTTCGAACAGTTGTTGCTTCTTGTTCCCAGAAGGACTTATGATAGTGTGGTACGTACTTAGCCTACCACTCTGCCTTTTTTCTTCTAGTCAGCCATCTCATCTGACTCGGGGGGGGGAATGCCCCAACTAAGACTTTAGGAGCTAGTAGTACCCCACCTTCTTACTCGAGACAGTCCTCGAGTGCTACTAGTAAAATTCCTTCTCCTAAGAAAGGAATTCTCCCTACAAGTAATGGTCCTGGAAAGTTGTCCGTTGCTGAAATAGAGGAGAAGCGCAGGAAAGGGTTGTGTTATTGGTGTCCTGCCAAGTATTCACCTGGCCACAAATGTACCAGGTCCCAACATTATTAGCTGTTGATGGAGGGGCGAGATGGGGAAGGGGAGGCAGAAGAATTCGTTGATTGTGAAGAGAAATTGGAGCCTGAAGTTTCTGAGGGGGGACAAGAAATTCTTGTCTTGTCGCTGCAGGCAATGTGGGGGTCTCAGGTGATTCCAGGAGTTTCTCTATATGCTTTGAAATCACAATTAGAAGTTCAGCTTTCCAACCGAACCTCATCAGAGGACTTACAAGGCTTGTTGAAGGAATTTGATGTTGTATTCCAAGAGCCGAGAGGTCTTCCTCCCATTAGGGGACATGAACATAGGATCATTCTCCAAAATGAGAATGCAGTGGTGAAGATAAGACCTTATAGGTACCCTACTGTCCAAAAAAATGAGATTAAGAGGATTGTGCAAGAAATGCTTCAAGCTGGGATCATTAGAGACAGTGCAAGCCCTTTTGCCTCTCCAATTGTGATGGTGAAAAAGAAAGACGGGTCTTGGAGATTTTGTGTCGATTATAGGCAACTTAATCACTTGACTATAAAGGACAAATTTCCCATTCCCATTATAGAGGAGCTTCTGGATGAGTTAGGGGAAGCGAGATATTTTTCTAAGCTGGATCTATGTTCGGGTTACCATCAGATCCGTATGTGGGAGGCAGATGTTCCCAAGACAGCCTTCAAAACTCATGAAGGACATTACGAGTTTCTCGTTATGCCATTTGAGCTAACGAACGCTCCGGCTACCTTTCAAGGACTTATGAACTCTATTTTTAAGAAGTTTTTGGGGAAGACAATGCTAGTTTTTCGATGATATCCTTGTTTATTCAAGGACTTGGGAAGATCATTTGAGGCATTTGAGAGAAGTGCTAGAAGTTTTAAGAACCAATCAACTGTTTGCAAAGGAAAGTAAGTGCACTTTTAGGGCAACTGAGATGGATTATTTGGGGTATACCATTGCTGGTGGGAATATCTCGATGAATCTAGATAAGGTTCAGGCTATTTTGAGGTGGAAGACCCCCTCTAATGTCAAGGAACTAAGGGGATTTTTGAGATTGTCCGGTTACTACCGACGATTCATCAAGGGGTGCGGAGGGATTGTGAAGCCTCTTACCAATTTGTTGAAAAAAGATGCCTGGTTGTGGAATGAGGAAGCTGAAGCAGCCATTAACCAACTCAAAGGAGCTATGATAGCAACTCTTGTTCTTGCCTTACCTGATTTCAGCAAACAATTTGTTTTGGGCACAGATCCCTTCTATTATGGAGTAGGAGTAGTATTACTCCAAGAAGGTCGGCCTATTGCATATTTCAGCAAGGGATTGGTGGTAAAACACTAGCAACTCTCCATTTATGAGAAGGAAATGCTAGCAGTCCTTCTAGCAGTCAAGAAATTGGCACCTTATTTGATTGGAAGGCATTTCAAAATTTGTACAGACCACCAGAGCTTGAAGTTCTTTTCCAGCAACCAAGCTACCACTCTAGCTCAGCAAGCTTGGGTTGCAAAAATGTTGGGCTTCGATTATGAGGTGATTTATAGACAAGGTTCCAGCAACACTGTAGTTGATGCCTTATCGAGAGACCCTCAATTTGTTCAAGGAAAATTGAGAGCCATCAGCAGTTTTAGTACTCAGTTGGTGCAGCAGATCTGTCAATCTTGGGAGAAAGGTGACAAAATACAGAAATTGATTCAGAGACTGTCACAAGATTCAGCTTCGCATCCCAAGTATACATGGGATGGCAACTTGTTGAAACAAAGGGGGAAGTTGGTCGTGGGAGAGGATGCATATTTGAGGACTCAATTGATTGAATTTTTCCATCAAAGCCCTTTTGGGGGACATTTTGGAGCTGAGGTAACAAGCAAGAGGATGGCAACATGTTTATATTAGAAGGGCATGAAGAAAGCTGTGAGGGGGCTGATCCGAAATTGTGGGGTGTGCCAGCAGAACAAGTTCGATAATCAACCGAAAGGCATGGTCATCCATCAACATGGATTTTGTAGAGGGGCTGCCTAATTGCAGGGGTAAGTGTATGATATTTGTAGTGGTAGATAGGCTAACAAAATATGTATATTTTGTGGTTTTGTCTCACCCTTTTACTGCCTTGACTGTGGCCCAAGCACTTATGGATAATGTGTTTAAGTTATATGGTCTCCCTTATGTGATAAAATGCGATCGAGATCGGATCTTCATGAGCACCTTCTGGAAAGAATTATTTTCCAAGCTCATGGTGACTATCACCCCTTCCACTACATACCATCCCGAGACAGATGGTCAAACAGAGGTGGTAAATAGGTGCTTGGAAACCTATTTAAGATGTATGTGTGAGGAGTCCCCTAAAGAATGGAGTTCGTGGTTGTCAATGGCGGAATGTTGGTATAATTCTTTACATAACTCATCTATTAATCTTACTCCCTACCAAGCTCTCTATGGATAAGAACCAGCTGTGCATCTTCTCTATTTTGCTGGTGATTCAGTAGTGGCATCGGTGGATCGAAGTTTGCAGGCCCGAGAAGCAGTAGTTAAAATGCTTAAATTTTATCTGAAGAGGGCTCATGATCGAATGAAAAAACAGGCGGATAAGAGGAGAAGTGACAGGGAGTTCCAATTGGGAGACTTGGTTTATTTGAAGCTGCAACCATATAGGCAGTAGTCAGTGCAGTTTCGGAAGAACTAGAAGCTTGCTCCAAAATGGTTCGGGCCATATCCAGTGACTGAGAAAATAGGAAAAGTGGCCTATAAACTGCAGCTACTTGTGGGGTCGAAGGTTCATCCTATCTTTCATGTTTTTCAACTCAAAAAATATATTGGGGCTGCGCCAACTCAAAGGGATCTGCCAGTGGTGGGAGCAGATGATACCTTGCTCAAGGAACCGGTGAGAATAGTGGACAGACGAATGGTTAAGAAGGGGAATAGGCCGTCATCGAAGTACTCGTGGAGTGGAGCAATTCATTTCCTAAAGATGAAACCTGGGAACTCTTCCACAAGCTCAAGATGAACTATCCTCATTTCAATCCTGGAGGACAAGGATCCTTTCCAAGAGGGGGAGTATTGTTACAAGCTGGAAATGGTTTGGATTGATACGCGGCTGTTTAGTGGGTTAATTTGTTTTATTTGAACTTTGTCGTTTTATTTATTTGTTAAACGTTTTCGTTTTGTTTTTGTTATAGAGGTAGGGTTGAGCCTGGTTAGGGTATCGATTTGCTAATTGGGAATTTGGCTCTTCTCTTTGTCCCTACCCTTTTTCTCCGAAGATAATTCCATTGAAGCTCTTCTTTCATAGGATTTGTTCTCTTTTGTTGATTATTTACAGTAATCATAGTATCACAGTCATGTATATATCAACTTCTTAATATGGTGTTAAAACATAATGACAATTGTTTTTTCATGCAGATGATGAGGTACTTATAATCAAGAGTGTCACCCATAGGGACTTCAATGATATTATAAAGGTGAGAACTGAATGATATCTCAGGAAATAAATAATGTTTATTTGTCAGTTGCTGGTTGTGTGGTTAAGGAACAGAATTTAAAGTTGGCTTTGGAGTGCTATTGCATCAACGCTTAGCTTGCTGCCCTTAGTGTTAATGTTTCTTGTTTACCGTTGGTATTCGTTCTTGCTAGATATCTTCTAGGAATTTTGTTGTTTCTTGTGATGATTGCAAGAACTTATATTTGATTAGTATGTTGCTTTTTTCCGTGACAAATTAAAGTATTTTGTTGTTTTCTATCATAGACGATTTCGAATCCTGTTTATCTCTTTCAAGGAATTGTTCTACGTAGGGGTGCGAAAGGAACTGGAATGAAATCTATAGAGCTTGCACTTTCTATGTGCAATATTGTTGATATATATGGTTTCACCGTCGATCCAGGCTATATTGAATGGTCAGTTGATTCTTATATTATTATTCTTTACTCATCTCCGTGGATGTTCTCTCTTCTGACTCCAGTGCCCCTCATCAAAGTTTCATAGAAAAATCATTTTCTTTTGTATTAGTTTTTCTACGATCGGTTTCAGATTTGAAGTTTAAAGGTATTAAGATGTATCAAATACAGACATTTGTCCTTAATTTTGAAGAATGGAAGTCAAGTGGTTTAGCCTTGGTTCTAAGCTTTTATTACTGGTGATTGTTGAAGATGAAAGTTAACTTTCAAGTATTACATGTGGTAGAAAACAGAAGATATTCTCTCCAACACTTTCTTCTATGAATCTTTATGATCTTGGTGAAATGGAGACATTTCTCTTGTGCATATGGTATGTGTTTTGCGTTCCTCCCAATTTCTTGCTTATAGTTTCACAATGTTTTTTTAGGACAAGGTACTTCTCGACACCAAGGAAAGGGCATAATCCACTTCAAGGGAGAGCATACTATCAACTGCTAGAGTGCCTTGGGGTACGATAAAGACTAAGGGCCTTTAATTCCAATTTTATCGCATGTCAAAAGAAATCTATAGATCATGTTTTTTTTCCTGCTTTCCAGGTTATCAGGATTCATTCTCCCATGAGAGCAGAGAGGAAGCAAGACTGGGCAGATGTACCAAGTAGAGAAATGATAAGCAGCGCTCATGCTGCTGCCTTGCACTTAAAAAGGGGTCCAGCAGCTGAGGGACAGTTTGTTAGTTACAAGGCTTGGGGTAATGTGAACCCAGTCAAAAGTGGGCCTATTTCGGGATCTTCAGACATGAGTGATGTGAGGAAACGCTCAAATTACAGCAAATGGGAAACGATGCCTTTTGAGATCTTACGAAAGGAAGCACAAGATCATTCTAAGCAAATGGAAGGGGTTTCTATGTACAAAATAGATGGTAACAAATTGGAAGATCTAGTATGCGTGAGGCATTCCCCACAATCTGAGGGCTAAGAAACGTTACAGGTTGGTGCCCTTCTGTATTCTTTTTGGTGGTATACTATGATGGGAGAGACCTGTCCTTATCACTAACAAATCAGCAATGAGGTGATCATCGGCCCTTTTGGAAATTGTAATAGTGATGTCATTTTGACTTGTTCGAAATGTTGTACGTACTCCGAATGCGTTCCCTGTCTGAAACATTTCCCATTGCTTCCAATATGAAAAAAGCCATCAAAGACGCTTTGCTCTGCACACTACAGGTTTTTGTTTTGCTCACTTCTACCTTTTTCTCTCCTGTTTTTCTGGTTTGAAGATTATAGTTAAATGGTGGTGAGCTCTTTGAATTTCACCTTTATATTTATAGACTATATATATAGTTTTTAGTTACTATATAAACCTAGATGCATAGGAATTACATTCAACAGTGATTCATGCTAATCCTTTCTCTTCCAGACAAATTATTTCTAACATGAAAGATGGTAATTTTACATTTTGAAATCATATTATCATGTTGAGTGGAAGAAGATTATTTTGAGTGTCATATGCTATTATCAATAGTATAAAATCATATGTATATATACATATATCATAGAACAAGTTCTGAAAACAAGTAGGGTAAAGATCCTATATGGATAGCTTATATTATTAGCGCATTAAAGATCAGTCTTCATGTGTCATATATTTAATTTGTTGAGTAATTAATTATTTTTTTTATTAAAATTAAAATATTGAGTAATTTTAGTAACTTGTATTAATGAAATCTTTTAAAAGTTTCATATTTAAGGTTTAACTGAAAAATAAATCTTTAAATTTTGTTTTATTTATTTAAGGGTCTAAAATTTTTAGCCAAATTAGATGTATAACATTTGATTTTGTTGCTCATAAAATCGAATTTTTAACGTGAATTAAACAAACTTTACTTGATTATTAGGCAAAATTGGTTGAATAATTCAAAAAATTAGTTTATTTAGTATATAGGGATCCCTAAATAATTATTTGAGGACCTAGGTCCATTCTCTATGTTGAAACACGAAAAATGTCACCTAGAGATGACGTTTTTCCTAAACATCACTTGTACACAACGTGTATGTAGCTATTGGCTAAGCCGAGTTGTCGAGCTGTTGGTAGGGGATGGTTGGTATGCATGTGACCTGTTGGGTGGTATGTATTGTACTAAAAATCTCTTTGAATCGTGTAACCTCCTACATCTGACTCCTATGTAGAATGAAATTTGTATCCACTAAGGATATTTGTTCTTTCAATTAATACAACGTACAAAATACATTTGGGTATTCGATTCAGGAACACAAAATCTTGTACGTCTTCTAATGCAATACTCCTTAACTGATAGTTGTGCATCTTTCTTGATATCAAATTAAGCCATTAATATCAATTCCCTATAGTGGGAAGATGAAGAAGAACTAAATACACGAGTTTCATGTTCCAAATCTCGCATGAAAATATAATCCACCTTAGGCATATGAGATGATGGTTCATAAATTGGGTATATAAGTTGCATTGGCTCCGATTATGGTTCAATATAACCCCCAACTTGGGGATCACTTCTCGTACCAAGTCTAGCGACATCAAATTCCCAAACATCTTCTTCAACATTCAGACATGACCCTTAATTTACATTTGTCAAAAAAAACTAAAAATTATTTGCATCGAGTAAATTTACGCCATCATCTTCCGTTAGAGGCACAATATTTTTTTCATCCTCAATAAAATCAAGCGTTTCTGCTTAACGACTAACTAAATTCTCAATGTCAAAATAGGATGATGAGCTCATTATAATTGTATATTCAAAAAATATTGATACATAAGATAAAATAAACTATAGATTTAAAAGATAATAAAATTAAAAATTAAAAATAAAATTATATTAAAAATATAAAAATACTAAAATATCAAACACATATTTTTCTCATACTAATTAATTAAATAAAAAATAAATAACAAATGAAATATTTTTCCTTATTAATATAACACAAAATAATAAATAAAAATATTGTAATTTAGCGGAAACAAGAGATGATTTAAGATAAATAATCTCAAGTCGAGTACTTTCTCAAGTTGTGTTTTTTTCTATTACAATATAGTTTTATAGGCTAAGTACAAGAGTCGTGGTATAATTAGTATTGTTCTAAAGTTTAACTCTATCCTAAGTTAGAGTAGTTAGAGATAAACTAAAACTCTTTAAGAGATAACAATTAAAATAATGATTAACTTTTAAGAGTAATATTATTGTTAGTCGATTACAGTCGATATTCTCCCTCAAGTTGGGAGTATATATTGAAAAGTCCCAGCTTGGATGTAATTTCATCAAAGGTAACTCTTGGAAGGGCTTTGGTGAGTACATCTGCCAACTGATCTTTAGAAGGAACATAGCGTAGGTTGATTATTACACTATTAACTTTTTTTTGAGATAAAATGTCTTTCGATTTTAAAATATTTTATTTTGTCATGATGAATTAGATTTTTAGCAATTCCAATAGCTGATTGAGACTATCAGTTTTTAAGTTGAACTCATTAGAGTCACTGAGTTCTAATTCTGCTAGTAGTCTCTGCAACCAGATACTTTCGCAAATCCTAATGCTAGAGCTCTATATTTTGTCTCATCGCTGCTTTTGTAAACTACTAACTATTTTTTCTCCTCCAAGTTATCAAGTTGCCCCAAACAAAAGAATAATAATCACTTATTGATCTTCTGTCTTTCAACTCCGCAACCTAACTAGCATCTAAAAACACCTTTACTATTCTATCTTCATTCTTTCTAAAAAAAGAAATCGTGTCCAGGAGTGAATTTTAAATACCTTAAAATTTTGTTCACTGCTTTAATCAAGATGTTCTTCTCTTGGATCACACATATGCTGGCTTACAACGCTGATTAGGAAGGCAATATCATGTCTCGTAAGAGACAAATAAATTAGCTTCCAACTAATCTCTAGTACTGCTCTTTGTTAATCGGGTTTCCCATTTCATCTTTGCTCCATCTCAGATTTACATCCATTGGAGTTTCTACAGGTTTACACCCTAATATTTTACTTTCTGAAAATAGATTTAAGATGTATTTTCTTTGATTGATAACAAGACCATCCTTTATTTTGGTCACCTCCATTCCAAAAAAGTATCTTATGCTACCTAGATCCTTTGTTCAAATTCTAAGGCTAGCAACCTTTTAAGCCTTTTAATTTCGTCAATGACATCTCATTTAATAATAACATCATCTATGTAGACAATCAAGATAATATTATGTCTAATAAAAGTTACATTTATAAAAAATGTATGGTCAGTTTGACATTATTTATATCCATATTTAATGATGACATTTACAAATCGATTGAACCAAACCCTTGATGACTGTTTTAAGACATGCAAAAATTTCTCTAACTTGCAAACTTTCTGGTCAGCGACCCTTACTTCCATTCCTGGGGGTATTTGTATGTAAACCTTCTCTTCAAGAGTATCAAGAAAGCATTCTTGATGTTCAATTGGTGAAGTATCTACTCCTTGTTAATAACTAAAGAAAGTAATACCCTCACTGTATTTAGTTTTGCAACAGGTGCAAATGTCTCTTGATAGTCTATACCATAGGATTGTAAAAAATCATTAGTCACAAGTCTTGCCTTGAATCTTTGTATAGTGCCATCAGAATTGTATTTTAATGAGAAGACCCATTTACAGCCTACTGGGTTTTTTTCTTGGATAAGTCAATAAATGTCCATGTTTCATTTTTTTCTAATGCACTGATTTCTTCTTCTACCACCTTTTTTTCACTTTGAATCTGTCAAAGCTTCCTTTATAGTTTTGGGAATAACAATGTTGTCAAGATTAGCAATGAATGCTTTGAATGATGGCCACAAATTTTTCATATACCATAAGCCTTTAAATTAGATGGCTTGTGTATTTTCTTACACCCTTTATTTGAGAAATAAGTAATTTAGAAGTGTTTATAGTAAGAATTTTATCTTGTTAAAATTTCTTACCTTGTAAGCTTTCTAAGCTAGCAAGATTGAATTCCAGCTCTTGGTAATCTCTAGGTTGTGCAACAACCTCTTTAGTATTTTGTTTTTTTCTTTTATAGACACTAAGCTATTTATTTTCAGGTTGAATAGGTTAGATGTTTTGAAAAGTGGGTGATGTGGGTATATTTTTATGTTCATTGGGTAAATTCTAAAGCACTCCCCTGAATTGTAGTTTTAGGGTAAAAAGGTTTATCCTCAAAAAAGTTACATCCATAGAGGTATATATTCTTTTTGTGGAAGATGAGTAAATTTGTAGTCATTTTTATTAAAAGAATATCTTATAAAAACATATTTTATAGCTATAGGATCAAGTTTGGACCGATAATTAGAATTTAAATGAACAAAAAAACAGTATTATCAAATATTTTTCTTGGAATGTTAGATGACAAAGGTTGAAAGTTAAGAAAATTTGAAGGAATAAATTTCTAGGTGACTGAAAATTTAAGGGTTTATATGGTAGCCTATTTATAAGAAAGCTGGCAATGAGGATTGCTTCCCTCCAATAGAATTTCGGAATATTATTGAAAATAATAATGATCTAACAACTTTAAGAAGATGCATATTTTTTTTTGACAATCCTATTTTGTTGGGGAAATTCTACAAAAGAAGTTATATGAATAATTCTTTTTTTTCTAAGATAAGATCCTAGACTTTTTGTAAAATATTCACTTTCATTGTCACTCTGAATTATTTGAATTTGGGTTTTAAACTAACTTTCCAACATACTATTAAGTCTTCTAAACACTCTCTCTGTTTTAGATTTTTCCTTCATGAGAAAGTTCATGTGATCCTAGTATGATAATCTATAAATGTGATAAACCATTTAAAACCATCCAAGTTTTTTACTTTAGAAGGGCCGCAAATGTCACTATGTATAGTTGCAAAGGGTTGGGATGTTTTGTAGGACATAGGAGGGTTGGTGCTCTTTGTTTGTTTAGCCAAAGGAAAAATGTCACAATTGAAAAAAAATCTAGGGTGAATTGTTAATTTTTTGTTTGTTTGTTTGTTGCAAAGGGTAGGTGCTTGTTAATTTTTTAAAATATTTTTAATAATTATTCTAAAATGATTTTATTCAAAAAATAAATTTAAATAATAATGATTAATGGGTGAATTGTTATTTTAATTTTAATATGCTAGCTTGGTGTATTTATGAAATGTTATTTTTGAATTTAGACTTTAAAAATATTTTATACATTCTTTTTGATATTTTGATTAAATTTGTTAATTTAAGTTAATATCAAGCCTCATATGGTACTATTAAATTTACTTTTAATTAAAAATAAGTTTTTTAACGAGCTTAACGAGCAACAAGTTTAGCTTAACGAGCAATGAGTCGAGTTGAGCAATAAAATATTTTAACGAGCATGAGTCGAGTTGAGCAATAAAATATTTTAACGAGCATGAGTCAAGCACAATTTTAATGAGCTTAACGAGCAACGAGTTGAGCAATAAAATTTTTAACAAGCACGGATCAAGCAATGATCAACTCGCGATCGACTCGCTCGATAAACACCCCTAACCTGACCTGTTGTGTGGTATGCATGCATGCCTACTTTCAACGCCATGTACAGGTGGCGACCTTCATGGGCTGGAACCAAGCCTACTTGCATGCCACCCAGCAAGTCACGTGTATGTTAACCATGCCTACACGCAGGGCTGTCCTGGGGTGAGCCATAAAGGCGACGACTTAAGGCTCACTCCTATTCAAGGCCCTAATTTTAATTTTTATCAAATATATTTAATTTTAATTTTAATTTAATTTTTAATATTTATTATTATAGACTAATTATTAATTTTTTCGATACTTATTATTATATGAGTTTATTTTTTAGTACTTGTTATTATGGTCTCAAATTTTTTCAATATTTTGTATTAGGCTTTCTCTTAATTTTTTTCCTTTTTTATTATGATTCTTAAATTCTAATTTTTTGCAATGTTTGTTGTTAGGGGCTTGTCTTCTACTAAACTTATTATTAGGAGTACTATTCTAAAAAAATATTTTTTAATATTTTTTAATATATACTATTAAAATTTATTTATTTTCGTTATTTGATATTAGAGTCACGATTTTTTTCTAATACTTGTTATTAAGTGTCTAATTTTAAACTTTATTTTCAATATTTATTACAAGAGACCTATTTTTTTAATATATTTGCTAGGTATAAAGATAATTTTAACCCTTAATGTTTATAGTTTTTATCGTTTTGGCCCGTAATCTTTTTTTGGGATAAATCTTTTTGACAAATAGCTTATTTTTTAACTACCATGCTAATTGGACCGTTAAAAATCTAACAATGATGACACGTCATATGCATATGATAATATATTTTAAATAAAATGACATATAACCTATCAAATACATATATATATATATAATATAATATAATTTTATTCTAATATAAAATATAAAACAATTAAAATTCAAATAAAATATTAAAAATTAATTAATTCTAAAACAAAAGGCCACTAAACATTCTTAACCCTAACTACGATAGAATCAAAGTTCTATCTTAAAAAAATATAAAACGGTTCGAAATTAATTAATTTTTTTAAGATATGATTTTGATTTTATCGTAGTTATGGTTAAAAATATTTAGTAACATTTTATTTTAGATTTAATTAATTTTTAATATTTTATTTGAATTTTAATTGTTTTATATTTTATATTAGAATAAAATTATATTTCATATATATATGTATTTGATAGGTTAGATGTCATGTTATTTAAAATATATTATCATGTGTATATGACATGTTATCATTGTTAGATTTTTAACGATCCAGTTAGCATGGTAGTTAAAAAATAAGTTATTTGTCAAAAAGATATAGGTTAAGGGCTAAATTTATCTCAAAAAAAGATTAAGGGTCAAAACGATAAAAATTATAAACGTTAAGGGTTAAAATTATCTTTATGCCTATTTGTTATTAGGATTCAGTTTTCCCTAATACTTATATAAGAAGTCTATTTTTTCTACAATTATTATTAGGAACATGGTTTTTCAATATTTGTTATTAGATGTTTACTCTTAAAATTTATTTTCTCCAATTTTTATTATTAAGGATTAATTTTTTATCAATACTTATTATTAGAGGACTTTTTTTCTTAATATTTGTTAGTAGGTATATACTTAATTTAATTTTTTTAATACTTTTTGTTAAAAGACTATTTTTTAATACTTATTATTAGAGGATTATTTTTAAAGTTTACCCTATGGCCACTAAAATCTCAGGAATGATTCTGTTACACGACAACTCGGCTCAACCAATACTTGTATGCACGCCATGTGCAGGTGATGTTAGGAGAAAAATGCCATTTCTGGATGATTTTTTTTGTGCTTTACCGTAAAGAATGACTTATATCGGATCCCTATAAACCAATTTTTTTTGAATTATTCAGCCAATTTTACCCGATTATATTACTTGACATGGGTCTTTATTAACCTCCTTTAAAAAAATCCATTCTATTCTTTCTTTGTCCCCATTGAATGCCAGTCTTACCGTTGCAACATTGAAATCTCTCCTTTTGCTGATTCCTGTTCATTTGTTCATCGTTACTCTTTTTGTGTTTGTTAATTGATACATTGTTGGTTACTTTTGTGACGTTATAAGTGTTAAACACTACTGTGTTCCAGCAACGAAGGATAACTGAGACTGGGCTTCGATGATGAACAATAAGCAGAAATGGTGGTAGCGTCAATGAAGAAACCTTAGAATGTAGAGATTTATCCTCGATATGCTCTTAGATAATGATATAAACAAGTAAGATTGTAAAATGCTGAATAATAAATTCCAAGAACTTAAGATGGATTTGTTTAATCAGATGAACTTCTTGTAAGTAGAAATTCAAAACAAAACTTTATTTTAATATAAGAAATCTGAATTAAATGTGGGTGAAACCTCCTTTATATAGGAATTTCTAATCCTACTAAACTTAAAGAATTAAATATAATAAATAAATGCATAAATCTAATCTCTTAATTACATAAATAACTCCTAATAATTAATAAATAAATAAATAAATACTAAAATAAAAATCTTAATAAAATAAATTTAATCACAAAATTTATATCGATTTAAATTATAAATAATCAAATAAAATCTTAAAAGTTCATAAGTATATAAAAATCTCATATTAATCATGTATAAATTTTTTTGCATGTTTTACTTTCATTAAAATAGATGTTTTTGAGTTCTAAATATCCGATTGCAGAGTGTGTTGAAAAGATAATAAATAGACAGACACGTTTCTAGAAGATATATTGACCCAAAAATGTCCGAATTTCATTACAAAGTCATCTCAAGTCAACTGATTTTCTAGACTTCGAAAACAATTTCTACTTGTCTAATATAAGTAATTTGATCCCAATTATGTATTAGATTGATTCGAATATGGTAAAACAAGAGGAGAAAGGATTTAGGAATTTTTTTAGAAATTAAAAGTTTTAGGTTTTCTTAAAAATAAAAGGAAATTAAAAAGTGAATCCAAGAAGTAGAGAAGGGAAGGTGTGTGTGTGCAAGGAAATTTTAGGTTTTCTTAGAAGAATCGAGTTCAATTATTTTATCTATATATTATTATAAAATTAAAAATATTTATGAAATTATATTACCTTATAATCACTTTTAGACTATTAAAAAAATATCACAATTAGGTTACTTTTAGATATACAACAAAACCGATTTTATATATTTTTTTCCCATGTATTAATATCCAGTCTCTCAAGCTTGACATGGCAACTGCATATATGGTGATTTAGTATAAATAGAAGCAGAAACAACTAATCTATGGAGTATATTTATGCTAGTAATAGAAAAGTTCTTAACAAGAAGACGATGTGGAAAATAGAATAGTATTGAAAAATTATTTGATAAATGCAATGAATTATCGAATAGTGATTACCAGACTCCTTTCAATGAACTTGGCCCCTCCTACCTTCCCCTGCATTTCAAGTGGCAAAAAAATGACTCGTCTTTGGTCCCCGGCTTCCACCAACAACTCCGATCCTCCTCTATACTGCACTTGTCATGGAATGAATAATCATCATGATAAGATATCGATAACATGCGAGGAACAAAGCATGGCTGAAAATGGTTTGCGATAAAACACTAGAATTCTTAGCTGTATCTAAACGAAACCGTGAAAGACTTGAAGGAATCAGAACAGAAACATACTTGATATAGCTTGATCTCCGACTTCTCAAAACCTGGCATGAAAAGGGTTACTGATTTTCTTGCTGTGTCAAAATTTATGGGTGGCACCATGCTAGTCTTTTGGCCTGCTGGCATTGAAAGAAGGTCCCTTGCGCCTTTAGATGTACTTTTTGGCATGATGGCATTCCAATCTTGAGGGGAACCCATTGAAAGATTAGGAATAAAAGCAAACGGCAAGGGAGAAAAATCCTTCTTCATTTTCTCCACTGACTCAACATCCAAATGAGGGGCGGTGACGGCAAATGCACCAGAAACCTGTGTACCGGCTTGAATTGCACAACCCCAGTAACGCAATGCTGAACTGATAGACATTGGAATGTTCGGGTTCATCACAAGAAAGCAGCCAAATTGATAAGATCCTGAAAAGGTAGAAGATCCTCTCTGCACAACTTAATGTCTCTCAAAGTCCCATTTAATCTACAGAAAAGTCTGGTGAATGATAAAATGGAATAGATGGTTACCTCGAGAATTTGCTCCAGACTGTCCCATATTTCAGCACTTATTGTTCCATTGAGTGGGGATGACTTCCCACTTATGCCCACGGCATCATCCACAAGTCTCAGGATCGAGGGTCCGGCCAACCTCCCAAGATCAGTTTTCTCAGTAATGCTCCGCAGGTACCTCAAGTAGAGTCTGTGTATGAGATCATTTTAGTCAAGAAAGAAAAATTCTGTCTGTTTTCTGAAGGGAGCTAGGTGAAGAGGAAACATTATTTCCGAACCTCGCTTTACTGCTTGCACCTATCATTCTTAGTGTTTCTTCAGCGCTAATACAATCATATATGATCATGTCGAATTTATCTTTTTGCTGGTTGTTTCGAGCCCATTTCCCAAATAATCCGAGAAGCCTCACAAGCGCAAGTACTGAAAAGATGGAATCCATCCCAGGAAGCACCCCAAGCTCTTCTCCTACAACCTACATGTAAAATCAAGATACATAATATAGCAGTATACAGACAAACAAAAACACACTCAATGTAAGAAAAAAGGAAGATAAAATATTACATACACACCCCTTCTAAAACTCCCTGTGTCAAATTAAGGCGTGCATCTGCTTGCTTCAGCTGATTGAGTGGTTCAAGAAGCATCTGCAGTTCAACAAACAATCCATTCTCAGCATAAAACCATTCGAATCAAGATTCCTCCTGTGTCGAAACAAAAGTAAAAGAAACATACTTTAGTAGTTTCAAGCCTGACAACAGAAAGGTTGTCACTGCATAGAACAGGAGAGGAGTCGATCTTACAATTGAGAAGACACTCAGCAGTTCGATCCTGTCCTTGTAACACTAAGCATGTGCTCAGCCCAGACATTGCATAATGCTAAGAAACACAAAAATAAGACAACCCCAACAAGAGGTTACAGATAAAGAATTTAGACAATCTAATTCATGTTAATCCGTAGTGAATCTGGAATTGAAAATTCTAATTTGTCCTAACCATCAGCTCTAGCTTTCCGACAATTCATCACCAAACTACCAGAGTAGGAAAGGAAAAGAAAAGAAGGAACCTGGGAAGCAAAAACAGAGGATATGGTCTTGCCGGAACCACCTTTTCCCAAGAATGTGATCAGTCGTGTAGCAGTAGAGTTGGTAGAAGAATCGATTTTGTCACTGCCATTATTGTTGACAGAAAAAGCCGCCTTAACAACCAGCAGCTGAGATGTTCTGTGCGAGGGGCTCGAAAAGCTGGACTTGGAATTGGGGAAAGGGAAGTTGACAAGAGAAGACAGAGAAGACGACATTTTCCTTCTTCAATTCTCAAACAATTCCAACATTACATGACTCTGCACTTTGTAATGAACAATTTACAGATAGAGACAGGTAGAGATTAGTTAGCGGAAAGTGTTCATATGATGGGCTTTTTCCGGCCCAATCCAACAGATCCAAGCCTACCACAACATAAAAATCTTGTACTACGAAATGCTAGTAATTTGTTTAGGATTAAGGTTTTGTTTTCCATTTCAAATACACTTATTTTTTATATAATTTAAATATTTTAAATACAAATTTTTATATTTTATTTTTAAGTAAGCTTTTTTAAAATATAATATATATTTATAAAATTCTAAATGTATTTTAATATCGCTATTCGTTAACACCAAAAGAAATAAATATAGTCAACCAAATTTATGATGTATTACGAAGGGACATTCTTTTTATTCCTAGTTGACAGTAAGCTTTGGATTCATTCTCGTACAATCTCTCCCTCTTTCCCTTATAAAAAAAATATTAATTTAATCTTTTAATGTAAAATGAATTGGTTACATTATTTGTTGAAAAAATAGTCTGCATCAAAATAAAATATTAGTTTTTGTTGAAAATAAGTACGAATGGAATTTTTTTAAAAAAATGTGTTATGATATGAAATATCATCTTAAAAATAAGGGCAAACTACATATATAATCATCATATTATAGGGTTAGTATCGAAATGGTTATCATTCTTTAAGAAACGTTAAATCAATCAGTCTACTATTAAAATTGTATAAATATAATAATCGATCGTTAAAAGTTAATAGACTAATGATATGACAGTTTAAAATAAAATAGAATGATTACAGATTTACTCCCTATTATTCATATATATTTTTAAAAATCTTATTATAATAAAGTAATATATAATAAATCCTAAGATCTTAAGCACCCATGCCCAACAACCAAACCACTAAGCCAAGTTAAATCTTGTGATATAAATACCTACGACATATATATATTTACTATTTTTTGTATATTATTCTTTCTAGTTCACATAATTATAGATTTAATTTTTAATTTAATTAAAATATTAAATAAATTATTTTATATAATAAATTATAATAAAAATTTATTAAATAAACTTTAAACTCAAACCCTAAACCCTAAATAGAACCCTAAAGTTATTTAAAATTTAAGATTATAATAAAAATTCATTTAAAATTAATAATTTTTATTTAAAAACCCTAAAACATGCACTTAACCCTAAACTAAACTTTAAATCCTAAAACCTAAACCCTAAATGAATTCTTATTATAATTTAAATTTTTAAATAAATTTAAGATTTAGTGTTTATGGTTTTTTAAATAAAATTTACTAATTAAAATTTTAATTTATTATATAATAATTTAATTATTATTTTTAATTAAATTAAAAATAAATAATAGTTATATATTCTCTCTGTCCCAAAAATAATATCCCTTGCTTATTTTTTAAAAGTCAAAATTTTTAAACTTTGACTATAATTATATTAAATATTTTAAATAATTAAATTTTATAAATTATATATCTAAAATCTATTCGATTAGAAGTTTTTAAAATATTTTTTTTTCATATTTTTATCAATAATAAATTTTAAATAATCAAGAGTTAAAGTTAAAAAAATTTAACCCAAAAAAAAATCAATAAAAAACAATATTTCTAGGACAAAGGGAATACGTGAATATGAACAAAAGTAAATAAACAATGAATATATACTAATGTTTGGTGTATTATACATTAAAGTTGCTCTTTACGTATTGGTTAAGTAATGAGCTTTTCCTCCTAACTTCCTAAGTTTGATTCCTCTTGGTAGTATAAGTTTAGATTATGCATTTTTAAAAAAATGTATGAATAAATTATGTTATTATAACAAAATGTAATATAATTAAATAATATATTATTTTATTATAATAAAATTATGATTAAATTTAAAAAATATATGAATAACAAAGAATAAATGTGTAATTATTTTATTTTATTTTAATTTACCACATCATCAATCCGTTAGTTTTTAACGATCGGTGACTATATTGATATCATTTTAATAAATGACCGGTAGATTTGATTTTTTTAAAGAATGATGATCATTTCAATACCAATCCTATAGTACAATGACTATCTATATAGTTTACCTTAAAAATAAATGTATCTTGAGACAAAATTGTGAGAATAATCCAATTTAATTTTTTATTTTAGAATACAAGGGATCTTTACCTATATTTTGGATTCTAGGTCAATTTCTACAATACAAATGGGAGAACGTTATGTGCAGGTGACATTCTTCCTTCAAAATTAGCAAAAACAATATTAAAAAAGAGAGAATGCCACCTGCACTCCCCAAAGTCGACATGTGCAGGTGGCGTTCTCGTACCTGTACTATAGTTTTTGATCTAGATTCCAAAACAAACTTTAAATCCCTTATTTTCACAAATAAAAATTCTAAATGGCTTAAAAATTCAAAGCTTTTCAGTCTTAATCATTGTAATCGTTGAAATAAATATTTTTTTATATTCATATACCTAAATATCAATATGGAAATCGATCAATATTATTTTTTAAAAAGATAAAAAAAAAAGACTATGTAAAAATAAGATATTAGTTTTCATTGAAAATTAATACAAAAGAAATTAAAAAAAAATAAGTGCGCTATGCTATGAACTACCGTCTTAAAAAAAAGTGTCTCATCAATTGACAATTAACAAAAACTCTTAACTTCTAAGTAATTAAAAGTAATCTAATTAGAAAAAATTCTAGCAGCTTCTTTTTTTTTTCTTTTAAAATATTTTATCTAGTCACTCTTCACTTTATTAATTCCTTTGATCGGTGGTCTACAATCAATTTTAATATTAATTGTCAATTACCGAATCTATTATTTTATTTGTTTTTGTTTTTAATAAGAATCTATGTTTTTATAGCACGTCGTTTCTGTTCTTGTGATACATTTTTCTTCTATCTTTATGACTTGTTTTTGTTTTATGATTTTATTTATCTATCTTTGTGGTATGTTTTTGCATACCCTGACGATCGATTGTTGTTCACACAAAGATTCAATCGATGTTAGTTTTTTGATTTATGTTTTTGTTGGTGGTCACTTGAAAAGATTTATCCCAATTAGTTGATGGTCGTTTTGCCGATGAAATCAGTACTGAGTAGTGGTACTTTTTATATGACAGTTGGGATTGTCTACATCTCCTTTCTTCGTTATGCGTCTCGTTTGGACATAACAATGAGATTCATGAAGCGTCTGGATTTTATTGATATGTTTATTTTATAGAAATTTTTATTTTTCTTTGTTTGGGTCGTAAAAATCTTTGGATTGTTTAATTCAATTATTTTACTTCTGGATTGCGATGTAATTATAATTTTTCTGTGGATTTAATAAAAATTCATTGACATTTGTCAAAAAAAAAAATCTTAGCTTCTTTACCGTCGCTCTCCATTTTTTAGTTTTTTTTTTTATTTTTATCGGTAGTTGGTAATTAATCTTTTTATTAATTATTGATCATAGAATTTATTATTTTTTCTTGTTTTTTATTTTTGTTATATTAATAAAAATATTTGTATTCATGATATGTGTTTTTTTTGTCTTTATGATACGTTTTTATTTTTATGGTTTATTTTATCTGTTTTTGTGACACGATTCAGCATATTCTAATAGTCTATTGTTGTAGAGATTTGAATCAATGTTGATTTGTATTTATAATTTTTTTTGTGGTCATTGAAAGTTAGATCCTTACTTAGTTGATGATTGTGTATTGATGTAATTAATCATGGGTAGCGAAACATTCTCTCGATGATTTTGATCGCTCATCACTTGTTCACCTATTATACTTCTTGATTGGACAAAGATAAGGTGATCTATAAAGTTTTTGAATTTTGATGGTATACTTATTTAAAATATATTTTATTTATTTAAAACTTTTTTGGGCTTTAAAAAATCATGAATAGACTTAGTCCCATTATTTTTCTTTCTGGATACATTTTAGTTATAACATTTTTTATAGATTTAATAAAAATTCAGTTATAAAAATTTGTATCTTGTATTTTCAATTTATATATATAACTTATAAGTTAATTTTAGCTTTATCTTTATATTGTTTATATATTAATGTGTTTAATTTAATTTTTATCTTATTTACATTGTATTATCATTTAAATATTATAAATGATATTTTGTTTTAAGTAATAAAAAACTATATTTTTTTAATTTTTACTCGGATATGGATCAGACTCGGATTAGATTTGGTTGGTAGATATAGACTTGGATCGGATTTAGATTTAGATTGGATCTTGATAATATTCATATCTTATTCATCTAATATTATGACTCAAACTTTTTTTCAAATTCAGATTTTTTCTAATTAAATTTAAACCCGATTTTTTCGACCAAATTCAAATCAAATTGAAATTAAATTGTCATCCTTAATTTTTATTATTAAAACAAAATCAAAATTAGACAATAAAGTAGATTAGCTTTAAAATTAAAAATATAATAATAAATATTAAATTTAAATTTTAACGTCTAATTTAATAAATATTCAATTTAATACGACTAAAATTATAATTCCACAATAAAAATTGAAAGCATTACTCCCTCTCATTCTCTTAATGCCTCTGTCGCCAGTTATAGTGACACATATCTTTGAAATCTTATTAAGATTTCAAAATCGAAAAGAATGTATATGTAATCATAGTTAATAATCATGAAAATCAATCCCCAATTAATTAATGGATATACAACATTGTTTTTGCCTATAGGATTAGAATATTGTCCTTTACAATCCATTTACAAGCTCGAACTCACAACAAATATGGAATATATCGATATAATCGAATAGAAAACCATGCTTCCTAATCACACCTTCTTTCATATCTTCTGTTAAAAATTTGTAAAAAAATAAATTCTAAACCCTAACATTAATTTTTTATGTTTTAAATTCTAAACCTTACACTTTAAAAAATACATCAAACCCCTAATTTCTTAAACCCTAATCATAACCTCTAACCTTGAACCATAAACTCACTGATTTAAAATGGAGACACCAATAAAAGTATGATGAAGAGGTAGACGATTTGTGCAATAAAATCATCTAAAAACAGTCGAGATATCATACAACTAATGGATGAATAAAAAAGCCTCAACGCCAACAAATTTTATATGGTACAGCTAATTATCAACCTAGTTCACCTGAAAAAATTGTAATACAGAAAGAGGATCAATGGTGCAACGGGTTGGAGCCAGTGGGTACAAGGCGCTTTTTGACACCATAACACAGATCGATCTCGTTATCAGCTGGTAGAAGAAAATGTCGATGATGATGCTTCCGAAATGGAGTGAAGTTGAATTTGGTATCACCGAATTTTCTAGTGATGTAGGAAAAGGATATGGAAGTAGATCGCTTGGTGTCGAGATCGCGACAAGAAGCAAAGAAAGGAGAAGCAAATTAGAAAGGTGAAGAGGTGGTGCGAAGATTGCCGGACCATGAGGTATAGCTGACTAGAAGGGGAAGCATGGAACAGAATGTGAAGAATAGATTTTGATGATTAGATGTACAAGGATTTGGGAAGTTGGAAAGGTTGAACCTAGTGGAGGGGAGGGGGTGAAAGCACTTGAAACTAGCAATATGTGTGTGGAATATTAGGGCATTTTTTAATGAAAGTTACTTAAATATCAAGGGAAATAAACAAAAGGGCATCATTAAAAAATTGCTAAAACCTTACATAATAGTATAAAGTTGGATCATGGTTATTATTACTCTATCTTTTGACTCATATATTCATACTATATATGGTATATTTATATCTGAAAATAATTTTCAGTCTTTTTATATTTGATAATTCTAGAGATGGTCTTCGAATGATTCTCGCCTTTTAATATTGAAGACAATAAAATCGGAGGCCAACACGGGTTTAAAAACAAATATTGTCGGGTTCTATAATATTTCACCCATGTGATCGGACTACAGAATCTGATACTTGAAAGTTGAGTCTATCTTTGTCTAATATGTTTATAGGTTATCACTAGGTCTGACATCATCCAATCACCAATAAATTTAGGGTTATAAATACTCATACAACTAAAGAAAAGAGGTACGTCGAAGAGGATAATACCCCCGTCTTTTCTTCTCTCCTTCACTACTCCGATCATCATATTATCGATGATTCTTCACTCTAAATTTACCGAGAGTGAACCACCTAAAATCGTCTTTAAAGGCCAACTATCATAATTTTTCTCTTCGCCTCTCTTTCTAATGTGTCATCATTTAAGTATCAATAATACAAACACACATTCATATAAACATTTGTGTGTGTATACTTGATTATTTTCAGTTTTATGTAGAAGTAGAGATGATGATGGATGAACATTAGATGGGTGACCATGCAATTGCAATTATAGAAGAGAATATACCACAAAATAAGCAAGTGAATGGATTGTGCTGTGCTAAGAAAAAGAAGAAAAAAAGAGTTGGTGGATTCGGATTTATGCTACAAGATAAAATGCATTTCATCTTTATTCACTGTTTAGTTTTTCCCACTTGTTAACAAGGGATGAGGTCACACTGTCATAAATACTCACACTTGTATAAATGACACCACTACTGTAATAGCCAGAGGTCCAAGGTCTTCTTTGTAGCTGAGTCCAATCTCTATATTCACACTTCTTGTTTCATAAACTGAATGCTTCTGCAGTCATTGTAATAGAAACTATTGAACATCTTGTACATGTTTCGTTTCTGTTGCACTTTTGAGATTCTTTAGTTTCATAAACTTTGTAACTACCCCTAAGGCTAAGGCTAAGGCTAAGGCTAAGGCTTGCCAGCACTTTGTTTCATTGCCCGAGGTTACTGCAGTCTAGAGTGTTGTTAGTCGGCACAACCTGAAGAAGATTGTAAGGTCAGTTTCCGGGGCATGGTGTTTGGGCCACGACAGTCAAAAGTGTACGACCTGAATGCACTAAACCCTATGGCTATCCACTTGTACCCAACTAAAAATGTTGTTAAACTCACTTCCTCATCATCATGTGTCATGATGTTTGGGTCTCACTAGGCAACTTTTTTATAATCTTCAAGAACTCCATCTCCAATAACTCTCAAAGGTTTAGTACAAGCCATGACGAGATGAGAAATTATTGTCTCTTTCTTCCATGTACCTATACCCTTGATTAAGGCTTTAGTATAAATTTAGGCATATATATATAACTATCATAGTTTATGATTATCTATGCTAGTTGGACAATGCTATTTTTTAAAAAATAAAAAGAGTCGGAGTAATATATAATAGCATCAAATAATTATTGAATTGCAAGAAAATCAATTGAACACACTCTATTTGAATCAAAACATGTTCTAACATTGACATTTTATGAAATTGATTGTTAAGAAAAGTAATGTTCTAAAAAATAAATGTCAAATTTAGAGAAGTAAATTAAAGGACAAATTACTTAAGTGATCACCCAACTATTAGATCTAAACAATTTAGACCATTAAATTATAAAAACAAATTTAACTATTTAACTTATTAAATTTACCTATTCTTTTATCATCACTGTTAAAAAATTAAAAGAGAAAGTAATGTGATAATTAGTAAAAATTTATAATTCATACATTTGATCTATATTATTTATTTATTTATTTTATTAATTTGATTCCAATTTTAATTTAATTAAATAAAACTAACCTCTCATATTCCATCTGTTTTTAATTTTTTTTTTGTCACCATCCGATCGATCGTATATAATTAAAGTAAATAAAATGAAAGGAAAATGCCACTGCAGAGAATCGTACCCACGCCAATAGCATGGAAATCGAACTTGGGGCTAATTAAACATTTAAATATTTTAAACCAAATGTTTTCTAAAACTAAATATTTAATATGTTTTATATTTAAATTAAATTGAATATTTTTAAAAAATATTTTAAATATTTGATTTAATTTAAATATAAAAAATCTAATATAGTAAATTAAATTGAATATTTAAAAATCTAATTTAACTATTCCATTCAATTTAAACTTGAAAAAGAAAAAAAAATCAAATATGTTAATTGAATATTTCTTAATCAAATATTTAATATTTTTCATATTTAAATTATATTAAATATTTAAAAAACTACTTTAAATATTTAATTTAATTTAAATATAAAAACAAAAAATAATTAAATATGAAAATACAATTTAAAATATTTTATTTTTATATATATTTAAATTAAATTGAATATTCAACATATTTTTTGAATATTGATTTTATTTAAATATTAAATATTTTATATTAAAAAATTTAATTTAAAATATTCAAATATTTAATTAATCTTAAATTTGAATTTTATTAGTTCTTTTTATACTCTTTATTTTTCACCAATAATATAATCTTTAAAAATATATTAGTACATCGTATCATATTAGTGAGTTTGCTCCGGAACTTCACCCTTCCATGTTGTTGGCATGAGTTCGATTCTTGTTAGTTAAATCTATTAAACTAAGTAAATAAAATCTTAAAACTATAAAACATGTGTCAGTATCTGATTGACTAGTAAAATTTGGGTCGATATATCTTTAACTTTAATATATTGAAAACTCAAAAAAGAAACTCTAAAGTTTTTTATTTATAAAATCCTAAACATTATTCAAATTTAACTTTTAATTTTTCAATGATTAAATTTTTTCTAACTTCACCCAATTTCTATGTAATCTAAAGCATTTTCTCTGAAACACAAACTTTTTGGGTTTTAAAATTTTTGATTTTATTGTTAAACCGATTATAACTAATAAAATATTATTTAATTAAAGATCAAAATATATTTTTTTAATGTGGAGGTTACGTAGATATATCAATCGATAGGTTAACGTATAAATTAAACTTCGGTCTATTTTTAATAGAATAAGATTGTTTTGTATGTTCAAATTAATGAAAGAATCAATTTATAACTTTTAATAATTAAGGAACACTAAAAAGAACTAAAACATAATTATATTGGCTCGATGATGAATCTAAGTTTAGGTCGAATTTAGTCAAATGATTTAAATAAATAATTTTTTTATTGAAAGATTTAGGCTAAATATTATCGTTGGTCTTTAAATTATTTTTGATTTTATATTCTAGTCATAAAATTATTATTATAGTAAAATAGTCATTGATATCATTTTTTCTTATTTTAGTTATTTACGGTTAAAAAACTAAAAAAATAGAATATTTTAGTAATGAAAATAAAGAAAAAATAATAAAGGTGAACAAAAGCAAAATTAGTGAGATATTGCGATTGTTTTTTTTTATTTTATTTTAAAAATTATTGTAGTTAGTAAATTATTTAAGAATATATGACAATTCAACAATGTTTTCAAGTTGAGGTCGAAATGTTTTTCGTCCAACCTCATGAAAAAATTAATAAAGAATGTTAAAAACTTATTGCTTACAATTCGAATTTAAGAATAAAAAAAATAAAAAATAAAGTTCATGAAATTTCCTTCCGACCTCATGCAAATAATAAAAATAAAATAAAAAAATAAAATCGGGAAGAAAAGCGTCTGACCTCATGCTCTAAAGTTTGTAATTTTTTTTGAAAGCTACATACTTTCTATCCGACCTCATGTAACCAGTTGATAGGTGGTGTTTATTCGATTGAAAATTGAGTAAAAAATTAATTGGAAATATTAGATGGCTGATAGTGTGTTGTATTATTTTTTCGAGAATAAAGTATTGCCATATCTCTTGCAGTGCGTAGTTGTATTATTTGATTGAAAAAGTTGATGACATTGTGTTGTATTATTTTTTGGGAAAATGATATTTTTTATTTATTAAATATTGGATAGATGATAATATGTTGCATTATTTTTTCGAAATATGGTATTGTTATTGTCTCGTGAAGTGTATTATCATATGTCGTGCAATGAGTAGTTGTATTATTTGACTGAAAAATTGATGATATTTGTGTTGTATTAGTTTTTTGGGAAGAGAGTATTTTTTTTAATTGTTAAATATTGAATGTATGATAGTGTGTTGTATTATTTTTTTCGAAACAAGGTATTGTCATATCTCGTACAGTGTGTAAGTGTATTATTTGATTGAAAAGTTGATGGTATTGTGTTATTTTTTCGGGAAGAGAGTATTTTTATTTGTTAAATATTTGATAGATGATAGTGTGTTGTATTATTTTTCAGAAAAGGGTACTGTTATGTCTCGTAAAGTGTATCATCCTATCTCGTGCAGTGAATAGGTGTATTATTTGACTAAAAAGTTGATGATATTGTGTTGTAGTATTTTTTAGAAAGAAAATATTTTTTAATTTTTAAATATCGAATGTATGATAGTGTTTTGTATCATTTTTTCAGAAATAGGTTATTGTCATGTCTTGTGCAGTGTGTATGTGTATTATTTGACTAAAAATTGATATTGTGTTGTATCATTTTTCGAGAAGAGAGTATTTCTTTACTTGTTAAATATTGGATGGATAATAGTTTATTGTATTATTTTTTGGGAATAGGATATTGTCATGTCTCGTGCAATGTGTTGTCATGTCTTGTGCAATGTGTAAGTGTATTATTTGAATGAAAAGTTGATATTTTGTTGTATTATTTTTTTAGGAAGAGTATTTTTTTTACTTGTTAAATATTGGATGGATGATAGTGTATTGTATTATTTTTTGGAAATAAGGTATTGTCATGTCTCGTACAATATGTTTTCATGTCTTGTGCACAGTGTAGGTTTATTATTTTACTAAAAAGTTGATACTATATTGTATTATTTTTTGGGAAGAGAGTAACTTTTTACTTGTTAAATATTGGATGAATGATAACATGTTGTATTATTTTTTCAAGAATATGGGGTTGTCATGTCTCATGAAGTTTGTTGTCATGTCTCGTGCAATGTATGAGTGTATTATTTGATTGAAAAGTTGATGGTATTGTGTTGTATTATTTTCCCGGGAAGAGAATATTTTTTACTTGTTAAATATTAGATGTATGATAGTGTGTTGTATTAATTTTTGGGAATAGGATATTGTCATGTCTCGTGCAATGTGTTATCGTATCTCTTGCAGTGTTTAAGTGTATTATTTGGCTAAAAAGTTGATAATATTGTTTTATATTATTTTTTCGGGAAGAGAATATTTTTTTTACATGAGAAATATTGGATGAATGATAGCGTATTATATTATTTTTCGAGAATAAGGTATTATCACATCTCATGCAGTTTGTTAACATATCTCGTGTAGTGTGTAAGTATATTATTTGACTTAAAAGTTGATGGTATTGCGTTGTATTATTTTTTTGGGAAGAAAATATTTTTTTTACTTGTTAAATATTGGATAGATGATAGTGTGTTATATTATTTTTCAGGAATAAGATATTATCATGTATTGTGTAGTGTGTAAGTGTACTATTTGACTGAAAAATTGATGATATTGTGTTGTATTATTTTTTGGGGAGAGAGTATTTTTTACTTGTTAAATACTGGATGGATGATAGTGTGTTGTATTATTTTTTTGGGAATAGGGTATTGTCATGTCTTATGAAGTGTGTTGTCATGTTACGTGTAGTGTGTAAGTGTATTATTTGACTGAAAACTTGGTGATATTATGTTGTATTATTTTTTCGGAAAGAAGATATTTTTCATTGTTAAATAGGGGTTGAGAAGAGGTAGAAAATTGTAAAGAGTTGTAGCATTTCTTTTAGAAAAAAAACAAATTGTGAGGAAGTAGAAGAAAATCTTATTTTTCTTTGTTGTTTTTTTGTTTGAAGGATGACCTATCAAAATTTTATATTGAGATTACAAAATCGACAAATTTCTAGTGTTACGATTAATGATATGATATGATAATTTATTGTTATAAAATTTAATTTAGTGTTACGATAAGGTCCGATATAACAAGGACTAAGCTCGCCCTTACGGCCAAAACGAAGTAACTTCCTCCACGGAGATACTTTTAAGAAAACCTCATCACCCACATCAAACTCAAGATCCTTACGTCTCAAATCAATATATGATTTCTGTTTATCAAAAATAGCTTTAAGACAACCTTGAATCAACTTAACATTCTATTTAGCCTTATGCACAAGATCTGGTCCCAATAACTTGGGCTCATTAAGCTCAGTCCAACCAATAAAGGTGCGACACTTACATCCGTAAAGAGCCTCATAGGGTGTCATCTTAATACTGGCCTGATAACTATTATTGTACGCAAACTCTGCAAGCAGTATGAAATTCTCCCAACTACCTCTAAAATCAAGAATGCATCATCTCAACATATCCTTTAAGATCTGAATCACCCGCTCAGAATGACCATTACTCTATGGATGATAAGAAGTGCTGAAGTTCAGACGTGTACCCAAAGCATAATGAAGTGATCCCCAGAACTTTGATGTAAACCTCGGATCTCGATCAGAAATAATAGATAGATGCACCCTATGTAACCGAACAATCTCATAGATATACAACTGAGCTAACTTGCTCAAACGATAGTTAGTTCAAACTGAAATGAAATACGTAGACTTAGTCAACCGATCAACAATAACCCAAATAGAATCCCTCTTTGATAGAGACAAAGGAAGACCACTGACAAAATCCATAGTCACACGCTCCTACTTCCACCGAGGAATCTTTATACGCTGAAGAAGTCCATACGAGCTCTGATGCTCTACTTTTACTTTTTGACATGTCAAGCACTTAAACACAAAACCGATAACATCCCTCTTGAGACCTTTCCATCAATATTTATCTTGGAGATTCTTATACATCTTATCCCTACCAGGGTGCATAGAATAGAGACTATCATAATCTTCTCGAAGAATAACCTATTTCAAATCAGAGTTCCTTGGAACACAATATCGGCCACGGAAACACAAAATGTCATTCTGATCAATAAAGAAGTTTTGAGATGTACCATTATTAACCTCTTTAATATGATGGGCCAAGAAAGGATCACTGGGATGTTTAGTCCGAATATCAGAAATTAGAGTAGGAACAATACAAAACTCTACTAATAGACTATCATCCTCAAACAAACTCATCCGAGCAAACAAATCTCTGAAATCCGAAATAGCATTGTGACTCAAAACAACCACAACAACATTAGCTTTATCTGGATGATACTTGATGCGTGCTAGATATGCGCAATTTTAGTGCAAGTGAACACGTCGTCAAGTAATAAAGTGATAAGTAAATCAAGTATCGTCTCCACAGGGATTGGTATACTTAATATGCTTCCTTTGATCTTCTTGCTCTGTAAAATAAAAGTAAAGACACAAATAAGTTAGATATTGATTAAACTAAATAAACTAACTAAATAAAGAGAAATCGAATATGAGAAAGAGAGGGTAGGATCCAGTTGTATTGTATAATGGATTTGATTGATATGCTTCTGTCTGATGCAATTGCACTGCACTGCCTCGGCATTACTACAGATACTCTCTCGGCAGCGACAATGTTCTTTGCCACGACAATCCCTTGCTCTTGGGCAGATTTACCAAAGTTCGGCAAAGTGTCCTTTAGTGATTCCACTTATCTCTAAGTCGAAATACTGTTGATGATCAGTCCTTGATGATATCTCTTAGCGTGAATCAATTATAATCACCAACCAATCCCACACTTCTCTTAGCCGCTGAAAATCTTAACCTATCTCTAGACTGAGTTAGTGTTTCCCGATTGAAACACCGTACTTATCCCTTTCGTGAATCTAGCTCTCTCGATATTAGATAAATGGATTACTCACAAACTTCTCTCTCGAGCTTGAATGTAAGAATAAGAAATGACAAAGAATAAACAAACTTCGATATTTTATTACATTAGGAACAAGAAACAAAATACAATCTCCTCTTACAAATATTCAACCTTCACCAAACCCTAAGAGAACTTTAGAACATGATGGGAAGAATTGTCCCTAAGCTCTCTCGGTGTAGGTGTATTAGCCAAATCTCATGTCTCCCTAACCCCTAGGACGACTATGCCTTATATAGGCTTGGTCTAGGACAAACATTTCCTAATTAGAGTACAACTTGGAGTAGGGAACAAGTTATGTACATAGGGTAAATATTTTCAAGTTTGATCTTCTAGAAGGTTCATCCCGCGTGACCTTGTCCTTGGGCTTTTCTTGTGTTGTTCAACAACGTTCTCCTTATTTTTCTCCTTCAATTGCCAGTCATATTGCTTTTTCTCCTCTGCTGCCTCGGCATCAGGTCCTGCCTCAACAGTACTTGTTCCTACACAGATATGAAAATACAGTAAAGTACGTCTTTTCTACAAATATTGTCTTCAATGACACAATCCCTAAATATGTCATATTAAGCACATGCATTGGTTCAAGTAGGTGTAGATTTGATGATAAGTGCCCATGAAAAGTGTAGAAAGTGATAGTGAGTTGAGCACTTATCACACCCTCAAACTCGAACTATTGCTTGTCCTCAAGCAATGCAAACCATCAATTTGTTAAACTCTATTCTCTTTTGGTCTTATGTTTCTATCTATTCTCCCCACCATAACTATGTCTGTTCTTTAGACTTAACCTTTCGGTTTCTAAGGGTATACTTAGAAGACAAACTATAAGGCTAGTGTGTGTGCGTTTTTGTAGACAAGTTTGAATAAAGGCCTTCTTAGATAAACTCTAAGTTCAAGACAAATAGACTTGGATTTAGTGTACCCTTCTTATAACAACAATTCCTTGAGCCAATTTCAGGCACCTCTAGTATTGTATTTTCTATTTCTTAACTCCTTATTTCTTTTGCTATTTTTTATGCATACTAGAGCCAATTTCGGGCACCTCTAGCATAAAGAAGAGTTTTTCCTAGAGCCGATCATAGGCACCTCTAGTCACCTTTCCAAAATCTAAGTCTTTATCACCTAAGTTCATTAAAAGAATTCCTATAGCCAATCAAGTCCAAAAAGTGTTTTAAAGTTCAACCATATAGCAAGCTTCTAAGTTTTTCTCCTTAAGTATCCTAGAATTAAGCCTTCAAAACAGATCCTAACTATGGTAAGGAGAAAGATTTTTATTGCCCTTAAGAATAAACTAAGACAAAACTGATGAAGAGTAGTGCAAAAGTATGACAACAGTTTTAAGCAAAGTGATGGATATAAAACAAAAATTTTATCACTAAAAACTTCCTTTTCATGGCAAGGTCACGACAGTAGATTGCCTCAGTAGTAGCTCTACACCCCTAAACTCAAACCAAGCATTGTCCTTAATGCTTAATTTAGGGGCAAACAGTAGGTAAAAATATAAGCAAGTAATTATAATGGCATCAAAATTTATGAGGGCTCCGAAAGGGCTTTTGTGGACTTACTGAGTGATTGCATCTCTGATCCTTGTCTCTTATCCTAGAATAGATAAAGAGAAAAAATTACTAAAAATAGTCTAAATTAAAACTAATCATAAAATGCAAATAAAGATAAGAGGAAAGAATTATTTCACAATAGGGATGCATGTAAGTGCATGTCCTAAAGTGATGATCTCTATAGTTTTCATCTCTTGTTGATCTAAATAGTGCTTCAACCGTTGGTCATTCACTTTAAATTCATTCCCATCCCTATGTGATTTGATCGTGATTGCTCCGTGTGGATAAACTTGGACAACTTCAAATGGGCCTGACCATCTTGACTTAAGTTTGCCTGGAAACAATTTAAGTTTAGAGTTGAAAAGGAGAACTTGCTGCCCTGGTAAGAACTGCCTCGGCAGTAACCTTCTGTCATGCTATCATTTTGTCTTTTCCTTATAGATCTTGGCATTTTCGTAAGCTGCCGCTCTGAATTCTTCTATTTCATTGAGATCTAGCAGTCATTTCTGGCCAGCTTTTTCCCACTCCATGTTCAAGTTCTTTACTACCCAATAAGCTTTGTGCTCAATTTCCACTGGCAAATGACATGCTTTTTCAAATACCAGCCTGTATGGGGATGTTCCCAAAGGGGTTTTATAGGTTGTCCTATATGCCCATAGTGCATCATCTAGACGATGAGACCAATCCTTTCTAGATGGGTTTATCACCTTTTCAAGGATTTGCTTTAACTCTCTATTCAAAATTTCAGCTTGCCCATTTGTTTGCAGATGGTATGTCGTGACAATTTTATGAGTGATACCTAATTTCTTTAATGCCACGACAATGAGTCTGTTATCGAAGTGTTTGCCTTCATCGCTGATAATGGCTCTAGGCACTCGAAATCTTGTGAAAATGTTTTTCTTAATAAATTTTTATACAATCTTGGAGTCATTGTGAGGTGTGGCAATTGCTTCGACCCATTTTGACACATAGTCTACTACCACTAGAATGTAGAGATTATTACCTTGAGAAGATGGGAATGACCACATGATATCTATTCCTCAAACATCAAATAATTCTACTTTCAGTATGGGTTTCTGTGGCATCTCATTGCGCCTAGATATATTACCCGTCCTTTGGCATCGGTCATAATTCTTGCAATAGAGTTGGGCATCCTTGAATAGTGTGGGCCAATAAAGGCCTGATTGAAGCACCTTAGCTGTTGTTTTGTCTCCTCCAAAATATCCTCCACAAGGTGAATCATGACAATGCCGAAGCACTTCTTGCTATTCATCTTCCAGAATACATCTTCTTATACCCGATCTGCATATTGCTTAAACAAAAGAAGATCGTTCCAGAAATAATGCTTTGCATTATGCTGAAACCTCTTCTTTTCATTATAGTTAAGGTTATAAAGGATAACTACACTAACTAAATAATTGACAAGGTCAACATACCAGGGAGTAGTTGTTGCTACAGCTAGGTATTCTTTTAAGGTTGCCGAGATGTAGTCATTCAATGCCTCGACCGCACGGTCGTATACTGTTGTGATTGCTGTGTCGATAGTGTCTTCGGCAGTTGCTTCGACATGCAATATTTGTTCATATGGGAAGGCATCTTGTATTTCTTCCATTGAATTATTATTGCCTTCGTTCTCCAGTCTGGAGAGATGATCTGCTACCTGATTCTCAGTACCTTTTCTGTCCCTGATTTCCACATCGAATTCTTGTAAAAGAAGGATCCATCTAATCAACCTTGGTTTGGTATCCTTCTTCGAGAATAGATATTTAATTGTCGATTGATCCGTATGGACAGTAACTTTTGTTCCGATAAGATATGATCGGAATTTGTCAAAGACAAATACTACTGCTAGTAATTCCTTCTTTATTGTGGTGTAATTTATTTGAGTGTCATTGAGTGTCTTACTAGCGTAGTAGATGACATGGAACAGGTTATTCTTTCTCTGCCTAAGTGCTGCCCCGATAGCATGATCACTTATATTGCACATTAATTCGAAAGGAAGCAACCAATCTGGTAGGACCACTATTGGTTTTGTGACTAACTTCTCTTTTAGGGATTCGAATGCTTCTGTACGTTCCTTGTTGAATTTGAATTTTCTATCTTGTTCAAGCAGGTTACAAAGAGGTTTAGAAATTTTTGAAAAGTTAGAAATAAACCTCCTATAAAAGCCTGCATGGCCCAAGAAGCTTCGAACTCCTTTCATAGAAATTGGTGGAGGCAAATTCTTTATCACATCAATTTTTGCTTTATCCACTTCAATTCCTTCTGATGATATTTTGTGTCCCAATACTATGCCCTCATTCACCATGAAGTGACATTTTTCCCAATTGAAGACTAAATTGGATTTTCACATCTTTGTAGCACTTTTTCCAAATTGTCGAGGCAGTGATCAAAGCTGTCTCCAAAGACTGAAAAATCATCCATGTATATCTCTAGGAAGTCCTTTATCATGTCCGAAAAAATTACCATCATGCATCTCTGAAAGGTTGTCAGGGCATTACAGAGGCCGAACGATATTCCTCTAAATGCATATGTTCTATATGGGAAGGTGAAGGTGGTTTTTTCCTAGTTTTCTGGATCAATGCCAATTTGATTATATCCTGAATAACCATCAAGGAAACAATAGTAAGGTTTACCAACAATTCTATCAAGCATTTCATCAATAAAGGGTAAAGGGAAATGATCCTTCTTGGTTGCCTTATTCAACTTGCGATAATCCATACAAACCCTCCAACCGGTCACAGTCATGGTTGGGATCAACTTGTTGTTTTCATTGGTTATGACAGTCATACCACCTTTCTTGGGTACACATTGTACTAGGATTACCCATGCACTGTCAGAAATAAGGTAAATAATTTCGGCATCAAGCCATTTGATTATTTCCTTACGTACTACCTCTTTTATGGCATGATTAAGTCTCCTTTGGACCTTAACAGTGGGTTTATGATCTTCCTCTAAAAGGATTTTATGCTTACACACTGTCGTGCTTATTCCCTTCAAATCGTCAATGGACCATCCAAGTGCCTTTTTATGCTGCCACAACATCTTGATCAAGCTTTGTTCTTGTTCTGGATGCAACTTAGAGGAAATAATTACGAGCATTGTGTGATTGGCTCCCAAATAAGAATATTTTAATTTTTTAGGTAAGAGTTTTAATTCAGTGACTATTGGTTCTTTTATGGATGTTTCAGTGTTACCTGGGTAGTCTAAAGGTTTGAAATACTTACCTGGAAGATGATTTGTTCAGTTGGCTTCTTTATTTTCTGATGCTTCTACACTATCCAATATACTGTTATAGTGTCATCAACTATGCTACCGAGGCAGACCTGTGGTGTATTGTTGAGGTTGCTGTCGAGACAGTTGTTGCTGAGACAGGGTCTTGCATGAACTTCATCTACATTGTCCAGCATCTAACAATCTCCTGGATCATCATGCCTTTTCAAGGTTTGGAAAACATTAGGGTTGATTCGTTGGTCCTTGACCCTTATTGTCAACTCTACATTCTCCATATCTATTAAGGTTTGTCCAGTAGCAAGGAAAGGTTTTCCTAGGATGATCGGTGCATTATCATCGTCTTCACAGTCAAGGACAAGGAAGTCGGCAGAGAAAATAAACTTATCAACCCTTACCAATATGTCCTCTATCTTTCCTTCAGGATGCACATAGGATCTATCCGCAAGTTGGAGCGACATTGTTGTAGGCTTTGCCCTTCCTGTTCCAAGCTTTTGAAAAATTGATTTGGGCATGAGATTGATACTTGCTCCTAGGTCACATAGTGCCTTTCCATCATAATTGTTTCCAATCGCACAAGGTATGGTAAAGCATCCAGGATCCTTCAGTTTGGGTGGCATGCGATTGTGCAGCATTGCCATGTACCCTTCAGCTGCTGCCACTATCTCAAACTCACCTAGCTTCTTTCTTTTAGACACGATGTCTTTTAAGAATTTAGCATAGTTGGACATCTTTTCAATTGCCTCAACAAATGGCAAGTTGATGTGGACTTGCTTTAAAATATCTAGGAACTTCTTAAACAGATGGTCTTGTTTTTGTTTTTTCAACCTTTGTGGGAAAGGTGGTGGTGGTCTCATCTCGTCCAGGGTCTCATTGGTTTGGAATTTAATTCCTAGAACCATTGTGTGTCTCGCTATCTCGCAGGTAGTGTAGGTGTTGTCGAGCTCTCTGCTGGGGCATTGTCCTCGTGTTCAGTCTGTTCAGCATCCAAGTCCTCCTTGTTTGTTTCCTCCTGTATTGCTGGTGGAACTTTTGGTTGCTGACTTGCCTATTGTTTCCTTAAGTTGTAGGCCACTTCTTATAGTGATTGTTTTGCATTGTTCATGGCCTATTCCCTTAGTAACTTCAGTATTTCTAGGTAGTCCCCCTTTTGGTCTAGTATTTTGTCTTTGAGCAAATTGACCAACTTGGGTTTCTAGTTATTTTATAGCAGCTTCTTGGTTTTGCAGCCTCATCTTTGTTCTATTCATGAAGTCATCAGTCTCTTCATGAAACTACTGTTCTCAGCCATATATGATTCAGTTTTCATAATAAAGGCCTTGAGAGTATTCTCTAATGAGTTCATAGGCTTCTGCTGCTAATGCATCTGCTGCTGCGGCAGTGACTGCTGCACTTGCTGCTGCGATAGTAAATTTTGGTAGCTTGAGGTCTGGTTGGTGGGGTTCAAGGCATTGTTTGGATTGCTCCATGAAAAGTTTGGGTGCCTTTTCCATACCGGATTGTATGTATTTGACATCATGTTGTTGTTCCGGTTATAGTTACCCACATAAAAACTAGATTCCTCGTTTTGCATATACTCAGAATAATTGATCACTTTTACCTCATGAGTATTTTGGTGTACTTGCATGTTCTGAACCGTTTTTGTTAAAGATGCCAACTGTGCTGCCACTGAATTGTTGGTTTCTAGTTTATTCACTATGGCTTGACGTCTTAGTCCTCCTCTCCTAGAATTAGGAAATTGGAAATCGTTCCTTGCGAGTTTGTTCAGAATCTCTATAGCTTCTTCCGAAGCCTTATCAAGGAGTGTGCCATTTGTTTAGGCATCCAACATCATCCTTGTCGGGGCATTGGTGGCATTATAGAATATGGTTACTTGCGTCAAAAATGGAAATCCATGCAGTGAATATCTGTTTAGTAACTCTTTGGAGCGTTCTCATGCCTCGTACATAGGTTCGTCATCAAACTATCTAAAAGAAGTAATCTCATTACGGATTCGATCATATAAATTTATAGGGTTAAATCGCGTAATGAATTCTCGGCAGAGTTCACTCCAAGATTCAATTGATCCTGCCGGAATGCTATTCAACTAGGTTTTGGCCCTATCCCTCAGTGAATAGGGGAAAAGTTTTAATCTCAAAATATCTTCATGGACTCCTTGAATTTTGAAAGAGTTGCATACTTCCATGAAGGATTTGATATGCTGCCTGACATCTTCTATTGTAGCCCCACTAAATTTTCCAATAGTATTAAGCATATTGAACATCACAGGTTTAAGTTCAAAGTGTGTTGCCTCAATCTCTGGTTTAACAACTTCAGGGTTCAATCCATTTAGATCTTCCACCAAAAAATCTCTGATAGTTAGCTGCCGCGGCAGTGGTTGCGGCAGTGGGTGCTGTGGATGGCCTCCATTGCCTGCTGGTAGGTTCTGATTCCCTTGATTTACTGCCATGGCTCTTTGGATCTGTCTTCTTAACCCTTGGTAGGTTCTTTCGATTTCTGGGTCTATCTCGTATAGTGGATTTTTAGGGTTAGCCCTGGTCATACACCAAAAATCAAATCAAATAAAAAATAAAAATAAAAAAATAAAATAAAATAAAATAAAAGCAAGAAAATAAAGAAAGCAAAATTTAGTTGTCAATCCCCGGCAACGACGCCAAAAACTTGATGCGTGCTAGATATGAACAATTTTAGTGCAAGTGAACACGTCGTCAAGTAATAAAGTGATAAATAAATCAAGTATCGTCTCCACAGGGATTGATATACTTAATATGCTTCCTTTGATCTTCTTGCTTTGTAAAATAAAAGTAAAGACACAAATATGTTGGATATTGATTAAACTAAATAAACTAACTAAATAAAGAGAAATCAAATATGAGAGAGAGAGGGTAGGATCCAGTTGTGTTATATAGTGGATTTGATTGATCTGCTTCTATCTAATGCAATTGCAATGCATTGCCTCGGCATTTCTACAGATACTGTCTCGACAGCGACAATGTTCTCTGCCGCGACAATCTCTTACTCTTGGGCAGATTTACCAAAGTTCGGCAAAGTGTCCTTTAATGATTTCACTTATCTCTAAGTCGAAATACTGTTGATGACCAGTCCTTGATGATACCTCTCAGCGTGAGTCAATTATAATCACCAACCAATCTCACACTTCTCTTAGCCGCTGAAACACTTAACCTATCTCTAGGCCGAGTTAGTGTTTCCCGATTGAAACACCGTACTTATCCTTTTCGTGAATCTAACTCTCTCGATATTAGATAAATGGATTACTCACAAACTTCTCTCTCGAACTTGAATGTAAGAAGAAGGAATCGCAAAAAATAAGCAAACTTCGATATTTTATTGCATTAGGAACAAGAAACAAAATACAATCTCTTCTCACAAATACTCAACAACCTTCACCAAATCCTAAGAGAACTTTAGAACATGATGGTAAGAATTGTCCCTAAGCTCTCCTTAACCCCTAGGACGGCTATGCCTTATATAATCTTGGCCTAGGGCAAACCTTTCCTAATTAGAGTACAACTTGGAGTAGGGAACATGTTATGTACATAGGGTAAATATTTCCAAGTTTGATCTTCTAGAAGGTTTCATGACGTGTGACCTTGTCCTTAGGCTTTTCTTGTGTTGTTCAGCTCCGATTTTTGGGCTTTTTGTTCAACAGCGTTCTCTGCATTTTTCTCCTTCAATTGTCAGCCATATTTTTTTTTCTCCTCTGCTGCCTCGGCATCAGGTCCTGCCTCAGCCTCATTCTGCTGCCTCGACAGTACTTGTTGCTACACAAATATGAAAATGTAGTAAAGTACGCCTTTTCTACAAATATTGTCTTCAATGACACAATTCCTAAATATGTTATATTAAGCACATGCATTGGTTCAAGTAGGTGCAATTTGATGATAAATTCCCATAAAAAGTGTAGAAAGCGATAGTGAGTTGAGCACATATCAATATTCAATCTCAAAATCATAATCCTTAAGGAGCTTTAACCAAAGTCATTGTCTCAGATTAAGCTCTTTTTGACTGAGAAGGTACTTCAAGCTTTTATGATCCGTGAAAATATAACACTTCTCATTATAGAGATAGTGTCTCCAAATTTTAGAGTAAAGATCGCCACAGCTAACTCAAGAACGTGAGTAGGGTAGTTACAGTCATGTGGTTTCAACTGTTGAGAAGTGTAAGCCACTACCTTTTCATATTGCATCAAAACACAACCCAAACCAGTGTATAAAGCATCAATGTATACCGTATAAGGTTTTCCTTACTCTGGCTTTATCAGAACTGGTGTTTTTGTCAAAACAGACTTAAGTTTCTCAAAACTAACCTACTAAGCCTCAGACCAGATAAACGAAATATCCTTCCTCAGAAGTTTGGTCAATGGTGCATAAATAGAAGAAAAATCTCAGCAAATCTCTGATAATAAACGGCCAACCCCAAAAAGCTACGGATCTCTACAATATTCTTATGTTGTTTTCATTCCATAATAGCTTCAATTTTCTTCGGATACACCTGAACAACCTTAGATCAAACAACATGACCCAAGAACACAACCTCAAATAAACATAACACACATTTACTGAATTTTGCATAAAGTTGTTTCTCTCTAAGAGTCTGTAAAACACTACAAAGATGTTCCTTATGCTTAACCTCGATTTTAGAATAGATCAGAGGATAAAATCAATAAAGAACACAACAAACTAATCTAGATAAGGTCGAAACACACTATTCATCATGTCCATGAAAGCTGCATGGGTATTAGTAAGTCCGAATAGAATCACTAGAAACTCTTAATGATCATAACGTGTTCGAAAAGCTATTTTAAACACATCAAAATCCTTAACCATGAGTTGGTAGTAACCAGATCTAAGGTCTATCTTAGAAAACATAGAAGCTCCTCAAAACTGATCAAAGAGGTTTTCTATACGAGGAATTTTGTATTTATTCTTGACCGTTAACTTATTCAACTTTCGATAGTTAATACATAGACAAAGTGACACATCATTCTTTTTGACAAACAGAACAAGAGTTCCACATGGAGAAATACTGGGTCGAATAAATTCTCTATCCAGAAGCTCTTTCAAAAGAAACTTTAACTCCTTAAACTCTTTCGGAGCCATCCAATAATGTGTCATAGATACAGGAGTAGTCCCCGAATATAATGCAATGCCAAACTCAACCTCTTCATGCTTAGGTGGCACACCAATAATTCTTATGAAAATACATCTGTAAATTCTCTTATAACATGAATTTTTTTCATCCTTGAATTAGATTGTATCGGGTCAAGGACATAAGCAAAATATACCACTAACCTTTTTCTGATCATCTTTTTGGCTTTTAGAGCTGAAACTATGTTAGACAGAAAACCTCTACGCTCACCAATAAGGTTCATTACATGATCATCGGGGGTCTTTATAGTTTCTCTTTTCATTCATAATCCATATTAACTCCATGAGTTGACAACCAATCCATATAGAGTATAAGATCGAACTCCCCAAAAGGTAACTTCATATAATATGTGCACACCCAACCATAGTTTTTGCTCAAACCTTATATTAAGCTACTTCATTTTACACATGGGATCAAAGGGGAGTTATCTTACTGATCTTAGTATTTATTATTTTTATAAACTTTATATTAAGCTACTTAAGAGCTATATTACTTAAGCTATAAAAATGAATAGTTATTATAACCATATTTATTAAAGTTTTAGCTTAGTTCTAAACTCATGTTAAGTTATTTTTAAGTATTATCATTATTCTCATTATTATGTTTTCTTCATAGGACTTACCTACATCTCAAGGAGTAAATATTAGCTTGGTGTCAGCTCAGTCAGCTCAGAAGAAGTTAAACGAAAGGCAATGCTAGAAACACAAGGAGCCAACTTCAGAATAGCTTTTAAATGCATGGAACACTCCTACAGTACTTAAAGGAATAAAGGATAGCTCCATGTCATCTCAAAAGTCTCATACAAGCTCAAATGAAGAATAATTCAAAACGAGGTCTTAGGAGATTCGGATCAGCTCCAAAACTCTCCTCACACTAAAAGAGATTATAAGAAAGCTAATGGACCAACTCACTTTGCTAAAGACAGCTCGGATTATCTTATTTTAGTTTCAAACTTTACCTAAATCTTTAAGCTAGATAGCTCAATTCAATCCAGCTCACTCCTTGCTCGATTAGCTCACCTAAACTCTAGCTATCACTCCCAGCTCAACACCTGAAGGTCACTATCCTTCACCAAGCATCATGTCCGTCCATTATCCACTAAATGTAACCTCTAATTTTAACTTAATCTCTTAGATTAAAACTTAGGGATTACGTTAAGTAACTTATAACTCACGTTAGGTTTTAAATAGCGAAATTCTAAAATCTGTTAAATAAAAAATAACTGAAATACTGAACAAAACATTAAATATAGTCTAAAGGTTCATCCCAAATTCCTAATAAACTTTAAAATCCTAAAAACTGAGTAATTGTTCAATATAAAAAGTTCAAAGTCTATTACACGTGTAAATATCTAAAATAAAATGTATAAATTTCGAAATTTGTAAAACATACCCAAAAGTTTTGAAAACAAAGTCCTTCAAGTACTGTAGTCTAAGTCTGAGTCTCTGAAACAGAAATGAATAAGTGTAAGCTAGAGAGCTTAGTGTTTCTCTAGTGTGCAAATATAGCATAATCACAACAATCAGAATATCATATATACATGTCTCAAATAATCATATGTAAGAAAATACAGATGTTATAATATGCCATAAACATATGATGTGATGCCTAAATTCCATGCACCCAACTCCAAACACCATCTAATGAGTAGGTTTCCCTAAAAAACTCTAACTCCATCGTCACCATCTAAAGTGGAAACTTGACCCGAAGGTGGAGCCACTAATCTGAAGTAGAAACTCGACCAGAAGGTGGAGCTACTAATCTGAAGTGGTACTCACCAAAAGGTGATATCTCTGAACTTCCCTAAAAAAATTTTCAACTAAATAGAATATCATGATTTGATATTCGAGTCTAAATGCATACCTTATAAATTAATAGGAGGCATGCATAATAATTTGAATAAGTCATAATCCAAGTTTTTCATAAATTTTGAATCATATGTATATAAATCATAAAATATGTCATGACATCATACTGTTTAATTTAGAGATTAAGGAGTCTATCAATTCAATAGAGAAATACAAAAATAATAGAATCTAAACGCATAAGTCGAGCAGATGTAGAATGTCCGTGTCTCAAAGTCTGAGAAATAGGAGGTCGTCCAGGAGGAGGAGGAAGAAGAAACTCGATATCTGAATCCATGTCACCTGAACAAAATAATAAATCAATTTCAGATTTCGATAAAGGTAACCTTCCGATTAAATATTCGTACTAAAAAGCCTCAAAAACAACACTTTAGGTTTGGATTTCAAAAAATGAACAACTCCATCAAACTCAGGACATTGAATAACATAGGGTGAACCCGGGTCGAAAAAGTTAACACTGACGACAGCATTGCTCAATGCTAACATCAACAACTGATGCCAACATTGGTCAAAGTTGAGGTCAGTAGGTTAACAGGTTGGGTCGGTCAACGGGTCGGGTTGGTTAACGAATCGGTCAACGTGTCAAACGGGTTGAATCTTAGTTTTTCTCTAAAAAATCATGGGTTTTCAAATATTTGAATTCTCCTATTTTCATTTAAAAAAACTCAATTTACACTCAAAACACCCTAAACTCGAAAAACACACATTTTAAAAAAACTCCTTCCTACAAAACAAACAAAATCGAAACAACTTCCTTACCATCGACACAAATAAAAATAGAAGGAAGAAACAAAGAATAAACAAAACTTAACTTCCCACACCAAAGATTGAATCAAAGGACCTGAACAATGAGAGTTTTAGAGTGATTTTCGTTTTGAATGAAAATTGGAAAGAATGAGTGAAACCATTATGAGAAAAATAGAGGCATTAAAACCAAAATCAAAACTGAAACTAGAAACGGGAAGTAATTGGTCTAAAAATAAAGAGGGTAAACTACCCAACAAGGGTATGAAGTTCTTTAACTTTTCAAAAGGCCCACTGACGAGCACTCAAAAGTCCGCATTTTTCATATCATTTCCCCACTCGTTTATTTCCAATAAAGACAGAATTAAAGGCGATAATAGGATATTTCTGGTTATTTTCTACATCTCAATATCCGAACACTAGCTATATGAAATTATCTACTTTCTGGCATAAAACATATACGTTTGATAGTTTTCTTTCTTAGACAGGAAACTAGATCACAAAAAGGTCCAAAGAAGAAAATAGATACTGAATTTCAAACAAAGCACCCGCCACGGCAGTATTCTAAAGGCCGTCGCCGCAGCATAAAAAAATAACAATTGGTGCTCAATAGAAAGAGAAAAAGATACCGATCTCAACAGAAAAAGAGAAAAAGAAAGAAGAAGACTCAATTAGGAGGTCAAGCCCAAGTCAAAGCCAACCGTGGGAAAGAAGAGATATTTTAGGAAATAAGATAAAATTAATATAGTTTGATTAAGAATTAGATTTCTTTCCCGTTTAGAACTTTTTCCTTGCATAGAAAGATCAACTTAGGGCTTGGCCTATGTAAGGCACTTATTAGGTTTAAGTTTAGTGTGGAATCAAGACGGATTCTCACATTATTATACCTTTAGCCTCCTCCTTCATCATGTTCTAAGTCTTTCGTAGTTTTAGATTGTTTTTAGAGTAGTCGGAGATGAAGGTTATGTTACGTTTGATATTTATTAATGCAAAATATATTTCATAGTTTATTCTTTCTTGGTAGTTACTCTTCTTGCATATGAGCTCGAAAGATAAGTATGTGAGAAAAACTCATTTACCTAGCATCAGAAGATGTAGGTTAACGAAATGAAAGAATACAGTCTTTGCTCATGGGTATTGACTAATCCGTCAAGGATTTCAGTGACTAACAAGACACATATGTTTGGTTGTTGTTCTCCCTTGATTCACGCCGAGAGGTATTATCAAGACATGGATTTCAACAGTTTTCTTTGCTTAGGGATAAGGAAGAAGACATACAAGGATGCCCTGTCGAACTATGAAATGTTGAATTTTCAACAAGGCATAACCCCGACTAGGCAACTGCAGCGACTTTGTGCGATCCGACGAGGCGACAATTAAACCCATTGCATTAATAAGTAGATACTTGACATAATTGGACTATCCTCTACAAAGCACTCAATCTAGCCTCACCTTTATCTTATTATTTTGTTAATTAATTTTATGCTTTTATAATTATCTTAGTTATAATTCACAACTTTAATTTATTTGTTTTTTTAGTTTTCTTAGTACAGTCATAAGAAGTAGCAAGGTTGACTCAGTCCTCGTGGGACCAACTTCTTAAATACTATAATCTGACAAATGTAGAATTAATAGGACTCCATAGCCTCCATCAGATTTGGCGCTGTTGTCGGGGACTGGCGCTCAATTTTACTACTAATTATTTTTTCACCTTTTTAATTATTTTATTTTATTTTATTTAGTTTAGTTTTAGTTTAACTTTCAAAGGCTGTTTTGTGTATGACCAGGTCCAATCTGTCTATCGATCAATACCCTTACGATCCAAAAATCAAAAAAACTGCACGAGATCTGAAACATATGGCACGCCAAAGAATGAAGTAGAACCTGGCCAACAAAACAACAAAGGTATGAATTCCGTCGCGGCAGACAATCGCGGTACTTTTGCAGTTGTTGATCCAGTGAATATTCCAAGTGAGGAACGTGCTCGAACCGTTCGAGATTATTTAGAGGAAGATTTAGATGGGTTAACTTATACTATTGTGATGCCTAACATAGAGACAGAGCACTTTGAACTGAAACCGATCATGTTCAACATGATCAACACCCTAAGCCAGTTTAAGGGTTTAGCCAATGAAGATGCTCGGCAGAATCTTAAATCTTTTCTTGAAATTTGTAACTCGTTCCTTAAGCTGAAATTGTTTCTTTATTCACTGAGGGATAGGGCAAAATCTTGGTTAAACAACCCCCAGCGGGGATCGTTAAACTCATAGACAAAACTATGTCGAAGCTTCCTTGCCAAATTCAATTACACCAATATGACTAATAAACTCAAAAACGACATAACATCCTTTAGGCAAGACGAAAACGAATCAATGTGATAAGAGGTCAGAAAACCTGTTTTTATAATGAAGCATTCGTCCATTCACCTTTTGCCAAATTGTAGTATTTAAGATGTTGATCCCATGAGGATTGGTGTTACTTACGCAATTTATTCTTCCTGCACAATGGAAAAGTAAAAACACAGATAATTAAGTTGGATTATAACTAAGGGAACTAATTAAAGCAATAAAGATAAATGATCAAGAAATCAAGGATGGGAAAGTGGGGCAGGTTAGAGTGCTTCGTAGTGTGGAATCAATTGACTTGTTTCTGTCTAATGCAATAATGTAACACTGCCTCGGAAGAACTACAATTTTACTACCTCGACAGTGAAGGGTTTCGTCCGCTGCGGTAATTCCTTGCTTTTGGGTGGACTTTACCAAGGTTCGGTAAAGTTTCCTTTCATGAATCCACTTATCCCTGAGTCGAAGTACTGTTGATGACTGGTCCTTGATGATACCTCCTGGTGTGAATCAACTATAACCACCAACCAATCTCACACTTCTTTTAGCCGCTGAAACTCTAACCTATCCCTAGACCGAGTTAGTATTTTCCAGCTAGAAAAATAATATACTTATTCCTTTCATGAATATAACTCTCCGGATATTAGATAAATAAATCTATCACAAACTTCTCTCCCAAGATTGAATGCAAGAACAATGAATGGCAAAGAATAAGCAAACCTTGATATTATTATTGCATGAAACAAGAAAAAAAAGTACAACTTTCTCCCACAACTACTCCGCAAACTAACCTAAACCCTAGAGGACGATGGAGGAGTTTAGGATTTTCTGTGAACACTTGATTTTGAGATATCTCCTCCTCTCTACATAGGCTATAGTTTAAATAGGCTTGGCCTAGGGTAAAACTTTTCAAAGTAGGAATACAACTTGGAGTAAAACACAAGTACATAAATAAAAGATCTTTATTTTATTTCCTAGTTTATTCCTATAAGGATTCTTTTACCACGTGGCCTTTGATATTGACTTTCCGTGTATTTTCCAGCTTTGATTTCTATGTTGCTTGTCTTAAAACGTCCACCTTAATTTTCTCTTCAGATTGCCTATCATATCGATATTTGTTCTTCAGGTGCTTCCACGGCCTAAAAATGCTGCCGAGGTAGGTGCTTTTCTGCATTTCAACATCAGCTTCCAGTATCCATCTTCTTGTTTGGCAATTCCTATGATGCAGTTTCCTGTCTAAAAAAGAAAACATCAAATACATCTGTTTTATACCAAATAATAGATAAATTCATAAAATCTGTATTCAAATGGTGAAATATAGAAAATACGCAAAAATATCTATTATCGACTCTAATTTTGTCTTTATTAGCAATAATCGAGTGAGAAAATGATATAAAATATGAGAACTTTTGGGCACTCAACACAATGTATGAGGCTTGGGAAAGATACAGAGAACTATACTGAAAATGCTTCATGCATGGTCTGCTTGAGTAGACCAAAGTATTTATCTTCTACAATACATTTAACACTCCTACGAGGATGATGCTTGATGCTTCCGTCAATTGCACCTTCTTAGACCGCCCACCCCATGAGAGTTTAGAAATTTTGGATAAGTTGGCAAAGAATGACTATCAACACCCAATTATCCGAAGAGGCATAAATAGGCAAGGTATGACAATTTCTGATTCTGCAGATTATATCCTAGCACAACTATCAGCCATAACCAACATGGTCAAAGATATGCATAAACCAAGCCATGTTCGGGAATTAAAAGCAGTCTTCGTTCTTTGCGAAACATGTAGTGACAACCATGACTCGAATGCATTCCCACACAATCCAGAATCTTCCTTCTATGTTTGAAACTTTAATAGAAACAATATGTCCAACAATTACAACCCATCATAGAGGAAACACCCTAATTTCTCATGGAGGAATCCAAATAATGCACTTAACACGCAACATCAACTAATGTAATCTACGGGATTCCAGAAAAACAATAGATTTGCTCAGTAGCAGATGTCGCAGCAGGCACCGCCGCCGCCGCAGACAACATACGTACAGACTCTGGAGAATACACTGCAAACCTTTATGACTCAGACTGGTGCATACATTGCAAACAATAACAAGTTCATCCAAAAAGCCGACACCTTCACGGATAGAACAGAAATGAGAATGTAGAATAACGAAGCTGCTCTCAAATCGCTGGAAACTACAGTAGGACAAATGGCATAACAGATGAAAATCATAACCATAAGAGGTCTACCTAGTGATACTAAAGTCGCTAGAATTGGTCCTCATGAACAATGTAAAGCCATATCAACCAGAAGTGGATTACAACTGAAGGACCCCAAAATACCTGCTCAAAAAGTAGGTAAGACCCCTGAAACAATAGCCCCTTAAGAAGCTATTGATAAAATATCTAAAACAAAGGAACCAACAGACACTGTTGATGACACTACTGCAGCAGATGATGCTATAACAGCACCGTAGATAAGATTCCAGTGCGACGAAAAGATCGAAGATCTGCGCTTATCGCCATATTTTCCATAAAGGTTGAAACAGAAAAAACAGGAGTACCAATTTAAGAAATTCCTGTACATACTTAAACAGGTACATATAAACATACTTTTGGTAGAGGCAATAAAGCAAATGCCCAACTATGCCAAGTTCCTTAAGGATATTATATCTAAGAGGATAAAAATTAGAGGATTTATAAAGGGTTCCAAACATGCCCTTGGACACTTACACACCATGACGAGTGGGTTGGACGAGGAAATTTTACATGAAAAGGATGCAAGTGGAAGAAGTAGTTCCACAAGCCTCCATTCCTCTCACCACCGAGGCAAGCCAGCAGGCAGACCCATTCGAGCAAACAACAACATGAGTCTTGGAAATCCTGTAGAGGATGGAGAGAAGACAATTGGCCTTCATGAACTATATTAAGGAGTTCAAAAACACCATCACTACCACCATCCGAGAAGAACTACCATCATGCACGACTGTATTCCCTGACTTCACAGTCAATATTTCCAAATCTCAGCCTCACCCTGTTGCACCCAGTGCTTCAGCCACTATCCTAGTTTCTCCCGCCGCCACTACCGCGGCAGCCGTAACCGAACCACTCTCAGTAGGCTTAGTAGCTGAGTTCCTACGAATGGACTTTACTAACAGAGGAGCTACTCCATAACAGTCAACAACATTCACATGGAGCAACTCAGAAGAAGATCTGACTAGCCAACTACGAGTTGCTGACGAATTCATTGCTGCAGCGCAAGGTGGACAAAAAAGAAAGGCAACATCTTCCTTTCCAATTATCCTTCACATGGAGGAATCACAACAAGACCCCACTCTCGTTCGCGTCCAACCACCATGCTCGTCCAAAAAGCCAATGGTGATCCCACCAAAACCAACCACCGAGCAGCCGCCTAAAACTCACCACAAGCTCCTCATCGACAGTGATTCCGAAGATTCCTTCGGGTCCGCAGAATTTTAAGAGTGACATATTTTCTTTTTTTTTTCTTTTTTCCTTTTCTTTTATCTTTTTATTTCATTTATTTTTTTCTTTTTTCTCTATTACTTGACCATGCATTGAGTACAATGCATCTCTCGATTCTAGGGGAGCAATTATCCAATTTTGTAACATGTAATTATCTGCCAATTGTATGGAAGTAATCAGAGTATCTTATTATTTCTATAAAAAATCTGCTTAATATTCTACCTTATACAAATGCAATTTTTAATTATTTTAGAATGTTGAATTTTATTGAAATTGCCTCAGCAATAATATATTTTCCAGCCGCCGCAGCAGTTCACACCATTCACCAGACTTGAATTCACAAAGGTCTACTAGACTTAGTACTTAGGATTAGACTATGAGCCTTAATTCATATAAAAACTGCTAGTCTTAGTTGATTTTAAAAGTTTTTTTCTTTGAAAAGTAATAAGGACTTAGGCTTAGATTTTAAACTAGAGGTGCATATCACCGGTTGTAGGACTTAGTTTTTCTCCCAGTTACTAGAGGTTCCCGAAATTGGCTTTAGTAAGAAATAGCTAAATACATGAGGTTCCCCAAAACTGGCTCAAGCAGTATAAGTATATAGCAGTATATATTTATACATCAATTTAGGGAGAAAAAAGGAAAAAGAATCAATAAAAATCTTAGTCGAAAGTCTTAAACTAGAAAAAGGATTAGAACTTCGAAAATCAGCCTTGACATAGCTACGCACATACACTAAGACTTTTAGTCCAATTCCGAGGAACTCCTAGAACCTAGAAGAGGCCGAGTCAAGAAAGGAACTCTACCGCGGCAAGTAGGACGGTATATTACTTTAAAATTTCAGACTTAAAAATTATGTTTTGCATTGCTTGAGGACAAGCAATAGTTCGAGTTTGGAGGTGTGATGAGTACTCAAAAGTCCTTATTTTTTATATCATTTCCCCACTCGTTTATTGCTAATAAAGATAAAATTAAAGGCGATAATATATACATTTACTAATAAAGATATTTCTAGTTATTTTTCACATCACAACATCTGAACACTAGCTATATGAAATTATCTAATTTCTGGTATAAAATATATACATTTGATAGTTTTCTTTCTTAGATAGGAAACTAGATCACAAAAAGGACTAAAGAAGAAAATAGATGCTGAATTGCAGAAGAAGCACCCGCCACGACAGTATTTTGAAGGCTGTAGCAGCAGCGTAAAAAAATAATTGGTGCTCAATAGAAAGAGGAAAACATACCAAACTCAACGGACAAAGAGCAAAAGAAAGAAGAAGACTCAGTTAGGAGGTCAAGCCCAAGTCAAAGCCAACCGTGAGAAAGAAGAGATATTTTAGGAAATAAGATTAAATTAATATAGTTTAATTAGGAATTAGATTTCTTTCCCGTTTAGAACTCTTTCCTTGTATGGAAAGATCAACTTAGGGCTTGACCTATATAAGACACTTATTAGGTTTAGGTTTAGTATGGAATCGAGACAGATTCTTACATTATTATACCTTTAGCAGTCGCCTCCATCATGTTCTAAGTCTTTCGTAGGTTTAGATTGTTTTTGAAGTAGTCAGAGATGAAGGTTATGTCACCTTACATATGAGCTCGAAAGATAAGTATGTGAGAAAATCTCATTTGCCTAGCATCGAGAGATATAGGTTCACGAAACGAGAGAATATGATCTTTGGTCATGGGCATTGACTAATCCGTCAAGGATTTCAGCGACTAACAAGACGCATGTGTTTGGTTGTTCGCCCTTGATTCACGCCGGGAGGTATTATCAAGACATGGGTTTCAACAGTTCTCTTCGCTTAGGGATAAGGAAGAAGACATACAAGGATGCTCTGTCGAACAATGGAGTGTTGAATTTTCGATAAGGCATAACCCCGCCTAGGCAGCTGCAGTGACCCTTTGTACGATCCGGCGAGGCGGTAGTGAACCCATTGCATTAATAAGTGAATACTTAACATAATTGGATTCTCCTCTACAAAGCACTCAATCTAGCCTTGCCTTTATCTTATTATTTCGTTAATTAATTTTATGCTTTTATAATTATCTTAGATATAATTCACACCTTCAATTTATTTGTGCTTTTAGTTTCCTTAGTGCAGTCATAAGAAGTAGAAAGGTTGACTCAATCCTCGTGGGACCGACATCTTAAATACTACAATCTGACAAAGATGGAATTAATAGGACTCTATAGCCTCCATCACCCACTTAACTTCTTAAAATTATAGATTAGTCACTGAAAATCCAAATCTTAAGGTTTAAAATTAGGTATTTTTATAAAACTAGGGATTTTGAATTTAGGAATAAAGTTGGGGTGTTACAAGTTTTTACTTCTACAAGAGTAATACTTCCTTTTTTTAATAAAATTTAAAGAGAAAAAGAATAGCAGGCAACAAATAGAATTGTAAATTATTCTTTCATTATCCACTTGCCTAGAGCTTTTTATTTTATCTGAACTAAGATATTTATGGAATTCAGGAAGTGGTTTACTTTTTACCAAGACAACATCGACAACAAAAAATGCAACAAATGCCACAACTCTCGTGCTTGCAACAGAAGCAGCAACTACAATTTTCTACATCGGTATCAATATTAAGAATAACTCCATCAGGTGCAATAACAACAATAACTCTCCCAGATACAACAACAACCCAGTTGCTTCAGCTGCAGCAGCCACAACAACAACAAATGGTTGGATCAGGAATAGATTCGGGTTTGTCCAAGGTCCAGGCTAGTCACAATTAGTTTTTGAAGGTCAAGTTTCATTGCAGGCCCCATCTAACTTGCTTGGATAAGGCTTTATGAGTTAATTAGTCACACTTTAGACTTTGTTGACTTATTATATTGTTATTTTAGTAAATAGATCACTAGCAAGAAACTAGTTAAGATAAAATTATAATTTATCTGATACCGAAACTTGTCTAGCTAGATCTCTAACTACTTGAATAAGTGGATGAACCGAGTTATGAAATCCAACATAAAGTTATCTCAGATTTCTAACATTACTGAGTTGAGGAAGTTGCGAATATGAGCTATCATTGCAGCTATTGCATAGAGAAGCCAATACAGAGATACCAGGTAAATTTTCAAACTACAGATAAAATATTGACTGTGCATCTTCTCCATTCCCTGCAAGAAACGTCATAAATGTGTGATCACCTTGGTTACCCTTTTGCTTTTTGGTCCTCTGGTTAGTGTGGATATATGTTGAGAACACCCAACCATTATCGTGTAAGAGATTCTGTGGGGTCTCTGTAATGTCAACTAGTCTACCAATCAATGAGTAATGTTTGTTGGTTGTATCTACCATGACAAACAGTCATTGAAAATTCACAATATAAAATAGATGATTTATATTCTCTTATGCTAATTGTCAAACCGACATCCTGATTCCACCCTCAAACCCTGTTTTGGAAGCTCTGACCTTATAGAAAGCATGTTATTCAATTATCTTTAAGAGAAAGTTGAGCAAGTTTAGAAAGTAGTTTCAGTTAAGAAAAGATAACCTCAATGTATACATTTTATAAATTTAACAAAGATAATGGCATGATATGATATAATAACAATTTTAGTCTTTATAAATTTAGTCTTATTCAAAAAGGTTCAACAAATATAATTTTAATATTTAAAAATCCTATCAATTTAGTCTTTATACACCATCATCATCTTCTTTGAAAATAAACAAATAATATATTTAAAAAAATAGAATTTAAACCTAACTTATACACCATCTTCTAATTGTAATATATTACCCTGAATTTGAATCAAACTTAAATCAAAAAAGAAGGATAAAAATAATTTTGTTGACTATTAAAACAAAATCGTAAAGAAGAGAGAATAAAGACCGATAATAAATAAATAAGAAAACTATGTAATAATTTTTTTGTTAAAATCATTATGGTATAACGTTAAAAAATACATCTAACATTTGACTGAATAGTTATTTTAATTTTAATTTTTTTAATTAATTTAATCTTTAACATTTTATTTTAGGTCAAAATAGCTTATATGCATATGAAAACGCATTTAGTCTACTAATGATAAACAATTTGAAATTACTTGACAAAAAGACATGTCAATAGTAAAAATAAATTTATAAAATAATTTATTGATAATACCATTTGATACTATCATATCAGTATGCACTATTATATAGGTTTGATATGTCATTTTAATCTAATTATTGTTAATTATTTTATAATTTTTATTTATAAAAATTATTTTAATCTAAAATAAAATATTAAAAATAAATTAAAATAATTATTCAATCAAAAGTTTAGATACTTTTGACTTTATACGCTTTCTGACAACCAAAAGGATTTCATCCCGAGAAAAATTATTTAGTTGATAAGATAAAATTATTTTTGATTTTGACCTGTTTATTTTTTATTTTTGATAAAATTGAGAGAAAAACATACTTTCAAGTGCCTCATTAAAAACCCTCCTAAACCTAAATGAGGGGGAAAAACACACTTGATAGTAATTAAAAAATGATAAAAGAAACACCTAAGTAAACATTACAGACCCACACCCTCATAGAGTTACAAGTCATCATGAACCAAAGCCAAAACTGCATCCGGTGAAAAAAATGCGGATACAAGATGAGAAATTCAGTTCTCCAAATGAAGGAACATCACCAGATTGAGCCATTTTGGCTAACCCTTCAACAACCTTATTCTATGTCCGCCGAATATGAAAAATTTTGATCTCCCAAGTTTGATCATGAAATGAACAAACCTCTCTAACCAATGATGTCAAACCACCTCTTGCAGTCCGTTTAAGTAAAATACGAACCACATCTAGACTGTCCACTTCAACAATAACCTTTCTTAAACCTCTCGTCCAAGCCAGACGAATACCTTCAATAACCCCCCAAAGTTCAGCTTCAATAATTGAGCAAATACCCACACACTTCGTGAACCCAGATAACCACTCCCCGACACTATTTCTTATCACCCCACCACAAGTAGCAAAACCCATAGAAGCATTCCGAGAACCATTTGTATTGAACTTCAACCACTCGGTTGAAGGAGGTTGTCAATTCTCATTAAAACCTACACCTGAACGTCCAAACTCCCCATGTTGCCTCGTGGACGATTTTCCCAAAATGTATAACTCATAAGCTCGATGACTTTCATTCCATACACTAAAAACATCATATTTACTTGAATCAAAAACACACAAATTTTGATACTTCTATAGGATCTATAACACCGAGCCAAAAAATAAGTCCCAATAAGGCATATTCAAACCAAAATAAGTTGGATGCGCCAAATTTATTTTAATCCAGTCATGAACATAGAAAGAAATTCAAGAAGTTTATTTGCACTAATCGTAGCAACCCACATAGCAGTAGCCGGAGAACAATGACGCATAATGTGATCGATAGACTCCACTATATTTATACAAATTCCACAAGTCATACTATCTGTCATATGCCGTCGAACACGTTCTAGGTTAGTGAGAACACGTCTGCTAGCAACAAGCCAAAGAAATGAACGTGTCTTTAGAATACCTTTAAATTTCGTAATTAGCTTCCATAAATTATCTTCATTGTAAACATTAGGATCAGTCTAGAACTCATACGTAGATTTCACCGAGATAACCCGTGACCTATTCCATTTCTAACCAACATAATCAGAGAAAGAAAATTAACGAGGTGTCAAACATACAACTAATCGATGGAGGATTGAATCAGGAAGGTATGTGGCATATTCTTGCCATTTACAACACCCCAAATGATCAACCATATTGCTCACCGTAACCAAAGGCAATATTGCAATAATTTTCTGATCTATAACATGATATATCAAAGGACCGACATCACCTAACCGAGCATCTCGCCAAAAATCCACTAAATTTTTATCTCCAACAGTCCAAACAAGACTATCATGTATAAAACACCAAACGAAGTTAACACCCCTCCAAAGATGTGAACAATATGCTCGATGAATTTTTTCTAGAATAAAATCATTGCATTTGTACTGTCTTTAGCACTTGCACCCATAACTGATCCAGATGAGACACAATATGGAAAGAAATATTCATAAAAAAGCCTCATTTTGTTTGTCCATTCGCTTAAAACCCAAACCGTAATGTTGAATATGAGAACAAACTCTCTCCCAATTCACAAGGTGCACCCCACGCTTCTTGTCATTATGAAACTAAATAAAGTTTCGAACAATTTTTTTAACTTCATGACACACACCTTTTGGTAAAAGTATGGACTGCATAGAGCAGTACGGAATAGAAGACAAAACAGATTTAACAACTACCACACGCCTCGCGAATGAGAGACTATTTGCCGACCAACCATTTATTTATCCTGAACACGCTGAATAATATATTGATAAACAATATTGGTCACTCTAGAATGTAAAAGAGGGAACCCCCAGATATCTTCCAAATCATTAAATTCATGAAACCCAAACCTAGCTCTGATGCTCAAAAGTAATGTTTCCATAACATTTTTAGAGAAAAAAAATATTGGACTTATCACACTAACCTTTTGCCCAGAAGCAACACAAAACTTATACAAGATCTCCTCAATCACATTAACCTGAGTCTTCGATGCCTCAGCAAAAAGAAGCATGTCATCGGTAAAAAATAAATGAGAAATTACTGGAGCATTTTTGACAAATCATATAGGTTTCCAAGAGCCATCATGTACAGCAAGGTGAATCAACTGTGTCAACCTTTCCATGCAAAGCACAAATAAATATGGAGAGAGGGGATCCCCTGATGAATACTACGTGAAGGAAAAAATGACTCAGATGTAGACCCATTCTAGAGCAATTGCATAGATATCGAGGATACACATCGCATAATTAAAAGTTGAAACTCATCTAGTAAACCAATGTCTTTCAGTGTGTCATCAAGATAAATTTTAAATGTCATAAAGCCAACTTTTCCTTTCTTACTGCGTATAGAATGAATCACTTCTTGTGTTATTATTATATTGTCCGTAATAGAATGAACGGGCACGAAACTTATTTGGTTCATTGATACACAATCCGGCATGTACTTCTTTAGGCGATTAACAATAGTTTTCGTGATAATTTTATACAACACTGAACACAAACTAATGGGGGAAATTGGTTCATATTTGAGGAGTACCTAAAAGGCAATTATTTATCACTCTTCTTATGGTACTTTCTGCATCTATTATACACCAACTTGACCTGAAAAATGGACTCTGTGCATAATAGTGGATATTCCGTTATCACTATTCATAAAGTTAATATTTATAGAGAATGTAGATATTATTACATAATCTGTACATGCAGGAATATCTAGGGCCGAAGCAGCAGTGAAACAGTGTTGAGGCTGAGGTAGGGAACAAAGCTGCGGCAGCATCCAGAGTGGCAGCACCAACATTCGAGGCGCAATGAAAGATAAAAATATAGAGAACATTCTGGAAGATGTAGCGCACCAATTGGACCAGGCTAGCGTACTAAAAATCCAAGTCAAAGATCAAACGGGAAAATCCTTCTAGAAGGCGGCAAACTTGGAAATATCAGATCTCTTGAAGAAGACTTGTTCCTTACTCCAAGTTAGAGTCTATTTAGGAAAGTTTTGCCCTAGGTTAATACTATATATAGCCTAGCCGGACACATTGTTTAGAGAGCCGATTTTTAAAGAAACCCCTCTCCCAAAGAATTATACTTAACGATATTATGTTCTAAATTTCTTAGTGATAGGTGAAGGTTGTAGATATTAGTGAGAGAAGATTATTTCTTGTTTCTTGTTCTAATGCAATAATAATATCAAAGTTTGCTTATCCTATTGTCATTCCTTGTTCTTGCATTCAAGCTCGAGAGAAAAGTTTGTAAGTAATATATTTATCTAGCATCGAGAGGTGTAGATTCACGAAAAGGATAAGTGCGGTGTTATAGACACTAACTCGGCCTAGAGATACGTTAAGAGTTTCAGCAGCTAAAAGAATTGGATTGGTTGGTGATTATCGTTGATTTACACTGAGAGGTATCGTTAAGGACCAGTTATTAATAGTGCTCTGACCTAGAGATAAGCGGAGTCAACTAAGGATACTTTACTGAACTTTGATGCATTTGCCCAAGATCAAGAGATTGTCGCGGTAGAGAACACTAATGTTGCCGAGGCTGTATCTGCAGTAATGTCGAAGCAGTGTTGTGTAACTGCATTAGACAAGAAGAAGAGCAACTGAATCCACTAATTGACACAGTTGGATCGTACCCACTTTCTCTATATCGTTCTTAATCTTTTATTTTATGTTTTGTTATTTAATTATTTAGTTACTTAAACAAATCCACTTATCTGTGTTTTTACTTTATCTTTCAGTAGCAAGGGAACAAGGGAAGACATATTAAGTATACCAATCCCTGTGGAGACGATACACGATATACTTATCACTTTATTACTTGACGACGTATATACTTGCACTCAATTACGCTTTTATTGCACGTATCAATATTCTTAGGTGAATTAACTTTCGGTAATAGCACAAACAATGTACAATTCAAAGATGGAGAAATAGGTTGTCCCTCAAAAGTAGCTCAAACCAAATTGCATACAGAATATCCCATATGTCCCAATTGCTCTGGTAAAACACAACATGTAAACCATCAACTCCCGGAGCCTTCAACGGTCCCATATCAAACACAACAGTACAAACTTCCTCATTAGTAATCGGTTTTAAAAATACATTCTTCATTTCTTCAGTACATTAGCGAAAATGAACCCTAATCACATAATCAAGACCAAGACTTCCACAAGTGGAAAACAGATTTTGGTAGAAACCTATGGTCATGCTTTGTAATTATTGCTGATCAGAACACCAAACCCCATTTGAATCTTTTAGAGCCATAATAACATTAGCTTTTTTTTCTTTGCATCGTACACCGGTGATAATAAGAGGTATTACGATCACCAAGACTTACCCAACAAACTCGTGATTTTTGAAGCCAGAGGCTCTCCTCGTAGCGCAAAACCTCCTCTAATTCTGCTCGTAAATCATGGTCCAACTGGAAAAGGAAATTAGAATGAGTAACACGTAGTGCTTGGTCAATACCCCTGATGCGCACAAGTAATTTCTTTTTCTTCTTACCAATGTGACCAAAAACTTCTTTATTCCATTGGTGAGCTTTGTTAGTAAAAACTTGAACATTTGATTCCACATCCAAGTTGAGATCCCAAGTGTTTTAAAGGAATTCCTCGAACTGTGGATGATATTACCAAGCTACAATAAAGCGGAAAGGACAATTCTCCTTATCACCCTCATTATTCGGATAATGAAGTAACAAAGGGTAATGATTAGACTCCACATGATCCAAATGAGAAACCATTATATTTGGAAAGAATCTCGCCCAACCTTGATTAAACAAATATCTATCCAATCTCTTTCAAGTCGAACTACGCTTCCAAGTAAAATCATCTCCTCTAAAATCTACCTCCATTAAGCCATTATAAAAAATAATATCATGGAACATAAGACTGACTCCAATTCCCCAAAGAGAACCACCATCACGTTCATTTTGTCGCAATGTAGAATTGAAATACCCACCTAGTAACCATGCCATATCATTATCGGAGTTTAGATCAGATAAAATATCCCATAGTCTTTTTCGAATAGTAGCATTAGGTCTAGCATACACAGTTGTAAAATACACCCAACGAGTAGATCCGATAAGAGAAACCTAACCATGTACAAACTGATTAGAAATCTTTAAAAAATCAACTTTAATCTCGTCATTCCAAAGAATCCATATCCCTCAACTAAGTCCATTTGCCTCAACCCGAAAAGAAATAGAAAACCTAAAATGAGAAATCACATCATCTGCACGAATTCCACTAACACGAGACTCAAAAAGTGCCACAAATTAAGAATGATGTTGCCTGCAAAAATCTTTAAAATAACATCAAAAACTAGAGCTAGCCGCTCTTTGGCAATTCTAGAAAAGAAACTTAATCATTGGAACTAGAATAAAAACGAAAAAAACAAGACCAACTTATTGGTTTGAGAACACCTATTCCCGTTTTAATACCACCATCACTATATGTAGTATCCATTGCCACAATATTGACTATAGCCTCACAATGCGCATTCACCGGTAAATGATTCTCCATTTTCGAGGTATTAGATAAACCAACACCAACAATACTAGAGCCAGGAGGTATCCATTCAGAAAGCAACGGGCGTTGTGGTGGTTTATTTTCCTTATCTTTACGTACTTTCAAACCCAATTTTTTAAGCTCCTCAATATTATTTCGTACAAAACTTTATTTTGCCCCACCAATTACTAATTTTTGCCTTCTCTTTTCATTTGCAGCATCAAGAATCGATACTGCAGCATGAGAACCCACAACATGTTGTACTATATGAGACGTAACTTGAGGAACATGACTCCCCCTAAAGAAACAACTAGAACAGTACTCAGGATATTAGCGTTTACCTCTTTCAGGACTACTCCACCAGAAACCTTACGGCTATTAACGGTCGTAGTATGAACCGAATATGTCTCGAACGATGAAGAAACCTTGTGTTGTGATTTATTGCCCGTAACACCATTTCCCTTACTATAAATAAATGCCTCGGCATTAAGGGTTCCGTTATTAGAAATATTTGTCTCATCATTACCATTATCCGTAATATCAGTCATTGCTTCTAACTCACTAAGAACAGAAAATCGAGATTCTTTGGAGGGTGGAATTGCCGATGCTACTCCTATGGACCGATTTCCATCTTTATGTGGTTGCCTTCTCTTATTTTCAACAAGCATCCACGGTCCATACATTTCATTTTCCGTAGAAAAATGACGAACATTACCGATGAAGCTAGTGGCAAATGAATTTGGCATATTACAATTACTATTACTTGTTTTATCTGGTGAACACATTTTAGATGAATGACCATATAACCCACATGAAAAAAATACGATGAAGTCCCTCATACTCAAGTCGATAAACGATGTCATATATTTTCACTCCTGATATTAGAGGACTCTTAAGCGAGACGATTACTGCTAGCCTCGCAAAAACACCCCCGATCACCCACATGAGTGCTATAATCCACTTTCACAACTTTTCCAAATACACCAGCAATATGGCAAAATAAAGCCTTTGAGTAATACCTGTAAGGGAGTCCCGGAATCCTAACCCAAACCATATTTGTGATGGAAATTACTCATAAGTGAAGAACTCTCTTGTCCACAGTTGTATAGTGAGATAACTTCTAAACACGGCCCAAGGTCCGCTAGTCATCACATGCTCATAATCGTATTCATTCTCAAACATAATCAAATAATAATCATTGGTGAGATCAACAACCTGAAACGTTCCTTATTGTTGCCAGAGCATTTTGATTCTTCTTAGAAGAGTTTTGTATCCAATTGATCGACCAAGGAGTCGAACAATGATTGATCGATGCATACTATGATCAATACGTTTGTACACCCTCTCAGAAAAGTTCATGATGAGTGCCTAAAAGAAAGTTATTTACTACCCTTCTTATGGTACTTTATGCACCTATTATACACCCACTTGAATCGAATCATATACTCTTTGCTCAAATATTGGATATTCCGTTATCACCACATACAAAGTTAACATCTATAGAGAATGCAGATATTATTACAATTTCTGTACATGTAGGAATATCCAGAGCCGAAGCGGCAGAAAAGCTATATTGAGGCTAAGGTAGAGGAATGACCGCGGCAGAATCCAGTGTGGTAGCACAAACAATGGAGGCGCATTGAAAGATAAAAATCTAGAGAATATTCTGGAAAACACAACGCATCAATTGGACCAGGCTAGCGTGCTCAAAGCCCAATTCAAAGACCAAGCGGAAAACTCTTTCTAGAAGACAGCAAACTTGGAGATATTAGAATCCTTGAAGAAGACTTGTTCCCTACTCCAAGTTGAAGTCTATTTAGGAAAGGTTTGCCCTAGGTTAAGACTATAAATATACTAGTCGGCCACATTGTCTAGGAGAGTCGATTTGTAGACAAAACACTTCTTCCCTAAGAACTGTACTTCCACGATAACATGTTCTAAATTTCTTAGGGATAGATGAAGGTTGTTGATATTAGTGAGAGGAGATTGATTCTTGTATTCTTGTTCTTATGCAATAAAATCAGAGTTTGCTTATCCTATTGTCATTCCTTGTTCTTGTATCCAAGCCCGATAGGGAAGTTTGCAAGTAATCTATTTATCTAGCATCGAGAGGTGTAGATTCACGAAATGGATAAGTACGGTGTCGACGACACTAACCCGACCTATACCCTTGTGGAGGCACTAAAGGGGTAGGTTAAGAGTTTCAGTAGCTAAAAGAAGTGTTGGATTGGTTGGTGGTTATCTTTGGTTTACGCTGAGAGGTATCGTCAAGGACCGAGCATCAACAGTACTTTGACTTAGAGATGAGAGGAGTCACTTATGGACACTTTGTTGAACTTTGATACTTCTGCCCACGAGCAAGAGATTGTCGTGGCAGAGGAGCACCAGCATTGCCGAGGCAGTATCTACAGTACTATCGAAGCAATGTTGTGCGATTGCATTGGACAAGAAGAAGATCAATTGAATCTACTAATTGACGCAATTGGATTCTACCCGCTTTCTCTATAATCGTTCTCAACTCTTTATTTTATGTTTTGTTATTTAATTATTTAGTTAGATAAAACAAACCATCTTATTTGTGTTTTTATTTTATTCTCAGGAGCAAGGGAAGGAAGAAAGACATATTAATTATATCAATCCCTGTGGAGACGATACATGATATACTTATTATTTTATTACTTGACGACGTGTACGCTTGCACTCAAAATAGCGCTTATACCACGCCTATCAAATTTTTGGTACCGTTGTCGGGGATTGGCAACTAAATTTTGTTTTCTTTAATTTTCTTGCTCTTTAATTATTAGTTATCTAACTTTAACTTTAGTTTTATTTTATTTTTATTTTTACTATTTTTTTATTTATTTGGTTTATGACCAGGGCAAATCCGAGTGGACCATTGTACGAGTTGGATCCTGAGATTGAACGTACAAGACATAATCTAAGACGAAATCTGTTCCAAACTATGGACAATCCACCTAGAGGACTTGTTGATCATAATATACTGTCGTCAGCAATGCAACAGCAGCCAATGTCGCACCCATTGCCGAGGCAGCCCACTGTTAGAGACTATTTGGTGGAGGATTTGAACGGACTTAACCCTGGCATAGTTACCTCGGAGATTGAAGCAACTCACTTTGAGCTTAAACTAGTAATATTCAACATGTTGAACACAATTGGACAGTTTGGAGGGTCTGCTACTGAAGATGCAAGGCAGCATCTTAAATCCTTCATAGAAGTGTGCAACTCTTTTAAGATTCAAGGAGTCCATGAAGATATTTTGTGCTTAAAATTGTTCCCCTATTCACTGAGGGATAGGGCGAAGACTTGGTTGAATGGAATCCCAGCTGGATCAATCGGATCTTGGGAAGAACTTTGCCGAGAATTTATTACGAGGTTCAATCCAACAAATCTCTACGAACGCATTCGTAATGAAATTAAATCATTCCGGCAAGATGAAGATGAACCGATGTACGAGGCATGGGAACGTTACAAAGAAATATTAAACAAATGCCCCTTACATGGTTTTCCCTTGTGGATGCAAGTTTCCATGTTCTGTAATGCTACCAATGCTTCCACAAGGATGATGCTAGACACTTCCGCAAATGGGACACTTTTAGATAGAGCACCCGCAGAAGCCATTGAAATTTTGAACAACCTCGCAAGGAACGATTTCCAATTTCCCACATCAAGGCGAGGAGGAATGAGACATCATGTCACAGCTCATAAATTAGACACAACAAGTTCGATGACAGAACAATTGGCTTCTCTGACCAAGATGGTTCAGAATATGCAAAACCAAAGAAGCATACATAAGGTTAAGGCAGTCAACTCATCAGATTATATGCCAGAAGAGGAGACCGGCCTATATGTTGGAAATTATAACAGAAATAATTCAATGATGTCCAACAATTATAACCCATCTTGGAAAAGGCATCCGAACTTCTCTTGGAGTAACCCTAACAATGCCTTGAATCCAACTACCCAAGCCTCTGGATTTCAGCATCAGAACCAGAACCTGCCGCAGTAGAACACTTAGTAGTCCATGCCGCAGCAGCAGGTACAACAACAACAGTCTCTGAATGCACTGGCCGATTCTCTCACAGCTTTCATGTCAAAGATTGATGCCTACATGATGGAGAATAATCGCTTCATGAAACGTACTAATGACTTCATGAATAGAACGGAGATGAGACTGCAGAACCAGGAGGCTGCAATAAAATCCCTAGAAACCCAGGTTGGTCAATTTGCCCAACGCCAAAATACTCGACCACCTAGAGGTTTACCTAGCAATACTGAAGTTGCTAAGGTATTAGGCCACGAGCAATGTAAAGTAATTACCACCAGAAGTGGCCTACAGCTGAAAAATAAAGAGGGGACCTCAACTGAAAGAGTCCAACCAGAACAGCAACTACATGAGGACTCAGAGGCTGAGCAAGACCCTGCCGAAAGCTCTACCACGGCAATAGAACCAGCAATATCAAAACCTTCTGCTGAGGCAGCTACAGAAAAATTCACCCCAGGTATAAAACTCAATATCCAAGGAAACCTGGAGGACATCAGACCACCACCTCCTTTTCCATAGAGGCTAAAGAAGCAAAAACAGGACCACTAATTTCAGAAGTTCCTAGACATCCTGAAGCAGGTCTATATTAACTTGCCCTTAGTTGAGGCGATTAAACAAATGCCCAACTATGCTAAGTTTTTAAAGGACATAATATCCAAACGACGAAGGCTAGGAGAATTTGAAAGGGTGGCAGCCACTGAAGGTTGCATGGTAATGCTACATAATCGCATGCCGCCCAAACTAAAAGATCCTGGCTGCTTCACAATTCCTTGTGCAATTGGAGATGGTTATAAAGGAAAGGCCCTATGCGACTTGGGAGCAAGCATCAACTTAATGCCTAAATCAATTTTTCAGAAACTCGGAATTGGACAGGCGAAACCAACAATAGTACTGCTCCAACTTGCGGGTCGGTCTTACGTGCATCCTAAAGGCAAAATCGAGGATATTCTGGTGAAAGTTGACAAGTTAATCTTCCCTGCTAACTTTCTTATCCTTGACTGTGAAGTTGACGACAATGCACCGATCATATTGGGTCGACCTTTCCTTGCTACTGGACGCACTATCATTGATATGGAAAATGGCGAGCTCACAATGCGATAAATGATCAACAAATCAAGTTGAACGCCTTCCACAATCTGCCAAATTCAGACGCTCCAGCAGAATGTAAGGCTCTCCATACACCAAATAAGGGTACTAAAATATCCTGCCTGGGCAGCACGCTCGACAGACTATTCAGTAAAAGAATAAAATCCAAAGGAGAAGCCGAATGCACCGAAGGGACTGGCCAACTCATGCAGACAAACATGGGCTAGAAAGAGATAACGAAAATGGGAGATGCATTCACATGCACTCCACAAGTAACCTAATCTCTTCCCTTCATTTTTTATTATAAGATTAGTATATATAGTATTATTTTCAGCATTCTTTATTTTTAAGTATTTTTTTATTTTCAGTATTTTGTTATTTTACTTTATGATCAACAATTTTTTATTTTTAGTATTTTAGATTCAGTGTTTTTAATAAAGTGATGAATGCAGGAAAAATTTTGCCACAGTAGGAAGTCTGCTGTCGCGGCAGCACTGTGTCAGAACCGCAGAATTACCAACGGGCAGAAACAGTGTAACGGCTCTCTGCCGAGAAATCTGCCATGGCAGTAACTGTGCATCCAGGCAGTAAATGCCTAACGGTTAGTATTTTTAACAGTCATATTTTTACAGCCTATATAAGCAGACTACCGCTGTGCATTATTTACTTTGCATTCTTGTTATCCTTACTTTCACAATCTTGCTCTCACTACTTCGTGCAATTTTCAGAACAATCTCTATTCACTCTAGAAATTCTCAAACCGCCTTACACAAACAGTTCAATGGCTTATTACACAAGATTTGCCCCAGCCACTATTGCTGAAAGATTCAACCGATCATTCATTGCTCGACAACTATGGGAAGAGCAGGGATTTCAACAGAATAATGATATGAACTTTAGCATTGAACCATATTTATTCGACAAGATTCAGCGTCAGGATTGGGAGGCTTTCTGTCTACAGCCTCAAGCAGCAAATGCCACAATTGTACGGGAATTCTACGCACATGGGCCGAGCGAGGATACTCTCTTTGTCCACTACCGAGGCAAACATGTACAACTTGATACCAAAGTCATAAATGACTTTTATGGTCTCACACCCACACGAGATGATCATGCCGACTACATAGACAGTATCACCACTCAAGACTATGAGGAGATTAAGGATGAGCTTTATTACAGCAATACTTCATGGGAAACCGGTGCCTATAAAGGTTCAGTAACACGGTAGAGTCTAATACCCGAGGCCAAGATGTGGTGTACGTTTGTCAAAAGACGACTTATCCCAACTTCCCACAACAGCACAATGGATCGAAAAAGATTGGCGTTGATCTAGTCCATCATCAAGAAGAGAAGCATCAACGTTGGAGAAATCATCCTTCACGAAATCCATGAATGCGGTAAGAAGGAACGCAGACCATTGTACTTCCCCTGTTTAATCTCTGCCTTATGCATTAATGTAGGAGTTCTAGTCAAAGATACGGATGAGTACACGCCAACTAGGCAGGGATGGATAAGAGACTTCTGCCACCGAGTTATGCAGATAACACATGTTAAGAGATTTCACCGCCGGAGGGCAGTATTCAACAGAATCACCAGTATCTACCGAACCGACTGCCGGAGTAGACCCATACCAAGAGATTTTACAAAGGATGGCAGTCATGGACCTTCATCAACAGTGCTACATGGAGTACCAGCGTGACTTTAACACGTCTCTAGCCAACGTGATGATGTAGAGCTTTCCACATCAAGGGGCACAATTTCCTGAATTCCCAGCCAATATGTTCGTCACTGTTGCCCTTTATATTGATACAACACCTACAGGCACTACCGCCACATCATCCACCAGCAGGCGACCATCAAAGAGTAGAGCTATCTTCCACTCTCCACAACAAAATCCTATCCCTATCGACAATTTTTTTGAAGACAGTCTCTCTAGACAGATCGATGAGTATGTCCATGAGAGCTCATCACATACCCAAGAGAGGATACCAATTGCCGAGTTTGGGGGAGAAACAAAGGTAATGCATACAGATGACGAAGAAGATGAAGATATAGCCCCACTGCAAAAACAAATGCCCAGCAGAGTACAGCCGCCCTAGCAGGCAAAAACACAGTAATCACCAGGACAGGGAGCAAGAATGAAAGCATCGGTAGGAATACCTAGGAGGGCAGCTATCTCCAGCAGATCTTCTGAATCACAATCGGAATCTATTTAAATCCTGATGCTTTATTATTCTTGTTTTCTTTTACTGTTTGCTTTATATTTTGAGCATTGAAGACAATGCTCGGTTTGAGTTTGGGGGAGATTGAAGGTCTAGAAGCACTACCGAGGCTACCCAATGTCGCGGCAATACCATAAAAGGGAGTAAATTTTTACCGAATTTTTTTTATATATTCTCTTTTCTTGAACTTATGTTTATAATCTTGTACTGCCTTATGTCAGCTTTGCTTTAGTTTACTCCTTTAAGGCTATAGAAATTTTTCTCCTTACCATGGCTAAGTACTGTTTGGAAGGGATAGCCATAGGATACTCATGGAATAAAACTTAGAAGCTTACTTTAGGGTTAGACAAAAAAAATAAACACTTTTTGGACTTGTTTGATTTAGGAGTTCTTTTAATAAACTTAGGTGATAAAGACTTAGAACTTGTTGGAAAAATAACTAGAGGTGCCTATCACCGGCTCTAGTTTTGCTCTCCTTCTTACTAGAGGTACCCAAAATTGGCTCTAGTATGCTAAACAGTGCTACAAAAGAAAAAGAATAAATAAAAAAGAAAAAAGAAAGAAATAAAAAACACATATCTTGAGGTGCACGAAATTGGCTCAAGACTTGTTGTTTTAAGGAGATAGCTAATCCAAGATTCTACTTGTCTTGAACTTAGAGTTTATCTAAGAAAGCCTTGAATCAGCCTTGTCCATTAAACACACACTCACCTAGCCCTAGAGTTTGTTTCTTAGTAGAAGTCCTTGGGTAAACTAGTGGCTAAAACGGAGAGATAGACATGACCATGGTGGGGAGAATAGATGGAAGATTAAGACCAAAGGGGAGTACGATTTAGCAATTTGATGTTTGACATTGCTTGAGGACAAGCAATAGTTCGAGTTTGGGGGTATTTGATGAGTGCCTAAAAGGCAGTTATTTACTACCCTTCTTATGGTACTTTATGCACCTATTATACACCTACTTGAACCGAATCATATACACTTTGCTTAAATATTGGATATTTCGTTATCACCACATACAAAGTTAACATTTATAAAGAATGCATATATTATTATAATTTCTATACATACAGGAATATTCAAAGCCGAAGCGGCAGAAAAGCTACGTTGAGGCCGAGGCAGAGGACTAGCCGGGGTAGAATCCAGTGTGGGAGCATCAACAATGAAGGCACATTGAAAGATAAATATCTAGAGAATATTCTGGAAGACACAGCGCATCAATTAGACCAGGCTAACGTGCTCAAAGCCCAATTCAAAGATCAAGAGGGAAACCCTTTCTATAAGGCGGCAAACTTGGAAATATCAGAATCTTTGAAGAAGACTTGTTCCCTACTCCAAGTTGAAGTCTATTTAGGAAAGGTTTTCCCTAGGTTAAGACTATAAATATACTAGCCGACCATATTGTCTAGGAGAGCCGATTTGTAGAGAAAACCTTTCTTCCCTAAGAATTGTACTTCCACGATAACATGTTCTAAATTTCTTAGGGATAGGTGAAGGTTGTTGATATTAGTGAGAGGAGATTGATTTTTTTATTCTCGTTCTTACGCAATAAAATCAGAGTTTGCTTATCCTATTATCATTCTTTGTTCTTGTATCCAAGCCCGAGAGGGAAGTTTGCAAGTAATCTATTTATCTAGCATCAAAAGGTGTAGATTCACGAAAGGGATAAGTACGGTATCGGCGACACTAACTCGGCCTATACCCTTGTGGAGGTACTAAGGGGTAGGTTAAGAGTTTCAACAGCTAAAAGAAGTGTTGGATTGGTTGGTGGTTATCTTTGGTTTACGCTGAGAGGTATCGTCAAGAACCGAGCATCAATAGTACTTTGACTCAGAGATGAGCGGAGTCACTTATAGACACTTTGTTGAACTTTGATACTTCTGCCCACGAGCAAGAGATTGTCGCGGCAGAGAAGCACCAGCATTACCGAGGCAGTATCTGCAGTACTATCGAAGCAGTGTTGTGCGATTGCATTGGACAAGAAGAAGATCAATTGAATCCACTAATTGACGTAACTGGATTCTACCTGCTTTCTCTATAATCGTTCTCAACTCTTTATTTTATGTTTTTTTATTTAATTATTTAGTTAGATAAAACAAACCATCTTATTTGTGTTTTTATTTTATTCTCATGAGCAAGGGAAGGAAGAAAGACATATTAAGTATATCAATCCTTGTGGAGATGATACACGATATACGTATCATTTTATTACTTGACGACATGTATACTTGCACTCAAAATAGCGTTTATACCACGCCTATCAGTTCACTAAAGGAAAAGGACCTGAAACAACCCCTGCATAAGATGGCGATACAACATCAATCCTCTTTGAATTTGCAAGATCTGATTCGGACTTATCTCCTTGAAACCTAGAACCCTATTACATATCAACCTCCATCCCCTTCATAGATTTAGATCCAATAACAGATTTCGTAGCCTTACCACACTTCAACGCCTGTTGATCATCAATCGACAAAGGAGAACCTGGGCGTTCAAGTGGTGGAAATTGCACCTGATCAACAACCGCCACTCTCACACTTTCATAGTGATCATTTGAATCAAAAATCTGATAAACAATATCAGGATCTGTCGGTGGAGTAAGATTATCTAGCGGAGGGAATAAAAACATAATTGGATGAATGAAGCTTCAAGATTTACAGTGTACAGCGTACGACATTCAAGTGGCGGTGATTCACGACCGACGGTGGTTGACGGTCGATAGTGATTCACGTAGGTTCTTTTTTGAAAAGAAACAAAGAGAGAAAATCACGATTTTTTGAGCAAGCACATTTAATAAGTTAACTAAGCTAATTATTTTTGTTCTCTCATATCTCCTTATTGACCTGTTTATTAAACTTGAGATATTGTTAACTTAATTTGAACTCCAACAATCATTAGGGGTGTGCAAAGAAACTGAGAAACCGAAAAACTGATCCGAATCGAGTTATGCGGTTCAGTTCGAGTTTACGTATTATGGTTTGATTTTTGGTTTGGTTTAAAATTCAAATTGTATAATTCAGTTCGATTTCGGATTTTTTATATGAAACCCGTTTATTTCATATCGACCCGAATTAAAGAAAAAAATTATGACCCATATCAAATATTTTAAAGATAGCCTCTTGAAATATTTGGATTTATTTTTTAAATTGATCTCTTGAAATATTTAGATATAATTTTATAATATTAAATTGATTAGATATCATATTTCAAATTCGAATATGTTTTTATAATATCTACTATTTATGATTATTTTATAACATAGAATATTTGAGTTTGTCTTTAATCAAACAATATATTAGGCTATACATATGTTTAGGTTGGTGATATAGAATCATTGAGTGTATATTAATTAAACGAATGTTTTTTATGATTTATTTTTAGATATATTGTTCATTTTGTAATCATTGTTATTTTTTTATTTTTTATTTAAAATCTTAGATTTCTCAAGGGCTCGAGACGTGTTTTCATATTATTAATGATAATAAATTGATATTGAAGGGTCTAATAAATATTTTATTTATTTTGATTATTTTTTTTAAAATAAAAAATTCCGTTAAAACCACGGGTTTTAACCGAACCGCAAAATTCGATTTTTTATTTTTTTAATTTTTATACCTTTCGATTTGAGTTTCAGTTTTCTTTTTAAAAAACCGCAGATTACGACTCGGTTTACATTTTAATAAAAACTTAAACTGAATCGAATACATCTCTAGCAAGCAGGTAAGAAAATAAAAGACTGAACTACCAGATATTTCTACATGAAACACAAACATTCTAAAAACAATCATGTTGTTTACGGAATGATATGACTTTTTAATGTTTTGATTATTGTCTTTTAATTCAAGTTTGTTCCAATGATTAAAAATAATATAATTTTTATAAATAATTTTTATATCAAACCAATAAATAATTAGAAATATATTGTGAAAATTATTAATTTTGTATAATTATATTTATATCTTTAACTTTTTAATAAAATATACCTTATAAATAAAATTATTTGAACTTATCTAAAACATCATTTATTTTTTAATTTATAGAGAAAACAATTATAAATTTACTTTGTTACATATAAAAAAATTAAAAAAATAATTATAGATTTACTTTCATCTTTTAAATATGTACGTTTGTTCTTAATTTTAAATTATAATTTTGTTTAAGTTAAAATTATTACTTTATGTATGATATATGAATAAAAATTTTCAGTACATCATTATTATAATCCATATTAAAAAATTAAGATTTGAGTTTAAAGAGTAAAATTTAAAATTTAAATTTAAAAAATTAAATTTAGAGTATATTTTTAAGATTAAAATTTAATTTTTTTTAATATTAAACATAAAAAAAATACAAAAAGAGTATGATTTTTTTTCTCGAAATTTATCCTTCCATTTGAATCTAAAGATAAAAGTCCCTACTATCCTCCGAGTCCTATCGGTAGCTTAGCCCCATATCCCTTATCCTATCTCTTCAAGCAAGTCAGACTCGTCCTGTCACAAAACTTTCTCGGTTTGTCTCTCCCATCCCGCCATAGAAAATGCTGTCAATGGCAACTCCGTCCAACTTCAATACTACTTTCACTTTGCATTCTCTCACTCATCGGAAATCTTCTGGCACCACCGTATGCTTTACGACAATACCCAGTTTGAAGAAAAGAACGGCACTTACCTCCAAAGCCCAAAGACTAACTGCTTCAGCGGCCACAGAAGCACTCACAGCTGAAACAGACTCGGATACAGAAACACCATCCATCACAATCCCTCAAAAATCTGAGGTGGCGGTGAAGCAAGTCGGAAAACCCAGGCTGGTTCTGAAATTCATATGGATGGAGAAGAACATCGGGCTCGCTCTGGATCAAGTCATACCTGGCCATGGTACTGTTCCTCTGAGTCCCTATTTCTTTTGGCCTAGGAAAGACGCCTGGGAAGAGCTCAAGACTACTCTAGAAAGCAAGCCCTGGATTTCTCAGAAGAAGATGATTATTCTTCTGAATCAGGCCACTGATATCATCAATCTGTGGCAGCAAAGTGGTGGCAACCTTTCCCAGAGCTAGATATGTCATCTTCTTCTCATTCATTGTGTTATTTTTCTTTTTAATTAGCAATGTTGATTGGCCTTGGTTGATCAACTGAATTTGAGAATTGTTTGGATTGGAATCTCTTGGTTTTAGTAGGAAAACGAACAGTGCTGAATTGTTATTGTCCTTATTTTAGTACTTCTCTGAAATATTTTGCTTCACAGGATGTTTCAACAAGTTTACATGGCAAGAAAATTATTAACAAAAATGATGAAAAATGAAAAACAAACTTATAGACCCTGATATAATGGGCCAAAGTTTGAAATTGAATTTAGTATACTGATGCTGCTTAGTACCCATGTAATTGCCTAGTCCTCACTGAAAATGGCCCCTTGTTTATAGTAAAGGGTCGTTTACCTTTTGTCCCGGTACTTCGGCTGACATGTTCCGAGGGGTTTTAAGGTCCAGTCTCCAGCTTCAGGCCAGCAGGAAGGCTTGCGGTTGCAGGGACTTGTTTGTCAGATGAGTTCTGAAACATCAGTCCAGTGTTTTCCGAGGGCTCATCGTCCTTGCCTTTAAGCTTCCTTGTGTTAGTATCAAAACTGGAACCATAGAAATCATGGTTATCATCATCAGTGTCATATATAACTACTTCCTTTTCCAATAGCTTGATTGGGTCCACTTCATCCAAGGATATTGATCTCATGTCCAGGTTTTCTTCTGATGATTCTTTACTTGAAGGACTCGAGGTCTTGATTACCGAAGAGCTTCACGCTCTGATTTAACTCCTTTGCTTGACTGCCTTGATGAGTTTCTTTACCATTAGGACTAGGTTCATGAATGTCAAACACTCTTTTGCTTTGATGATCAGGACTCTTGTGAACTTCAGGATCATGGAAATCAGATCGGGAGAGTTCCACTGCTGCTCTTGCTGCTGCTGCCGCATATGCAGCCTACATAAAGGCTGCTTGAGCGGCATCAGCTACATCCTTGTACTTTATTTTTTTTGCTTTTGGTGAATCGGAGAAGTCATTGTCATATCCTAGGCCTCCATGGTTGGTTGCCTTACCTAATGTGTCTAGCTTGGGCTGGCTATGATTCTTGGCTCCATCCGAATTTTCCTGTATTCATAAAATCATTATTCATTAGCAAGTTATATGGGTTATCTATGCAAGATTAACTTGAAGCCAAATCTTTTTTAAAACATCATGATTGTTTTATTAAATTACATACATCGGTAGTGGAAACAGAGGATTCATGGAGCACATTCCATCTTCTCTGCCAGTCCGGTTGTCTGGTTGAGAGTTTCTGTATAATCTGTGGGACATAGATTATGTTATACCATACTGCACAACTCGACTAAAATGTTTACCAGACAGATCAAATAAAGATGTACCGTAGTGTTCATTCCACAATTGTTTCGTAACTTAATGGCACGGGCAGCAAATTCTTTTCATAGTGAGACACAAGATTGTGCGAATCTCTTGAAGCTTGGGAAAATCTCCGCACCTTGATGATAGAAAGCTTGAGAGGGAAAGAAAATGAAAGAAACTTTTATTCACAGAAGCACCCCTTCAACAGTAATACATGGGTTCATATTTATAGAATTTATCGGATACCCTTTAACAAGAATATAGAATATAGGCAAGAAAGTACAGCTCACACAATCTTGATCAAAAGCTACTCTTTGAATAATCCTTAGCTAAAGTAGTTTCAACTGCCCAACAGACTTCAACGGCTTCAATATCATAGAGCCTCTAACACCTGAAGATGCCAAAGATCAAGCAAGACATTGCCTCCTTGAGCTCATCAGGGTAATCTCTGCAAATCAAATATAAAACACAGTTTTTCTAAGGGTGTTCAAAAATAACTACCTCGAGTATACGGATGAAGCCTACCTCTCTTGCTCAATGAGATGGACTCTTTCATCAAGGAGATTACAATACCCTTCCAGGATACCAAACACGTTACACGCCCAATATATTTTGTTCCTTCACCACCTGCTCAACCTGTCCAAAGAAACCCCTCAACTTTAGCTCCAAACTACAAAGAAAACAACAAAGGAACATTTACAAAACAGTTTTACTTAGACTACTTACTCTAAAGAAGAGCCTGGTCATGGTGCCCGAATTGAAGGAGCTGCACGACATCAGAACAAGCAAGGTTGCAGCGAGCCTGACGCTGGTTCTTGAAAACGGAAAGATGGGAAATGGCAAAACTGATAACTGATTTGAACTTGGAGGACTTGAAGCCTCTTCCGAGCAAGGCGTCAAGCTTCTTCCCTATACGCTGTGTTTGCACGTCGGAGTCGATGAATGATTTTAACTTTGAATGAAGGAAACAAACGAGGGTAGGCTTAAACTCTCATATTAAGCAGTATCACAGAAAAAAAAGTTATTGTATTATTTACATATATGATTTCAACTATCATTTACACACCATTACATTCAAATGTTTATTTATTATATTTATACATTTCACTTGAAATTACATAAAATTTTAAACTCAATTTTAATTATACATGCAGACAATAAGTGTATGCCTTTTGAATCAAGTGTCCTTTCTTCTTTGGCCATCGCACCCCCAGTTGATATAATTGGTCACCAGTCCAAAGAGATCTTCCTACAAATATAAAGATGATCAATGTACGCTATTACTGGACGAGAAGCTTCAATATGCCTTCTCATTTTCCTTTCTGCAAATATATATATATATACATTATACATCATCTGTTATACGACACGAGTGAATGAAAATATTTAACGGAAAAAATATAATTCTTGAAAATTATTTGACAAATGATTACAAGCGGAGTGATAAAACTCGCCTTTTTCGTTGACTTTCAGAAGAAGTTCCTCCCTTGTTGGAAGAGCATACATTCCAGCAGAAACAGCAATCCTGACAGCCCATCTGTGGTATGGTGCACATACTTGAGCATAAGCTGATGAAGGTGCATTCTTCAATGAGTAATCGCTGCTATTTGGGAAAACACACACACACAAGAAATGTCAAGGTAGCTAATCGTACCAGCTTCCATGATAATAGGGAGGGCAGTGTAGAGCGAGAAGATAACCAGGAGCAACAACAAATCATACGGAGAGGGTCCCGAGAGAGAAGAATGTCACGTACGCTAACGGATTTTGTTATGTAATGAGCATGCTTTAAATAGCTGGACAAAACACTGCAAATGTATGAAAAACTTAAAGATCTCTGTCTTTCTTAATATATCAGCAACTTTCTTCCTTCTTTCTTAATTTCTACGCAACATTTTAGTGCTCTCGTTGAGAGAAAAAGAAAATGGTGAATCACTCTGACGCCATCAAGGCTCTTCAAGATACTTCTAGCCGACATGAAACAACTTTGGCTCACCTGCAGAAGCGAGCCGATGAGCAAGCTTTGGCCAACGAAAAAACGGAACGCGACTTTCAGGAGGTTATGCGACGCTTAACGGCCATCTCTTTGCAATTAGGACAAGCTAGTAGCTCTCAAACAGATACAGGGGGTGCTGCACCGGTTCAAGGAAAAGCTAAGGTGAAGGAGGAGTTCGACGATGGGTTTCCATTTCCTCCCAAACCAGTGACCGTCGAGCTTCCATTATTCAGCGGGGCAGATCCAGAAGAGTGGATTGCTACCGCTCAGGATTTTTTTGATTTCTACGGCACGGAGGATCATCACCGAGTCACTATGGCTTTCTTCAGAATGGAAGGAGTGGCAAAAAAATGGTTTCGATGGATGCAACGACGACGCCATCTAGCAGGATGGAACCATTTAGTTGAGGCAATACGTCGAAGATTTCTGATCCCCGAAATGGAATCTCTAGAGGGGCAACTGACAAAACTCACTCAGACCGGGACTGTTGAAGAATATCAAACTCGATTCGAGGATATGACATTGCGCACTACCAATCTTTCGGAGTTGTTCATGACTCAGTGTTTCATATCAAGCCTCCGACAGGATATAAAAAATGAAGTTTTGTCTCAGCATCCAACATCCATGACTGAGGTGTTATCCTTGGCGCGTTTCCACGAGGTCCGACTTGGGGAGAACAAGAAGTGGGTGAGTTGAAATATGGGGTCCAAGATGTCGCCCCTTTTACCCACTCCCTCTAACTATCTAAATAATCCTAAGGGTATGTCGAGTCGACCACCGTCGCTGGAATCTCAAGAGAAATTACCCAACTCTGGCCATCCTCGACGATTAACGGCAGTTGAAGCACAAGCTCATCGTGAAAAAGGTCTCTATTATTACTGTGATGAGCGTTTTATTCTAGGAAACAAGTGTAAGAAGCCTCAACTGTTCTTGCTCGATGATGAACATGAAGAAGAAGAACATGAGGTTGAAAAGGGTGATGATCTTATCATGGAGGAATCGATAGAGACAATTAAAGGACAACCCTTGGTTTCTTTCAATGCCCTAGCATGTTGTTGCACCCCTAACACATTACGGGTTCATGGGGAGATACAAGGGCAACATGTCCAAATTCTCATAGATAGGGGTAGTACCCATAATTTCATACAATCTCGAGTGGCCCGACATTTGGGATTACCACTCAATGTAGCTCCAAAATTTAGAGTTTTAGTTGGCAGTGGAGAACGTCTATGAAATGAAGGTTGTGTTCGCGACCTAAAGGTTTAAGTCTAAGGAACAGAATTGATGACGGATTTCTATGTTCTTCCACTCGAGGGAACGGAGGTGGTTCTAGTGGTAGCATGGATAGCCACTCTAGGTCCGGTTACCATAAATTTCGCAAGTCTAACATTTGAGTTTCAGTGGCAAAATCAAAAGCATTGTTGGCAAGGAGAGACAGAGTGCGGACCACAACCGGTACAAATTCAATTACTACGTCGGATGATCGAAACAAAGGTTGTGGAAGAATTTTATCACCTTCAATTAGAGGTTGGTCTGGGAGTGGGTCAAGAGGAAAAACGAGAGGACATTCGAACCTTGTTGGCTAAATTTTCAGAAGTGTTTGTGGTTGTTAAAGGTTTACCACCAGTGCGAGCAACAGATCACGCCATCCATCTTGAATAAGGAAGTAAGGCAGTGAATGTACGCCCTTATAGATATCCTCACTTCCAAAAAGGAGAGATCGAAAGGCAAGTACAACAAATGTTAGACAATCAGCATATTCGAAGAAGCAACGGCCCTTTCTCCTCTCTAGTGTTGCTAATGAAGAAGGACGGAATATGAAGATTTTGTGTCGACTACCGTGCTCTCAATGCCATTACCATACGAGATAAGTTCCCTATTCCTTCAGCTGATGAGCTCTTTGATGAACTGGGTCAATTGCAGTATTTTTCCAAGCTTGATTTGTTGGCAAGGTACCACCAAATCCGAGTTAAAAGCGAGGACGTGTACAAGAAGGCAATCCGCACACACGAAGGCCATTATAGATTTCTGGTAATGTCGTTCGGTCTGACTAATGCCTCGTCTACTTTCCAAGCAACCATGAATGATATATTTAGACAGTACCTGCGCAAATTTATGTTAGTCTTCTTGGATGATATTCTTATTTTTAGCAAGAATTGGCAAAATCATCTTTTGCACATACGACATGTTTTGTTGAAATTACAGGAGCATAAATTGGTAGCGAAACAAGCCAAGTGTTCTTTTGGACAACAAAGTGTGGAGTACCTCGGCCATATAGTGTCGCGAGAAGGCTTATCTGTAGATTCCTCTAAAATTTCAGTTATAAAAGATTGGTCGACACCAACTACAGTCAAGGAAATGAGAAGTTTCCTAGGGATTACCTGTTATTATCGAAGGTTTATTCAAGGATTTGCTACTATTGCAGCACCACTCACTATCTATTACGCAAGGAAGACAAATTTGAATGGAAGGCTGACACTCAAGAAGCATTCGAGAAATTAAAGACCCACCTTTGTTCAGCTCCTATCCTAGGATTACCAAATTTTGAAAAGGAGTTTGTGGTGGAGACGGATGCATCGGGAGTGGGAATAAGATCTGTACTTCTCCAAGATCAACGACCCATAGCCTATTATAGCCAAAAATTAAGTGGAAAAATGCAGACATCTTTGACATATCACCGGGAAATGTATGTTATCACGCAAGCCGTAGGTAAGTGGAGACAATACTTGGTGGGAAGAAGGTTTGTGATAGTTACCGACCAGAAATCACTTCGAGAATTAACGCAACAGACTATACAGACCCCAGAACAACAATAGTGGTTGACGAAGCTAATCGGTTATGATTTTGAGATCAAAAATAGGCCTGGAAAATTGAATACCGTGGTTGATGCATTATCTCGAGAACCTGGTGCAAGTTTGATGGTGTTAACACGTCCTTAGTTTGGGGTAATCGAGGATATCAAGATGACAATCCAATCTGATCAAGAACTCCTTCAAATTCAGAGACAAATTCGACAACGTGAACTAATTGATCAAGGTTCCATTGAATAAGATGGTTTCATACTTCGACAAGGAAGGATAATGGTACCTAAGGAAGTGGCGCTGCGATCACTATTACTTCGAGAGTTTTACAACACTTTTGTAGGGGGACATGCTGGGGTTAACAGGACATTTCGAAGATTGTCCACCAATTTTTATTGGAAGGGAATGCGTAAAGATGTGCAACGGTTTGTAGGGGAATGCCAAATATGCCAACGGATGAAAAGCGACAGTTTGACGCCTGCAGGTTTATTGCAACCACTGCCTATTCCGAACCAAGTTTTCGAAGATGTTTCTTTGGATTTCATCACCGGACTGCCCAATTCCAATGGTAAGGAATCAATTTTGGTAGTAGTAGATCGACTCACTAAATATGGCCACTTCTTTGTTGTTCCTCGTCACTACAATATCGAGATGGTAGCAAAAGTTATGGTACAAGGTATTATTAAGCTACATGGAATACCACGGTCGATAGTTAGTGATAGAGACTCTATTTTTATGAGTTAAATATGGAGTGAAATTGCTAGATTGCAAAGGACTGAATTGTGCATGAGTTTGGCGTATCATCCCCAAACGAATGGGCAAACAGAGGCCTTAAACCGTTGCTTGAAAATGTATTTGCGATGTATGACTGGTGACGTTCCGAGTAGGTGGAAAGAGTATTTAGCTTGGGCAGAATATTGGTACAACACTGCCTACCAATCTTCAGCAAGTATGAAACCATTTCGCGCGTTGTACGGACGAGATCCTCCCACCATGCTCACATATGCGGAAGGAGGCTCTACCAACCCACAAGTTGATCAAGAAATGCGGAAGAGAGATAAAAATCCTCAAGGAGTTAAAACAGAACCTTCTCACAGCCCAAGTCCGAATGAAGAATCAAGTTGACCAACACCGTCGTGAGGTGGAGTTCGAGGAAGGAAATTGGGTATTTGTTCGACTACAACCTTATCGCCAACTCTCCTTGCGATTGAAGAAACAACATAAGCTAAGTTCTCGTTTTTTCGGACCATACAAAGTGCTTAAACGAGTGGGTACTATAGTGTATAAGTTAGAACTTCCAAAATCAATGCGAATTCATTCGGTATTCCATGTCTCTCAATTGAAGTTGTGCAAGGGTCAGCCCCTTCAGCAAGTTACTCCACTGCCACTGTCAATTGACGAGAGGAACATGGGTGATTCCATCGCTCAGCCAAACCTTGAGGACAAGGTTACTCCTGAAGGGGAAGGAAATGTCAAGGTAGCTAATCGTACCAGCTTCCATGATAATAGGGAGGGCAGTGTAGAGCGAGAAGATAGCCAGGAGCAACAACAAATAATACGAAGAGGGTCTCGAGAGAGAAGAATGCCACGTACGCTAACGGTTTTTGTTATGTAATGAGCATGCTTTAAATAGCTTGACAAAACACTGCAAATGTATGAAAAACCTAAAGATCTTTGCCTTTCTTAATATATCAGTAGCTTTCTTCCTTCTTTCTGAATTTCTACGCAACAATTTTCTACTATAATCTTCTGTTGAAATCAAGAGGGAAGGGTAGAACGTACTCGGATGACACAAATTCATCGAATAAAGCGTGGATGAGGTCAAGGCCTCGTCGAACTGACGCAGGTTCCACGAATGGCTTCCTGGTGTCTTCACCGTGTTATTAGCCATGTCGAGATCAAGTACATTGTCTAATGTGTCAAACCTTTTGGATGCTTCCACAAGATCATGTATCTGATCAAAATCAGTAATCATGATATTCGAAACGAGAATCGAATGTAACCTAACACATAACTCATGAACAATGAACCTTGGCGACGTACTCCAATTCGGTGAATTTGAAGGCGAGGCCAAGGCATCTGAAAAGAACAGAGACTAATGAACATGCTTCGCAGAATTTATCCAAGGGAAGTTTTTGATCCTGGGTCTGAGACGCCAAAAAATCTGAAAGCTCCTCGAACGCCTGCACTATATCGGACAGAGGCGTTTTAGTTTACATGGACATCTTGAATTGAGATTGATTGCACTCATCATTTGCTTCGTCCATTTCTGGGATTGAATGCAAATGTTAAATTGAAATCGTCCAACATTTTGGAATTTCATCGAGAGCGGGTTGAGATAAAAGATGTAAGAAAATGGTAAATTGAACAAGATTTTTACGTGATATCGTTTCAGGTGTACAAGCATGGCAAGCGTTGTGGGAAATATTTAGAAGTCATACTAGAATCACGGTCTGCCATTTGGCCCATATCCACTTGTTTTCAAGTTTGGAGATTTTTTTACATTGGCAAATCCCAACGTATCCATCTCTGGACTTTTATGTTCATCTAATAAGATTTAGGAAAATTCTATGACCGATATCGAATATTGTTGAACACCATTAATATTAAACATTGTTAAATACCATTAAATTAATTAATAAAAATTAAAAATCTCAAGGACTCAATATATAATTAATAAAAGAGTGATAGACTCAATATATAATTAATAATTGTGCGTTGAGTTCTGATAATTTTTAATCTTTATTAATTAATTTAATAATATTTAGCGGTGTTCAACGTTAGTAATATTCAACGGTGTTCGACGTCCGTTGTAAAGTCATCCTAAGATTTATTCGTTTTAAGGTAACTTTCAAATAATTATCCATTATATAATAATTATATATCTAATAAGATTTATTCGTTTTAAGGTAACTAATTGACAAATCATTTCAAATAACTTTCAAATAATTGACAAATCATGGTCACCCATTCTTCATGGTTCATCTAATAAGATTTATTCATTTTAAAGTAACTTTCAAATAATTGTCCATCATGTAGTAAACATATAAAATTTATCTTGAAAAAAATAAGATAAAAATTCCCATTGGATAGACCATGGATGACGTGGTAAACATAAATTCATTTAATAATTTTTCTCATTTGTGAACCTTCAGTTCCTCGCCATTAGTTTCGGTTATTACGTTATACGTTAACTTTTACGGGATTTTAAAATAATATATATAGTGTAAAATAATTTAAATGATAAGTTTACACTTAAAATTTAATTTTTATTTTTCGGAAAACTAAAAAAAAAAAAGAGAAATAAATTTATGTTCAAAAGTTGATTAAGTTTTTCAAAGTGACAATTTGAGTATTACAATTTTAAAACACAAAAGTGACAATTTCAAGAGACCATAAAATAATATTTTTTTTAGTACGAAAATATAAAAGGAGGTATAATTTTTTATTTTCTTTAAATAAATATAAACAAAAATTTACGTAAAAATCTTGAAAGAAGGAAAACATAAGTTTCTAAATTTGTAAGCTTTTTCAACATCCCATACTACTCGTGGGTTCTTTCAGTAGTATTCTTTAGTTTCCCTGCTTAATTGATTCCAGTGTTGAACATGGGAACATGGCAATGGAACATGGGATCTAGTTGAATTGCCGATTGAAAGAAAAGTTGTCGGGTGTAAATGACTATTTCGAATCAAAAGAAATATTGATAGTTTAGTGAAAAGACTCAAGGTTAGACTTGTAGTTAAGAGGTATGCTCATGTGTCTGAGTATGATTTTCTTGACACCTATAGTTCAGTGGTTCTTTTTGCAACTGTGAACATCTTATTATCTCTAGCAGTAACACACAAATGACAAGTTATACAAGTAGATATCGATAATGTATTTTTAAAAGGTTAACTTGATGAAGATGTATACATGCAGCAGGTTTTAGGGCGCTTAGCTCAAAGAATTCTTCTGTCAGCTAGGTTTCTTCTCATCCAAAGCTGACTCTTCACTCTTCATCTCAAAAGGAGACAAGCATGTCATGTATCTCGTGGTCTATGTAGATAATATTCTTATCACAGGGAACTTAGCATGTTCCATCACCAAGATGATCCAGGAGCTTCATCACAAGTTTTCCCTAAGGACCTTGGTGAGTTAAAATTCTTCTTAGGCATTAAAGCAAAAAGATCTGAAACTCGGTTATTCCTATCTCAAAAGAAGTTCATCTTTGAAGTTCTACAGAAAGTTCAACTCCAGGACGCAAATGCAGCCAACACACCTATGGCCACGAACTGTAAATTGAGTAAGTTGGATACTGAACCAGTCGAGAGTGTACATCTCTAAAGGAGTGTTGTGGGAACCCTTCAATACTATCACATACTCGGCCTGATATATCATTTGTTGTGAACAAAACAATTCAGTTCCTTCAAGATTCCAAACAAAATCTCTAGTTGGTTGTCAAGAGGATCCTACGATATCCAAAAGGTATTATGGAAATAGGCTATGGTTTGCTAACCAGATTCCTAGATCAGTGCATATCAATGCATTTTTCGATTCAGATTGAGGAGAAGACAAACGATATAAGATCAATCTCTAGATACTGTGTTTTCAGTGGTAACCACCTACTTACATGGAACTGGAAGAAGCAATGAGTTGTGTCACGATCCACAACTGAAGCTGAGTATCGAAGCGTGACTGACACTACAGCTGAGGTTATTTGGATCAAAGCTGTGTGTGATAGATGAGATGGGAGTTGAAATCAAAAACACACCGAGAAACTGGTGTGATAATACCAGTGCAGTGACTATGGTTACTAACCCCATACTTCACGCGAAGACTAAACATATTGAGCTTGACTTGCACTTTGTTCGAGAGAAGATAACTGTCAATGAACTGCAAATCAATCATGTCCAGCTGATAGCCAGATTATGGATACACTCACGAAACCTCTAGCTGCAAACAAGTTTAATGACCTCGGGAGAAAATTCATGGTGGTGGAAGCATTTGATGTTTTTCCCAAACTAAGAATATCGGGTGAATGTTAAACCTCATTGAGCTGAAGAAGAAAGTTGTTGCAACTGAATCAGTCGATGTTGTTGTTTCTGTTAACAGCAGTTTCACCATTTTCCCTCACCCTAACTTAGCTATAAATAAACAGCTAAGCATCACTTGTAAACTCAGCCTTTCAATCAATAAAGTTCATGTTTACACTTCCTTTGATCTTGTTTATCTCTCTTCTATCCATCCAAGTTCATCTTAGTATAACAACCAGCACCGTATGGCTGATAGGCTTTCATGGTTTTGACCTACCTAGTGCCAGTTGTAGTTGAAGTAAGGAGTTCATAAAATAACCGTGCACTCGATGGGATTTTATTTTTATAGGCATTGCTGGATAAGTTTGGTTACAGACATTTAGAAAGAGGTTTTGTTTCATTGTGATACAATGCAAGTTTATGTGTCTGGTGTTTGTTTGTCGATTTGGTGAATTGGGGATTTATTATAAAATTGGGGTCTAATTTAGAAAATTAGGGCTTTTAAAAATTGGAGACTTATTTTAAAATTAGATTTTTAGGAATGAAAAATTAGGGATTATTTTTAAAAAATGAAGTCGTCCAAACCGTCTAAAAATGAGTTCGGGATTCGGTTAATGATGAGACGTATATATTATCTTATACCCCAAAAATTGGTATCTAATCTAATATAATTTACCCAAAATTGGAAATTTACAAGTTCGAATTTTAATTAATTTATCATTCATTTAAGAATGCGAATAAATTTTAAAGATCTCAATATTCACAGATAAGCGCCCAAACCGCCACCATTATAACTGATACCGACCTCGCTTACGATCGAATATTTAGATACATATTTGTATTATTAATTAAATTAGGTGTCACATGTGTAAAAAAAATAAATATACAAACTTACAAGCAATAAAGAATAAATACAACAATTATAAATTACAAAGAATGACAAGCAAGAATTAAATTGCCGAAACTACATGCGAAGAAGTAAATATAAGAAAATAAATGTGATAAATTAAATTGCATTAAACTGACCGTAGATAATACGGATTATTCCTCGTGATAGATCATCGTAAGACTAACGTTAAAAAAAATAAATTAAATAAATAATAAATAAGTTATATAACGAAGAACAAAACCATAATACACAAACATAACACAGGGTACGAATGCTGTAACGACATATAAATATAATATGATACCAAATAAATAAAAAAAAATAACCTATATAATATGCGAAAAATGAAAAACGAAATATGAAACATATAATAAATACTTTATTATGCAAAATATATATGGTGTAAATAAATATCGTAAAAAATATGGACTAGAATGTAAAATACATGAATAAAGGGGTCAATTTAAAATAAAACAAAATTAAAATAGATGAAATTGAGACAGAAAAATAAATTACAAGGATTAAAGAGTGATTTTCCCGTGACGGAAAGCCAAACCACAACTCAAGGGATAGTCAGGTAATTAACTCATAGACCAAATTACGCGGATCCTTTCTCGTATTCGGGTCACCACACAGGTTAAAGGCCGTCAAAACGACAACGTTTAGATAAAAAAAAACATATATACTAATTTACAAGGCCAAAATTAGCATGAAAACCATACCCCTTTTCATTATTATTTGAAAATCAGAGCAAGCTTGAGAGAGAACACTAAAATATATAAACCATAGCCCCCTTTTCATTCTTATTCAAAAATCTAACCTTTGTTTTCAAACGAAAATCAATCAATGTTTTAAAAAATTGCTAGATTAAAATCGAATCGCCCCTTTCGTTTTAAATTTGAGTTTCAAGAACCTTTTTTCAAATTGAAATAGATCTCAATTTTCTTTAAAACGATTCTTATTTCAAAAAACCCAAATCAAATATCCTAAATCTCTTATTTTATTTTTAGAAAATAAACCGACATCCCCGTTTTCTATTTTAAAATCTAGGTTTGTCACCCTATTTGAAAATCGGAGAAAAGGATAAACAAATAGAGAGGTGAGGAAAAAGTCGTCAATGAAAACCAAATACCCTAAACGGTAAAGCCCTAACTCTTTATATTTAGTGATATAGAAAATGCTTGAAAATTTTTCTCCTGGAATTATACCTTGTATTAGATTGTTGCTCAAATCTCGCCTGAAATTTTACATTAATTGTTCCTTGATTTTAATAGACGAATGTAAAAAAAAAAAGAAAAATTCTAATATTATTTTCCTTCTTGTTTGTGTGTATTGTTGGTGGTGCTATGGGTGGTTCTAGCAAACGGCTATTAAAAGCTGATTAAAAAGAGGTTGACCTGTTTAGCCGGTCATTTTTTTACATAATTGGTTACGAAAAATTGTAAGAAAAAAGGTATATATATAAATTATTACAAACGTAAGGATTTGTGTACATACATAAATCCTTATAAATATCGTAAGAAAAACGGTATATACATAAAATATTACAACGTAAGTATTTCTATACATACAAAATATACTACGAGAATACATAAATAGATACAAAAATTGTAAGGATTTGTGTATGTACACAAATCCCTACAAAATATACACAAATGCTTACGAAAATTGTAAAGAAAAAAGGTATGTACACAAATCCTTACACCTTCTCACCATGACCTAAAGGAGGTCATGCAAGTGTAAGGATTTGTGTATATACACAATTTACTACGAGAATATATAATATGGCACAAAAATTGTAAAGATTTGTGTATATAAATAAATCGCTACAAGTTATAGACAAATGCTTACAAAAAAATGTAAGGAAAAAAGTATGTACACAATTCCTTACACCTTTTCACCATGAGCTAAAGAAGGTCATCCAAGTGTAAGGATTTGTGTACATACATAATTTACCACGAGAATACATAATATGACACAAAAATTGTAAGGATCTGTGTATGTACACAAATCCCTACAAGGTATACACAAATGCTTACAAAAATTGTAAGGAAAAAGGTATGTATACAATTCCTTACACCTTCTCACCATGAGCTAAAAGAGGCCATTCAAGTGTAAGGATTTGTGTACATACACAATTTACTACAAGAATACATAATATGATAAAAAGAATGTAAGTATTTTTGTACGTACACAAATCCCTACAAAGTATACACAAATACTTACGAAAATTGTAAGGAAAAAGGTATATCCGAAATCCTTACACCTATTCACCATAAGCTAAATGAGCTCAACTTAGTGTAAGGATTTGTGTACATACATAATTTACTACGAGAAAACATAATATGATACAAGAAATGTTAGGTTTTGTGTATATACACAAATCACTACAAAGTATACTTAAATCCTTACAGAAATTGTAAGAGAAAAGATATATACGGAATTTCTTACACTTCTTAACCATCAGCTAAATGAGCTCAACTTAGTGTAAGGATTTTTGTACATACGTAATTTATTACGAGAAAACATAATATACTTCAAAAAATATAAAGTTTTGTGTATGCGCACAAATAATAGTTTTTTTTATGAAAATCTTTTTAAATCTTTTTAATTTTATCATTGAATCTTTATTTATAGAAAATCATGTTTTATAGTATACACTTTTTTTATGAAAAATAACAGTTTTATAATTTTTAACGTAAGATATATTTAGCATATATTGGTAACTACTTTTAACAACTAAATGAGCAGGAAAATTCACAACAATTCAAGTATATATATATAAGAAATGCTACTATGCTACAGAATTTGTCTATTAAATGATGTTTGCCACAAAATAATAAACAAGAGAAAAGAAAGACGCACAATAAAAAATGTCCTTTATGATGAACAAGGTAATTGTTGTAAGCAGTAACATATATGTATATTTAAAATATAATACACAGAGTATAAATTCGAAATCACATATGTTTAACTTTTATAGCATGAATATCTTCAAAAATATGAAACAATTTTCTGAACAGGATAAAAATAAGAATCTAGAATCTCTGGAGAAGCAGGCATGGTCGCCAAATATTTGAACTGTTAACAGAGAAATCAACATTATTTCAATAAGAGCCATAATCCAACAAACTCAACTCTACAAGGTAACATCCAAGGAACTCTAATTGCAAGTTGGAATACTGTGAAAGACCAAAATAAACTCTACAGTTAATACACAATAACAAACAATAATATTAACTTCACAAACATAAGAAAAATGAACATTTTTCATATTTTGTAATCCTCTTATGAAACTTTTGTAAATCTCTTGAAAAACATTAAGAAAAAAGCATTAAGTTATTTGATATTCTTACTAACATTCTTATACACCTTTTCGATATAATTAGGTAAAGGTATTCTCTTTGGATCCACCTAATATCAATTTTCATTCCTGCCAGAGTTCCTTCTAGCATTCAGTGTTTCTATATTCATCAAAATTATCCAGTTTATGACTTTATGTATTTCTTACATGCATCAAAGACAGAGAAGGTGAAATAAAGACGCTATACTTTTGGTTAATTTTTTGTCCTATTTGTGAAGGATAACATAAAACAGAAATAAGATGACAAAGAAAATCAGAATCTACTTCAGGAAATAGAGGGGTCAATAGTCCTTATGCAAATTTTGTTGCATCAGAAGAGGCATGGACATGTCCATTTGATAAAACCTGTAAGAGAACCTTCTGAAAAGTTAGTTTTTATGACCGTTGAGAGTTAAATAATATAGCCGTTGGAGAGGGGTTAATGAAGTGTTGCGTTTTGATGGTTCAAAGAGAAAGAGTGAAACGCTGCGTTTCACTGAGGGAGAGGGTTATTTCCTTGGTTAGCTGTAACCGTTTTCTTTTGTCGATTTTCTGAATTATGGAATCAGAGTTTTCTCTGGATTTTCTCTCTGTCTTTTCTCTTTCTTAATTCTTGTTGAGTTCTTGTTTTACCAGAATATTTTCAGGTTGTTACAAGGGTACCAGAGCTATTCTGATCCTCGGAGAATGGTGGAGACACGGCATCAAGCTTCAATGGCAGCAGCAGAAGCACAAGTTGCAGCGAATCCCAATGTCACGAGGGCTCAATCGAATGATTGGAGGCAGGAGTCTACCAGGCTTCAGTCCGAAATCACTCGTTTGGAGGGCTCGATGGAATCCATGGAGACTCGGATGATGGCGAACTTCACAAAACTGCTGGAAATCGGGCTGGGTAAGCAGATTGACACGACCGGCTTGTTTGATACTCCTGATAGCATCTTGGGGGCAGCTCCAACAAGACCTGCTTCATCATCGAAGGAGGGGGAGACGGAGAAATCTCCTACTGAGGTGGTTATTGTTGAGGAAGAGAACAAGGAAACCATGGGTAACAGAAGTTCCTTTAATCTTTCTTATAAACTGCTTTGTCCCAAGTTTGATGGAGGTGATTTTCACGATTGGTTTCTTAAACTCGAACAATACTTTGATGTTGAGTTAGTGCTTGATAGAGCAAAAATTCGAGTAGTCATGTTACATTTAGAAGGTCGTGCTTTACAATGGCACCAGTTTTTAATGAAATCTTGTGATGATATATATAGTATGAGCTGGGTGGAGTATATTAAGCAAATGAGAAAGAGGTTTGCCCCAGGAGGGTTTGATGACCCTTTTGCTGATTTAGTTGAGTTAAGGCAAGAGGATACTGTTGAGAAGTATTATGAGGATTTTATTCATCTTATTAATCAAGTGCAACTTCCTGAGGAGTATGTACTATCTTTGTTTAAGAATCATTTGAGGATTGAAATTGGAGCCTATGTGAAACTGTTACAGCCTAAGAAATTGTTGGATGCATTTAATTTGGCTCGACATATGGAAGTCATGTTATTTCCTGCTACTAAAAAGGCTTCTGGCAGTGGACAAAAAACTACTGCATCTTCAACAGTTGTGATTCCTTATAAGCCTTCTTCAGTGAACATCAGTAAAAGTAGTTTTGGGGGAGGGGGAACTACCACTAGTGGACAAGTTGGGAGGAGTAGTAGCTCGGGGAGTGTTACACAGAATGTAACAACTCAATCCTCAAAGAGTGTTACTGGGAGCAATACAAAAAGTGGTGGAAGGAACATTTCAGCTAGTGAAATTGAAGAGAGAAGAAGAAAAGGTTTGTGTTTTTGGTGTGCTGCCAAATACACACCTGGTCATAAGTGTTCGAGAACCCAATTATACCATATTTTGGTAGAAGGACAGGAAGATGAGGGAGAGATTGAAGAATTCCTGGAATATGAAGAAACTGTGGAATTAACTGAAGGCACTAAAGGGGGAAGTCCCAAGATATCACTTTCAGCTATGTGTGGAGCTGAATCTTGGGAAACTATGAAGTTACACATTAATATTGGTGGTGTTCTTTGTGTTGCTCTACTAGATACTGGTAGCACACATAATTTTGTGAGTCTATCCATTTTGAAGAAGGCAGGTTTATGGATGAACAGGGGGAGACAGTTGAAGGTAGCAGTGGCTGATGGCAGTTCTATGGGAACCCTTGGAGAATGCAAAGAAGTCAAATGGAGTGTACAAGGTCACAATTTTGAAACTGATTTTTTGGTGCTCAATTTGAAGAACTGTGATATAGTTCTTGGGATTCAATGGTTGTCTCAACTTGGACCTATCACTTGGGATTTCACTAGTATGCTAATGGAGTTTGTCAGACACTCTGAGACCATTAGGCTGAAGGGTTGCAAACCTGAGAGAGTAACAGAAGCAGAATTGAGGTTATGCAGGAAGACTTTGAGGGGCAGAAACCATAATAATGGAGTTACTCTGATGTATGTGAATGCTCAATTGGAATTAAAAGGGGAAGATAAGGAGAAACAGGGTAAGTTGAGCCAACTGTTACAGTTATATGAAGTAGTTTTTTCTGAACCAAAGGGGCTACCACCTGAGAGAGGAAGGGAGCATAAGATCCAACTACAAGATGAGAATCTGGTGGTCAAAATTCCTCCCTACAGATATCCTGCTTCATAGAAGGATGAGATTGAAAAAATGATACAGGAGATGTTGGCTGCTGGGATAATCAGGACAGTAATAGTGCTTTTTCCTCCCCTATTGTGATGGTTAAAAAGAAGGATGGGTCCTGGAGGATGTGTGTGGACTATAGGAGACTCAACCAAATTACTATGAAGGACAAGTTTCCCATGCCTATCATTGAGGAACTTCTGGATGAATTGGGGAAGGCCAGGGTGTTTTCCAAACTGGATTTGAGGTCAGGATACCACCAAATTAAGATGTGGGGACCTGACATTCACAAAACAACTTTTAGGACCCATGAGGGTCACTATGAGTTTTTGGTCATGCCATTTGGCTTGACCAATGCTCCTGCAACTTTCCAGGGGCTGATGAATCAGGTATTCAAAAAGCTGCTGAGGAGGTCTGTTCTAGTGTTCTTTGATGACATCCTAATTTATTCAGCAAATTGGGAGGATCATCTAAAGCATTTGGAGGTAGTATTGAAGCTGCTCAGGGAAAACCAGCTATTTGCAAAACAATCCAAGTGTTGTTTTGGAGCTAGCAAAATAGATTATTTGGGGTATGTGATTGAGAATGGAAAGATTGCCATGGACCCTGAAAAGATTAATTGTATTCTGAATTGGCCAGTTCCTAATTCTGTTAAAGAATTAAGAGGTTTTTGGGATTATCTGGCTACTACAGAAGGTTTGTGAGTGGTTATGGTCTTTTAGCCAAACCCTTGACAAATCTCTTGAAGAAAGATGCATGAAGATGGACTGAGGAGGAAGAAACTGTTTTTAAGAAATTGAAGGAAGTGATCTGCTCAGCTCCAGTTCTGGGACTACCTGATTTCAAAGAGGAATTTGTGATTGAGACTGATGCATCTGATTCAGGAGTAGGGGCAGTATTGATTCAAAAGGGGCAACCTTTGGCATTTTTCAATAAGGGGCTTGGCATAAGGTATCAAGCATTATCTGTTTATGAAAAAGAAATGCTTGCTGTTCTACTTGCTGTTAAAAGGTGGTCAGCCTACTTGGTGGGAAGGCACTTCAAAATCAGGACTGATCATCACAGTTTGAAATTTTTGACAGAAAAGCAAGCTGTGACTCCAACTCAGCAAAAATGGATTGTGAAGATGCTTGGTTATGACTTTGAAGTTTGCTATAAGAGTGGAATCAATAATGTGGTTGCTGATTGTTTGTCAAGGAGACCTGAAGAGAAAAAGATACAGTGCATGGCATTGAGCAGAATTGATTCTGATTTCTTAAAGAAGGTGGCTGACTCATGGAAGGAGGATGACAAATTAAAGAAGATAGTTGCAGAACTGGAAAAAGGATCAAATAAACATCCTAAGTACCAATGGGATGGAAATCAACTATTGAGGAAGGGGAAAATGGTAGTAGGGGCTGAGAAAAATTTGAGAGATGAATTGTTGGAATTTTACCACAGTAGCTCAATAGGAGGTCATTCTGGGAGGCATGTTACCACTAAGAAGATAGCTGAAAAGTTTTATTGGAAAGGGATGAGGAAGGACATCAAAAAGAAAATCAGAGAATGTGAAATTTGTCAGAAGAATAAGGAAGAGCTGACCCACCCAAAAGGACTACTGCAACCTCTGCCAATTCTTGAAGAGGTTTGGTCATCCATTAGCATGGATTTTGTGGAAGGGCTTCCTTGGTCGAGAAGGAAGAATACCATTCTAGTGGTGGTTGACAGGTTATCTAAATATGGCCATTTCATATCTCTGAGTCATCCCTTTACTGCTCAAGAAGTGGCCATTTTGTTTCTGGAAAATATTTACAGATTGCATGGCCTCCCTAGGGAAATAATATGTGACAGGGATAGAGTGTTTATGAGTACATTCTGGCAGGAGCTTTTCAAGAAATTGGGAGTGGCTACATATGCCTCAACAGCTTACCATCCTCAAACAGATGATCAAACTGAGAGGTTAAACAGGTGCTTAGAGACATAGTTAAGGTGTATGACTGGTGAAAGACCAAAGGAATGGGATGTTTGGCTTCCTTTAGCTGAATGGTGGTACAACACATCATTCCACTCGGCCATTCAAACAACTCCATACCAAGTTTTATATGGCCAAGAACCTTCCATCCATTTACCATATGTAGCAGGTGAAATCAAAGGTGGCTACAGTGGATAGGACATTGCAACACAGAGAGGCTGTTATTAAGATGTTACAGTTTCATTTGAGGAGAGCTCAAGACAGGATGAAAGCACAGGCTGATAAGAAGAGGACAGATTGTGAATTGGAGGTTGGAGATTGGGTCTACTTGAAGTTGCAGCCGTATAGGCAACAATCAGTGAAGTTCAGGAGCTGTCAAAAATTGGCTCCCAAGTGGTTTGGTTCATTTTGTGTCATAGCACGAGTTGGGAAGGTTGCATATGAATTACAATTACCGCGGGACTCCAAAGTACATCCTGTATTCCATGTTTCTCAGCTAAAGAAACATATTGGTGCTGAACCACATCAAACTGATTTGCCAGTCATAGGGAATGATGGTGGAATTGCTAAAGAGCCAGTGAGGATAATTGAAAGGAGGATTGGAAAAAGAGGGAATCGAGCCATCACTGAGGTTTTGGTCAAATGGTCTAATTCGTTTCCTAAGGATGCTACCTGGGAATCATTACAGCAGCTTCAGAATCAGTTTCTACATTTCCATCCTTGAGGACAAGGATGTGTTTGAGGGGAAGGCATTGTAAGGGAACCTTCTGAAAAGTTAGTTTTTATGACCGTTGAGAGTTAAATAATATAGCCGTTGGAGAGGGGTTAATGAAGTGTTGCGTTTTGATGGTTCAAAGAGAAAGAGTGAAACGTTGCGTTTCACTGAGGGAGAGGGTTATTTCCTTGGTTAGCTGTAACCGTTTTCTTTTGTCGATTTTCTGAATTATGGAATCAGAGTTTTCTCTGGATTTTCTCTCTGTCTTTTCTCTTTCTTAATTCTTGTTAAGTTCTTGTTTTACCAGAATATTTTCAGGTTGTTACAAGACCTCACTTCCACCAAGTCCATGTTCACCTGCTAAATCCGTTTTTTCTTCTTTGAAAGATGGCAAGAGCTCATTAACCAAGTTCCCAAATAATGCATCAAATGAAAAATCACCCTACCAGTTAAAATCCAATCATAGAGTTACCCAAAGGAATTCAATGAGAAAACTAAAAAGACTATGGCAGTCTTTTTTTTTGCCAATGTCAATCTTTAACTAATGGTATGTTGAACAAATGGTTAGAATCATTACCTTAAAGTCATCAATGTCCAAGATGAGTGAAAGATTACTAACAGAAGAAGATTTTGACCTCTCTAGCATCTATTTGACAGATTAAAACAAACAAAAGCAACATGAAATCACAACCAAAGTTTTTATTAATTGACAGAAAAGAAAAGCCCTAGCAACAATTTAGTTTTGCGAAAAAAGATGATAAAGAAGCACGCAGGACAAATGTAGGTTAGTATGCGTAGAGTAGGAGTTGTAATCCTATCCTAACTATTAGTTTAGTTGTCATCTAATTCTATCTTGGTAAAGGATACGCGTCTTATCCTAGAAGTTAACTACTCAACATAAAACTCCTTATAAAAGTCTATAAATAGACTTATTTTCTATGTATCAAAATATACAATAGTACATTAATTGCCTTATAAACCCTAAGTAAAATACAACGTTTGGTATTTTTCTTTGTGGTCCAGAATCTTCTCTGCTAAAACTAGAAACAAGTGAGAACACAATACTTTTCTTCGGTTCACAGCTTAGTTACAATTAAATGAATTTTCATCTAACAATGATCAATGATTCAACTAAATGTCAAGTGCTATAGTTCTTTCAAAGAAGAAAAACTAAACCATTGCAAAATACATGGAGTAAGTGAATTCAGGTTTTCCTTATTCTTCTAATGCGTAGCAACAGATTAGGACCATAAAATAAGAAGAAAACAGATTTTTAATCACTTTCTATCACATGGAGTAAGTGACAAGAATACAGATCAAGACTTGGAAAAAAGAAAAAAAGAAAGTCATAAGCATCCAAGTTACTTAAGCCTAGTGAGTAATTATATTTTAAAATTATACTTATTAATACAATTATTTTTTATATTATATTTATTTTGATAAATATTAGTTATATTTTATATAGAAAAAAGAAAATTAATAGTTGAAGAGCACTTAAATGTATCAAATGTACACACCGATTCTACTCAAAGTTATGAGAATTTTATAAATATAAAATTAATTAATTTATATATTGTAAAAAGTAAATTTTATTATATATTATTGTACGATATATATATATATATATTTGCAATGTAGGTAATCCATGCATTTCCTTATTAAAATGGAATACAATTTATTAATACGGTAATCACTAATAATATTTATTTTATATTTGTATATTCTCTAATGTCATACAGTTATTGGTTTTTTTTTTTTTTTACAATGTATCACATAGCTACAGAAATTTTCTAAAACAAAATTTTGTTATCTTATAGTAGCTTATAATTTATTTAAAAATTTATTGACTATTTATTTATTTTAAAATATTTGTATATTTTTTTAACGAATAAATGAATTTCTTTTTATATATATACTTAGTTTTACATAAAAAATTTGATGTGAAATTTGTTTGAGCATTAATGTAATAAAAATTAAAATAAAGAAATAAAATAAGATTTTATAAAATCATACTTATATTTTCATATATAAAAATAATATAACTCAACCCAGAAAATCCATTATTAAGTATAATAAAAGTACATATGATCAAAATTAGAGACTATTACTTATTTAATTAAATTTAATTATAAACTCAAATATATCATATGACGTACTGAAATCATACCATTAAACGTCAAAATGCATAAAACCGAGACATAAAACAATCTATATTTTTACAAAATAAATTTATTCACATAAGTGATTTTTTTAGAACAACTCTTGCAACAATTTTTTAAATACGAAATACTCTACTTGAAATAACACAATAAAGTTTTGTGAACAATAAAACAAAATTTTATAATTAATTGAAATTCATAAATGTCAAACATACTTTTGACTTAACAAGTAATTTTTTCGATAATTTTTCTATTCGTCATCGATTAAACATAAAATTGGATAAAAGACTAAAAATAATAAAATTTTTGTTTTATATTTCATTACTGGAAACAAAAGTTCGATTTTAAATAATGAAACAAAAGAATGATTTATCCTTTTAACATTCTTACTTCTTATTGAGATTTAAAATATTGGTTTCAAACAAGAAATAAAAGCTGATTTTAGTATATAATGTTGAACAAATAAAAAACTTACTGGTTTAGTATAGAGACGTCGATTTTTTTTCTGTTCGTCTGGTTGTCTATCAACCACAGCGTTTTAGATTGAATTGACCTTTCAAATGATTTCAAACAATTACAAACAAGAGTTAAAATTCAGTTTTTAATTTATAATATTAAACTGATCGAGAACTAACCTTCTTAGATAAAAAGCATCGGTTTTGACCCGATTTTTTTGACGTGGTTGTTTTTCGACAATAATCGTCTCAGATTCTTTTGACAAACAAAATCAACAATGAAAAAAAAAAAAAGAGATTAGCATAAAGATAATTTTAACCCTTAATGTTTATAATTTTTTATCATTTTGGCCCTTAATCTTTTTTTTTTGATAAATTTAGCCCTTAACCTATATCTTTTTGACAAATAGCTTAATTTTAACTACCATGATAACTAGATCGTTAAAAATCTAACAATGATGACATATCATGTCATATGCATATGGTAATATATTTTAAATAACATGGCATCTAACCTATCAAATATATATATATATGTGAAATATAATTTTATTCTAATATAAAATATAAAATATTCGAATTCAAATAAAATATTAAAAAAAATAGTTAAAAATCTAACCTGTCAAAAAATTAAATTCATATATATATATATATGAAATATAATCTTAAAAAAATATGAACATAATTTAATATTAATTATTTTTTTAAGGTAGGATTTTGATTCTATCGTAGTTAGAGTTAAGAATGTTTAGTAGTATTTTAATTTAGATTTAATTAATTTTTTAATATTTTATTTGAATTTTAATTGTTTTATATTTTATATTAGAATAAAATTATATTTCATATATATATATATATATGTATTTGATAGATTAGATGTCATATTATTTAAAATATATTATCATATGCATATGACATGTCATCATTGTTAAATTTCTAACGGTCCAATTATAATGGTAGTTAAAAAATAAGCTATTTGTCAAAAAGATATAAGTTAAGGGTTAAATTTATCCAAAAAAATTAAGAGTCAAAACGATAAAAATTATAAACATTAAGGGATAAAATTATCTTTATGCCAAAGAGATTCATAGAAACTTCAAATAGAACACAATAAAGAAAAAAAGGGAATTTAGAGAACCCTAAAATATCCCATTTTTTCTTATTTTTAATTTTAAGGAATAAAGGGGATTTAGAGAATCTTAAAAATATTATGTTATTTATTTTTTTTAATTTTAACATATATTATTTAAAAATAGAATTCAAATGTATAAGTGATGTGTTAAAAAAATAATGACGTGTATTATTTTAAGTAAAGGAAATCATAAATGACATGATAAAAAGGGTCCAAAAAATATTTTTTATATATATATTTGTACTTGGGAGTTGTTTTGGCGGGTGTTATCCAGGGATTAAAGGGTATTCCATATTTAAAATTTTTCCTTCTATGATAAAAATTAAATGAGCCTCAGAATTATTTTTAAAAATTTAAAGATAATTATAAGACAGTATGTGTTTATGTATTTTTTTTTTTTTTTGACATTATACACAACTTGTAAACAAAGTAATTGAATTTAAGTATCTTAAGATGAATATTATTTTTTTACGAGCTAATTTATTATGATCGAAATATAATGCATTAGGTTAGAAGAAGAAAAATCTAGAACATATAATACACAACATTGAACATCACAACAAAATATAGCGATAAACATCATTAATTTTTTAAATAATTATTAAAATCTTAAAGTCTCGATATACAATTAATCAAATTTAAAAAAAAATAATAAAAATATGAAGCTTTTTTACCGCCATATCTATAATCCGACCCAATTAAATAAAATTACATCTTTATTTTTCACATAATTTTTTCTTATAAATTGTTTAACTTTTTTCATGTATGGTCCTTTTATGATCTAAAGTGTTTAATTTTAAGAAAATGTTCAAATTATATTTAGTTTACAATAATGATTATAAATCATTATTGTAATAAGGATATTTTTCTCGTTTAATAAAATTAGCGATTTTTATTAAAAAATATTTTCTTATAAATTAAAATTTACATATCATTATCTTTTTCTTTATACTTCGTATACATCCACAATATCAAAACTAAACCTTATTACGAGACCGAATAATTTAATTATTATATTAATAAGTAAAAATATATGGTTAAGATGTTTTAAAATTAAATTACATACAACAATATAAATCAAATCTGGGGATATTGGAGTAGAAATCGAGAGAATTTGGGTTGTTAATTCTAAGATTTTTAACGTATTATAATTAATTATTATATATATTTTTTAATTCGTGTGTTAAATTTTTGAGTGTTTTTTTAATAATTTTATTTATTAATATATTAAAATTAATATATAAGGTGGGAGGAAGAAAATGATTTAAATTTTTTTTCTTTTAATAAAATTTTACATGAAAAATAAAGATGACGTGATTTTATTTAAGATGGTGAGAATAATTTATGAAAAAAAAAATCTAATTTTATTTTAAAATTTAATTAATTATATGTTAAGTATTTAAGATTTTAATAATTATTTAAAAATTATTAAAAATTAATATTATTCAACGGTGTATTGCAATACTAGTATTTAAGTCGGTGGCTCAATTATTTGAATCATATCTAAGTCAGGTATTTTTTTAATGTAGGTCAGAAAAAAAAAATAACCCCAAGTGCCTTCAAACTTTTTGAAGGTTTAGGGTTCAAGTGTAAGAGTTTAGAATTTAGGTTTTATCATAAAAATTTATGACTAAAATTTAGGGTTTAAGATTAGATGGTTAAGGATTTAAGATTTAATTTATGAACATTTTAAAATCTAAATTCTAACCGCATCCCTAAATTTAAAACTTAAACACTTCAACCCTAAGGATTAGACCCTAAAAATCTATAACCTTAAAATAAATAAGTAAAAATTATCTACCTCTTTATCATACCTCCACTCATCCCTTTTGTTGAAAATTTTTAAAAAATGAATTTTTAACTCTAACCTTTATTTTCTATATCCTAAATTCAAAACCATACACCCTAAAAAATACACCCTACCCTTAATTCCCTAAATTTAACCATAACCCCTAACCTTGAACCTTAAACCTATACTCTAAACCCTTTAATTTGAAGCGAAGGCATAAATGAAGACATAGAAAAAAAGTAGACGATTTGTACCCACAATAAATGGCTTATAAAAAATAAATTTTTTTGATAAAATAAGGATAATAATCTTATTAATTATTCAAACTCGATGTGAGTACGACATTAACATCAACATCATCATGTAATAAAGATATCACCTCATCGGAAGTGAATGTAAAATAACAAATAATGACCCTTAATTATAATTCATAAAGAAATAACGGAATGCCTTCATGACATGTTAGGATGCAGACATAAGCCTGGAGCATGAACCAATGGAGAAATAAACAGCTTATTATTCATGTCTAATTCCATTTTCTAGTACAATATACTCGAGAGGTATATGCATAAAACTGTTCCTTTCTCTTGCTTAGTAAAGGGCACTGCTAAACCTGGCCTGTGAGTTCAACCCCTTCATCATGCTCTATTTTTTGGCTCTGGAGAGACTTGAATGTATAAAACTTTGCGCAGATCAAGTAGTATATAAAGTTTAGAGCTTGCAAAACTGTGAGCAACCAATAATAATACTCCAACTTCCCCTTATTCAAGTTCTTGTTGGGAAGCCAGTCGGTATACTTGTGGACTAGTGTAACCAAAAGTGTGCTGATGTAGTCACCAGCTGAAATGGATGTCCAGAACAAGGCTGTTGCAGTGCTCCTCATGCTCTCAGGAGCTTGGTTATAGAAAAATTCGAGGTGACCGATAACCATGAAAGACTCTGCTATACCGTGAAGGCTATACTGCGGCACGAGCCAAAATACAGAGATGGGAATTGTGGATTTTGGGGTGTCGATCAGGCCATTGGCCAAGGCCACATGTTTTCTCTTCTTTTCGACGAATCCGGCTACAAGAGTTGCTAGAATTGAGATGAAAAGGCCTGTAGCCATCCGCTGCAAAACGTTTATGCCCCGGTCGAGCCCTGTGAACCGGCGGGCAATGTGAACCAATATACGATCGTATATGACTATCATGATGAGCATCGACATCATATTGAAGACTGTCATGGAAGCGGAGGGAATCTGGAAAGACTTGGTCAGGTGTTTGTTCATTGTGTTGGCTTGTTGCACGGAAAATGTGTTCTGTTGAGCCGTGGATGTAGCAAACAGAATACCAGCTGCCCAAATTGGTAGCATTCTGACAATGCATTTTAGTTCTTCAACTCTATGGACAGTGTTAAGTCTCCAAAAATTGAGTTTTTCTGATGATTTCACATCATCTTCTTCGGTCACAATGGCAGCCTTATCCAGAAACCTGCATTATGCACAATGTAATATATGTTCGTATTTTTTCTAGTCATTTGAAAACACACATCCCAGATAAAATTGCTTAAACTCAGATTTTATAGGATGAATATCATCCTCTAAGACCAGTAGTTGGGTTCCAATCGGTTACTTATATCGAATTGAAGCTAGTGGCAACGGCAACTTACTTGAATTGTTTTGTATGATGAAGCAGTCCGTCAGTGGAAATAGAGGCATCAAGCTCCTCGTTGACATACAAAAGCTTAGGATTAGAAACCAATGGGATCTTTCTCTTCCTAAAGGCAGCAACACAGACTTGTACGATACGAGTGTAAGGACTTCCGGCAGGATCCAGATTTCTGTAAAGAGGGTAACCCATAAGGAACACGATTATGGAAAAAGCCATGGCTATGGTCGGAATTCCGAGTCCCCAGCTCCATCCTACATGGTCTTGAATATACACGAGCACGGTTGCTGCTATCAGTATTGCGATTCCCAATGCAAAGTAATACCAATTAAAGAAGACCCAGGTTTTCTTAGGATGCCTAGGATCCTCCTCAACGAATTGCTCAGCCCCATACGCCGCCACGCATGGCCGGATCCCACCGGATCCCAAGGCTGCCAGCAGAAGAGCCAGGTAGAGAATACCCTTTTGACTCCCGTTGGCTTCTTGGCAAACTTGGTTTCCTTCACATGGAGGTGGCCGGAGATGTGGCAATGCTGCTGAGAGGGTTAGGACTATCATTCCCTGCTTATCACAACACGTCAGATTATATTATTTTTAACCGATAAGAAAAATGCTGTAAAGTTAATGCCAGCTATTTTGAGTTTTTACCATTAGGTATATGGATGATGCAACCGTGATGGTCCAGAATTTGCCGGCATATGAATCGGCAATGAAGGCCCCAAGCAATGGCGTCAAGCTCGATGTACCATTGAAGTTGGTGACGGTGTTGGCTGCTTTCGTTAATGGCATGTGAAGCTGGTTTGTCAAGTAGTTAACCATGTTTTTACTGAATCCCACCATAGCTAATTTCTCGCATATCTCATTTACTGCAAATAGACGATCGAGTAAATAAGATTTAACAAAAAAAGAAAAACAAATCCATGGTTCCATTTCCAACAGCAGTCAAAAAGCTTACCTATGATGAAGGGCATTGTCCTAATGCCACCCTTGTTGTTTTCGACAACTGTCTTGCTCTGCTGATCATCACCATTTTCGGAAGCACCAAAGTTATCTTTGTTCTCCAGAGTTGCAGTCGCCATAGCTCTAAGTTTTGAAGGCTACCCTATTTCTCCAACGTACTATATTTTACCACTAATTTCAACTGAACTCTTTGTTCATTACTGCGATTCACATGTGACGGTGAACTTTGGTCATAAGGAAGAAGAAATAGAAACTCAGAAAGGAAAACGTTCCTTCCAGGTCTAGCCTTGCCTGAATATCTATCTGTTCCTGGGATCAAAGCCTACAAATAGGTGTTGTTTCTTCCTTATTAATTAATTAATGGGTTAACTACTATATTAGTCATCAAACTATTACATTTTTTCCTAGTTTGGTCACAAATTATTTTTTTAATAAAATTGTCACTAAAGTAACGTTATTTTTTTATATTTTAATCATCTGACGTTAAAAAACTAATGAAAATGTTGATGTGGATTTTTTTATAATTTTTCTTTTTCGTATATTATTTTTCTTTTAAACTTATTCGGTAAATAAAGTGTTGATACGTGCCACCAAACTATTATTTAAAAATATAATATGTAGAAGAGAGAGAGAAAATTACTCAATAAATCATTGTTAGTTTTTTTTACGGTCGATGATTAAAATAAGAAAAAAATATAATATTAATGATAGGTTGAAATAATTGTTCGATAACTACCGACAAAGTTGAAACTACATAAGGTGGAGAAGAGCGCCCCTGAAGAATTTTTTTACTTTTATCCATTATTTAATTTTTTAAATAGTTTATTTATGAATTTACCCCGATTTAAAATATTAATGTTTTGTCTTCTAACTTCAAATTTTGACTTCGTCTCAAACTATTAGTATAATTAGGGATGAAGCCGTACATAGGGTGGGAGAGATTATTACCCCTCCCAAATTTTTTAGTATAATTGTATTTTTAACCTCTTTTAGTTTAAATGTTATTAAATAAGGGTTTTTATCCCTCCTAATTTTTAATTTAAAATTTTAATAAATTTTTTCCCTCTTAACATTGAATCCCCTTGGTATATACCTTTACTTAATTTGTTTGCGTTGACTTTGCATTATTGAGAAATTATAGTGGCCTTGACCATATTTTAATCTCCGTTGTAGATGTGGATCCAAGGCCTTGTTCTTTAGTGTCCTAAAATATATCGTAAATGTATTGGTATTCTGTTTTATTTTCATTTTTATTTGTCTTCAACCAGGAGACGGGAATATTTGGGAGTTAGATGATTACAGCCAGTGCATGAGGGGAAACACTAAACACGAATTCCTCTTGTCTGGTCTGGTCTAGTCTGGTCTTTTTTTTTTCTTTTTTTCTTTTTTTTTTCTGGTGTGCCTGTAACGATTTATTATTTCTGGAATTATTGATGTAATGAACTAGAAATCCAAAATGAAGTCGATTATTGAGTAGTATGATATCTCATTACATTTTACAAGTGTAGTATAGTATTTTCAGGAAGGAACATTTATTATTTACCCATCAACGATTTTTTTGTTAAAATTCAAATTATAAAAAATTTATCGGGACGGAAAAATTAAAATATTTTTTGATCGACTTTTATTTGATGGTGAAGGATGGAGATCGATGTTTGAGAAACTAAAAGATTTTTGATTGGTTTTTAAACTTTTAAGAATTTTTTGATAAAATAAAATTCGAATTCAGATTTAAGGGATTTAGACAAAATGATTGAGGAAATTTAGGGGAAAAGTAAACACCATATAAAATTGTTTGGAATTAAAGGTGATAATTTTTTTTAATGTTTAAATTTTAATGACAAAAAAATTAATATTTAGGTTTCAGTAATTAAATTAATATTTTAACACTTTAATAATCAAAATAGGTTTAAAAGAAAATTATGTAATACTCCTTTAAAGTTTAAAAGTTAAAAAGTTAAAGTTTAATTTTTTTGATGTTGAAGCCAGTAACAAGTTAAGAAGTTTTAAAATAAAATCGGTGATCAATGTTTAATTTATCCAATTTTAAAGTGAGCAAATAAAAATTAAAAAAATACAAAACTTAATCTATTCTGTTTCAAAACTAATAACCACCGAAAACATAAAATATCTAGAAAGTTGTGGACCAAAACTTAATTTATCTAATTTCAAATAGGTCCTTTAAAGTAAATAAATCACAAGTATAAGGGACAAAACTTAATTTGTAGATTTTTTAAACCAATAAGGATTTCAAAAACAAATAAAAATTAACATTTCGTAAGGTTGGATTGTAAATGATATGTTGTATTATCTAATATATCTTAGGATGTAAAAACAGTTATTCGAATGTGTTTTAAGTCGGGTACTGTCAGATCGGATAAAATCGGACATATATTATTTTAGGTTAATTTGATATTTTGATTTGATTCAGGTCAAGTGCAGGTCTATTTCAAGTCGGGTTTATTTTAGGTGTGGGTTCATTTCAAGTCGGGTCCATTTCTGGTCGAGTCCATTTCAGGTCGGGTTCAAACGGCTCGGGTCCAAATCAGATAATTGATAGACTTTGGGTTGAATGGTTGATCATTCATTTCAAATTAATTATTTAATGTCTAACGTCTTTAACTAGCATGAATCACATTAAAAATAAATATTACGCACTAGATTAAACAAAAATATCATCAATGATTCATATCTTAAAAATTTGGCTAAATTAAAAAAATTAAAAATTAATAGAAATAAACATTGGACTAGAAAGAATAAAATTTTAAATTAAAAAGGATAAACATTAATAAAATAAAATATCATCCTATTAAAAATATTAAACTAAATTAAAAAAATAAATAGTCGTCAATTTAAGATAAAATAAAATTATAAGGACTAAAATACAAATATTATAATTTAGTAATAGTTAAATTCGGTAAAATTTTAACTTTAATATACTTTTAATGCATTATAATTTATACTTATATAATATAATGTGATACATTTCAAAAATGGAAATATGTTATATATGGAATTTATATTATATGGAATATACTATATATAGAGAATTTATACCATATATGAAATCATACTATATATGAAAATATGAAATATATAATACTATATGTATAAAAATATATAATATATATGTATATATATAATATATAAGTATGGATATAAGTATATGTATACTTATATACTATATAGTATACATTAGTATATGTACATAATATGCATTAATATATATTATATAATATATATTCTAATACATATATAATATATTTATAATACTTTAATATATATTATACTTTAATATATGTATTTAATTTTTTTAATAATTAATGTATGTATATATATTTAATTAATTATTATATATTATTAATTTTTTAAGTCCTACACTAATCCTTACGCTTAAATCACTAAACTATTTCTCTAAGACCAATTCCTCAATCACTAAATTAATTTCCTATGATAAAATTGAAACAATTTTAAAATATATAATTGGATTTTAATTAAATGAGAACCAAATCGAATAAAACATAAAATTTAAAACTTAAGTTTTTAGTGATCATGACTAGATTGAAATAATTGTAAAATAAGGTGTAGAGCAATGCACGATTTGATTTTTTAGGCGTTACCTATATAAAAATATGTAAAAAAATTTACCCGACCTAGAGTAGTGTCAAATAAATATCTAAATCTTATTTTTTTTTTTATATTTTTAATTGATTATATTTAATCAAAGTTTATTATTTCATTATATGTTATAATTATAATAATAATAATCCAAATTTTACTATAAATATTAATTTCCTCTAAAATTTTATTTTTTTTTCTCTTTTTTTTATAATAATCAAAACTTATTTCTATTTTCTTTCAAAATTTTGGATAACTTATATCTTCCAAAAATTTTACAATAAAAATAAATTAATATCAAACTTAAAATTGAGTGATTTATTTCCTTCCAAAATTTTGTCTTGTCACTTTTTTTATCAATTTTATTTTTCATTTTTTATAAATTATTTTGATTTAATTCAATTAATTCATAATTTAGATTAATTTAATAGAAATTCATATTTGATTTTAGAATTCTTTTAATTATGTTTATAATTTATGTTTTTATATTTTAATTTAACTTAATTAATCCTAAGTTCAATAAGTTAATTTAACTTATTAAATATTAATTTAAAATTATATTTTTAATAAAATATTAAATTATAATTATAATTAAAATTAAATATATTAAAAATAAATAAAATAGTAAATATATTAATTTAATTAAACATGTAATACTAAATTTAAATATTAATCCCTAAATTAATTTTTATGTCTAATTATATTTTTAAGTCTAATTATATTTACTAATATTTTAAATTCACCAAATTATAGATATGCTTAATTATATGTCGTGTAAATATTAAATCTTGTTAATATTAATTCAGGTAAATAACAGGTCGGGTTTAAAACAAGTCGGGTTATTTATCAAGTCAGGTTCAAAACAAGTTGAGTTATTTATTAGGTCAGATTTAAAATAGGTCGGGTTTAAAACAGGTCTGATAAAATTAGATCTCAGGTCGATTCAGTCGGGTAATATCGGTTATCTATCAGCTCAGACTCGGGTTTGAGTTTGTTTCAGTCGGATGTAAGTCGGGTTTTGGATCCACAGTAACATGTTCTAATTGGGTTTGGGTCATTCTCAGTCGGATACAGTTTGGATTTGGTTACAACAGTAACATGTCCAACTCGGGTTCGGATCAACAACAATCAGATACAAATCAGGTTTAAGTCATTACATCCCGAGTTAAATCAGATTCTAACTCGAATAGATTTTAATCAGGTTTTCAGATCAGATCATCTTTTACGTCCCTAATATCTCTATTAAGAAACGTACTTCACTACATCAAATTTGCATATAACGGCATAGGTAGAAAAAATGCCACTATATTTTAGCATATCGCAATGTTTAGGGGAAAAGCCGCAAAATATCATATGTTGCAGCTTTTTTATTAAAACATCAATATATTCTAAATTGTAGTAGTGTTTTTTTTAGAGAAAAGCCACCATTATAATGACGTTTTGCGTCAAATTAAGATAATGAATGTAAAATTCATTGAGAAAGTTTATTTATTCTAAATTCTTTTGTCAATCATTTTATTTTTGGCTTATGTTAATTTCTATAACTTTTTAAAAGGTCAATTCACTATTTTTGACAATCTTCATTCGATAGAATAGCTCAACAATTTTTTTATTGTATGGTTTAAATTATGATAATTTACTACATGCGTTAATTGAGTTGAACAATTCTCAAAAAATTTGAGTTTGATTTGATTATATAACAACCCAAATTTTTAAATCGATGACTAAACATATATTTAAATAATGAGTCTGTGTTAGTTTGAGTAATTAGATCTATTGGACCCAAGTTTAGGCCTTATTGGATAAAAATTGGATCATATAAACTTGGGAAGTGATATTTTTACGAGGGTTAAAGCGGAGATTTTATGAAAAAATTATACCCTTATTTTAAATAAAGACTAAATCCCATTTAATTCTCTTGTTGTTCACATAAATAAAGGGGAATGTGATATCACCATTGCAGGGTGAATTTACGTGGATATTGAAGTTGGGGGAAAAATTTTAATCTATTGAAGGTGGTAAATTATTTTTGGAAATATTGAAGATTGCACAGTGGTAAGGAAGTCAGATCCTTTAGATGTCGACTTTCAACAGTGAAACGAATACAAACTGCACCAGCAGGTGCCAACTTGCAACAATGATAAAATCAGTATTGGAATTATTTAAAGAAAGTTTTTTTAGGCTCCGACTTCCTTCAAATTCACGTGCTCTATGGACTGTCTCTCTGCATGTAACATTTAGTCTTTCACATTGCAACAAATAAAGCCAACAATATCAAAACCAACAAATAAAGGCAGCAGGAGGGGCTATGCATGCTGCAACAAATAAAGGGGCTGAAGGGGTGGGTGGTGACAGTCAAAAAAGTAATGGGAAAGATGAGTGGTGGTAGTCTGAAAAAATTACAGGGGTGTATGGGTAGACTGAAAAAATTGAAAGATAATAGTAGATTAGATGTGTGGTGTAAATTAATTTAGTTGTTTGATAAATAGGATAGATGGTTGAGAAAAAAATAGATAGATGACTTTTGAAAGTGTAGAAGAGTAGATAAGTTGTTGAAGAGAAGAGTTTTTGGTAAAAAAAATGTAAGTATTATTTTTTTTAAATTATAATTTTTTAATATTTTATATTTTAGTTGAATATATGTTAGTTATGAGATTTTAATTTTTTTTATGTGTTGTTATATTTTGTTACAAGGTTTTAGTGGATTATTTAGAAGAAGAATATTCGAAAAGAATTATATTGTAAGTTTTTAGTTATTTTATGTGTGCAATGTAGTTAATTTTTTTAAATGTGTTGTTATAATTTGTTAATTTTTATGTGTTGATTATTTTGAAGAAGAATATTCGAAAATAATTGATTATTTTGAGTTGATTATTTTATATGGGTCAATGTTGTTAATTTTTTTATGTGTTGTTATAATTTCTTCAAATATTTTTTAATTTTTTATGTGTATGTAGTTAATTTTAATCATTTTAGTAATTTATCAATTATTTTTTAAGAGAATTATATTATTTTAAGTTTTTTTAGTAATTTGTTTAATTAGTTTATATTTTTATTATGTGTTTAACTTAGTTGAATTGAATTTAATTTTAATAATTTTAGTAATTTATTAATTAATTTTTGAAGAGAATTATATTTCAGTGGAGTTGAGTAGGAGAAAGAAAATGATGATTTTAATTTAGTAGTTGTAAGATAAGAAAAGAGAAATTAATTTTATAATAAAAAATATTTATTTTAATTGAATTAAAATAATTATGTGAGTTGAGTAACAATTTCATCTTTTATTATTTGTATTTTTTTTAAGTAAGTAGTTGTTAAATAAGAAATTTTACTAATTTACTAGTTGTTAATTAAAGAATTAGTAATAGTAATTTCTAGTAATTAAAATAAGTATTTTAAGCTTTTTATTATGTGTTTAATTTGGTAAATTTAGGGAAAATTTACGTGGATATTGAGGTATAGAATTTTAAGTGGGTATAGAATTTATTTTAAGTTTTTTATTACGTTGGTATAGAATTTTATTTTAATAATTTTAGTAATTTATTAATTAATTTTTTAAGATAATTATATTTTAGTGGAGATGAGTAGGAGAATACAAATTTTGAAGAGAATTTTATTTTAATAATTTTAGTAATTAATAGTTGTTAATTAAAGAACTAGTAGTAGTTTCGAGTTGATTAATGATTTTAGAGTTTTTTTTTTATTTTTTATAAATGAGTTGATAAAGTTTAGAAGAGTAATATTATTGTAGTGTAGAATTTTTTATAGATGAGTTGGTTAGTTTAACGTAAACAATTAATTTTTTTTATTTTAGCAGATGGTTGAGAAAGCTTCTCTTTTATATTTAGAGGATGAATATATTACTAGCCTTCGTATTGATGATAAGGTAAAATCTTATATTTTATATTTAATTAAAAGTTTGTTTATATATTTTTTAATATTTTTGGTTTGATTATAGGATACGGAGGGTACATTTAAACATCACCGATCCATGGTAGAAACTCCATTAGATGATAAAATATTGAATTTTTTGCATACTGCTGCTGGCTTTTATTATGCCACATTTCTTCGGGTCTATAAGTTAATCCCAGGATTGATTACCGCTCTAATTGAGCAGTGTTGACTCGAGACTCATACATTTCATCCTCCTTGTGGAGAATGTACGGTTACTTTGCAAGATGTTGTGTATCTTATCGGTGTGTCTATCAACGGGAAACCGTTTATTGAGCGTATGCATGGTCAACCGCCGAGATTTGTGAAATGTGTTTAGGAAAAGTACCATATGAAAGTAATGTTAAAGGTTCTTGCGTCAAGTTGAGTTGGTTAGAGAAAAAAATTGGTTTAAATGAGTACAGTACGGTTGAATAGATTTATCAGGTGAGTCGAGCTTATATCCTATAGATGATTGGTGGTATTCTAATGCCGGATAAATTTAGAAATTTGGTTAGTGTTCGATATTTGCAATTTTTGAGCACTCCTTGGGTATCCAGTTCTGAATATATCTGGGGATCAGCTATATTAGCATGTTTGTATCGTGAGTTATGCAAGAGCGTCATACTCGAAAAGGGTAAGAAGATAGGTGGTATTGGTGGATGTCTATTGTTATTGCAAGCATGGGCTTGGTAGCGACTTCCATTCTTGACACCAGTGACCCGATCATATATACAGTTTCCACTTTGTATAAGGTGAATAATTTATAATCATTTTGATTATTTTTTAATATAATAATATACATTAATTTTGTATTTTCTTAGATGGTGCGAGGAAAATCATGAGACTGGATTAGCACACAATAATGTGCGAGTAGTAAAGCAGGGTTTGAATGAGAGTATCTCCCATACAACCACGTACCATCGACTTGGATCATACGCTTGCAATAAGAGAAACCTTCGATGCAAGGTTTAAATAATCAAAAAAGACGATGCATAAATATATAGCCCGAAATAACTTGGCCTTGTTGGTCATATACATCTTTAGTTTGATATCTCACTATCGTTCATGGGATGAAATGAGTCATCGCTAGTAGTAAAGCAAGTAGCTCATTGTACAATTTATCATAACCACCGTAAACAAACTTCATGGCCTTATCCCTTGCACGCCACATTTTTTTGTATTTTATCTGATACTCAAACTTTTGTGCAATGGTTTCTTGAATCGTTCAAACCGGAATCTTAGGATTTGTTTCTAACAGACTTCTCACGTGATAACTTATTATAGCCGAGTCCAATTTTTTATGATCTTGGTCGATGGACGTTCTCAAACATGTGTGTTCTCTATTGTATTTCGTGATCTTCCAACGATTAGACCTTTTTAGTTTGGTCATTCGAATCTTTCAATTACATTCTTGATCATACTTTACACATTTCGCAAGGAAAGTCTTTTGACTAGATTCTGCAACAACATAGTCAACATGGTTTCTTATGTTGTACTCTTTTACTACTAATGTAGCTTCGTCCTTTTCATTAAATTGAAGCCCAACTGATAATTGACCATGTTGACTCGAAGTTAACAGGGGAATATCTGGAAATTGAGGGGTTTTCATCATATCAAAATCAAAAGAAACCATGTGAGCTGGAGGCTCATACGGGCTCATGTTAAATTCGGTCGGACAAAATTCTCCAATACCAAAATTAGGTGCATCACCAACATCATCAGGAAATAAATCAGGATCATTAATATCTTTATCTTCGCTTGAATCAGCAAGTGTTTCACCCCAACGACCTCGTAGGTTCTCTACGTCAACACCATGACTTGGATCAATTTTTGGTCCGAATGCTAATCCGTATCTAGAAGTATCGATAGGATTCAATTCAGTCGATATCCCACTAGATAACATTGCAACAAAACTGCCTCTGGGACGATCAGTATCATTATCGTACTCCACTCGAGAGGATTCTCCAACGATATTGCTCGATGGGATGGGAACATCACGGACCTCGACAAATAACTTAATATGTCGACTGTCCATAGAGTCGTGCTCTGCAATCATATCATTCTAACATCATCATCTTCAAGATTGATTGCAACGTATCTAACTGGATTTTCACATGTAAGGCATCGATAACGTAAACTACGAACTTTTTCTCTAATCTTTTTTGATATTTTCTCCTGCAACTGTCGAAGAGTGATATCTTTTGCAAATCTCAGCTTAGTAGTGTTCTCAGATTCAAACAAAATTCTAGATTCGTTTTTCACAATTTGACCATTGTAATACACGATCGTCATAAATCTATCTTCGTTCATTTTATCTGCATATTCGAAATACACTTATACAATTTTTAATCTACATGAAAAAAATTCTAAATCTACATACAAAAAATTCGACATATAAACATTCAACATACGAACTACAGAAAATTAATTTAAAATTTATAAAACCAACATTCATCATTTAACATACAAACTAAAATAAATATCTTAAAAAATAACTAAACAAACAAAAAATTAAAATAAAAAATTGATATCTTAAATGTAACAAAAATTAAAGAAAAACTTACAAAGATATAAGAAACTCTAGCACAATTTCTTCCTCTCCCTCGTTTTGTTTTCTTCCTTTTCTTCCAACCAACAAACTATCTATCTTCCAACTTCATCTTTAATTTATAAACCATTCAACAATTAATTAAAATAAAAAAATTTATTCTTCCCAAAAGATTAGTCAATTTCAATCTGAAACATATAACCTAATAGGGGTGTTCAAATTCGGGTACTAGAAATTTCGGCTATGTCCCGACCTGAGTTTTTTGGGTATTCGGTACTTCGGGTACCCAGAAAATCAGGTATCGGGTACCCGAATTATATTTATTTTAATTTTAAATTTAATCTTAAAAAATACACATAAATTTAAAAATTCAAATTATATAATCTAACATCCAAATATAAAAAAAATTAATTAAACTTTCATAAAAAATATCAAATAGAACTTTAATTATTTTTTATATATTAAAAATATTAAAATAATTAAAAATATCAAAAAAATAAAGACTTTGAAAAATAATAAAATAATTAAAATATACCCAATAAAAAATTGCATATAGCTTAAGAAATTGAAATGATCTCATAACAAAAGACAGATACACAAGAAAACTAATGGCTGCACATTGCACAATAAGCAGTGGAGGTACCCGAATGGAAATTAGAAAAAATAGTTATTCGGATGGAAATTAGAATTATTTTTTTCAGGACTTTGACTCCACTGTATCGATAGACAAACAAAACAAATCAATGTTAATACAAATTATAGATTTAAAAATAAGAATTTTATTAACAATAATATAAAGATTTTTTAATATATAAATAATTATAGATGATACGGGTACCCGAAAATTTTTATATTTGATATCCAGAAAATTCCGGGCCGGGTACCCGACCCGATTTTTAAATATATTTTAAAAAATACCCGAATTTTTTTATACGGGTCGACGGGTCAACGGATCGGGTATTTTTGAACACCCTTATAACCTATATACTACTTACTTTTACATGCATGCAATCCTACACAATATAAGCATGCATGCAATCCTACACAATATAGACATGCATGACTATTTCAACTTCTCACTCTCCTTATTTTTTCAGCCCTTCCTGCCACCCCTATAATTTTTTAAGCCTTCTATGAAGTATGCACAGGCACGTAAATTTATGCATGCCCATGAATATGCATGCCACTCATCCCCCTTCAACATGCAGTCCCCTTTATTTTAATTGTTCACAGTGTGAAGTCAGTATGCACAGTAGATTGAGCACGTGAATAACCAAGGAAGTCGAAGCCTAAAGGAACTTTCATTAAACAGTTCCAATAGTGGTTTTGTCACTGTTGGAAGTCGGTACCTGCTAGTGCAGTTTTTAGTCATTTCACTGTTGGAAGTCAGCATCTAAAGAATCCAACTTCCTTATCATTGTGCATTCTTCAATGTTTTCGAAAATAATTTGACACCTTCAATATATTGGGAATTTTTTTCTCCAACTTCAATATCCACGTAAATTCACCCCATTTTGCTTCATCTTTCTTTCTCCCACCCACCTTCATTTCTCCCTTTTTCTTGAGCCTAGTTTTTATAACCTTAAAGATTCAAGCTTTTTATCTCATCTATTTTATTCAAATTTCAAGGTTCAAGTATGTTAATTTTTTCTACATGAGTTCCAAGAAAAGTATAATATTGTGATAAAAAGGCAAGGTTTGAATTTATGAGTTTTCAAGAGATTTAAGCTTGGAAGGTTTCATGGAACTTTTCCATGATTTTTTGATGCTGCAATTTCATAGTTATGCTCATCATGAAGGTTAGTTTAAGTTTTGATTTGATACATATTGTTTTTAAAAATCAGTGTTTTGTTTGATTTTATAGTTAAATATTGTTTAGGTGAAATTAATTACAAGTAATTAAAGTAATGGATTTAATGCGGTAAATGCTATTATGTGACTCTAATGTACCCATAAGTAACATGGTAAACCCTAAAAAAATATTTTACTCCTAAGAGCATGTTGGGAAATTTATTTTGATATAATAGTTAAAAAATAATTTTGAATTAAATTGAAAAGATTTAAAAATAATTTTATGTCCAGTCAACTTGAAAATAAGTTTTAGATATTTTTTTAAAAGTTTTGTAATTATTTGAAATGTTTTTAAGTGGTCAAACTTAAATTTTCATCACGCTTGTATCGATATGGTATACCTAATACAAAAAAAGTCGTATTGGTACACATACGTATCGGTCCTTACTCTTAAAACTCCAACTATTTTTCATGTAAACATACCAATCCACAATACCAATCCAACGTATCACTATGATGGGAGGCGTATTAATTAAGGATGTAAAAATAGTTATTCGGATGAGTTTCAGGTAGGGTACTTTTGAGTCGGGTAAAATCGGATACCGTTCATTTTAGGTTGATTTGATGTTTTGACTCGATTCAGGTCGGGTGCGGGTCCATTTCAAGTTGGATCCATTTTAGGTCGAGTCCATTTTAGGTCGGGTCCTTTTCAGGTCGAGTTTAAAAAATATCATATAATGAATAGATTCATATCTTAAAAAATAAAAATTATACTAAACTACAAAAATTAAAAATTAATGAGGAATAAATATTGGACTACAAAGTTAAAGAATAAAATTTTAAATTAAAAAGATAAACATTAGTAAAATAAAATATCATCTTATTAATACATTTCAAAAATATAAAATATGAAATTTAGACTATATATAAATTTTATATCATATAAGAAATTCATACTATATATAAAAAATATATTATATATAGAATAATATTATATATGAATTAATACTATTTTTAGAAATGGAATAATACTATTTGAATTATACTATATATGAAATAATATTATTTTTAAAAATAAAATAATACTATATATGAAAAATAAATTTATACATGAAAATATCAAATATATAAATATAATACTATATATAATACATTAATAATTTAATATAAGTATGTATATAATATATATCGGTAATTAGATGTATACGTTAATATATTATATATATAATATATATAATGTAAAATAGGCCAATTGAGTGATCGTTGGCAAGCATCAAAGTAAATTTTAATGTATTTGTGAAGTAGTTTAGATTTTAAAATTTTTAATACATTATTTTAATTAATTTTTATTAAATATATTTATTTATATTTATATCAAACTTTATATAATATCAACATTTTACATATATTAAAAAATAAAAAATGAATCAAATTTTGTAACAAAATTTTTTAACAAATATAAATCAAATAATATTTTATTAAGCATTGAATATTCAAATATTCGTTAGATAATTTTTAAATTAATCACTACTTAATTTGATATTTACGAACAAACACTCAAGATAACCATGAATTAATACCCAATCATGTTCTTTTTTCTAATACATTTCATAAATTAATAATATCTTAATGATCGAAAACTCTTAATGATCGGTATTACTATGAGAAGTAATGAACATTCTAGAAAATAAACAAGGATTACGTGAGTTTTCTTAAACTATTCGGGTGACAATCAAATTATAAATCGGTCTTATTTTGATTCATTAATTATATAATTTATTAATTAAATTAATATATTTTTTAAAAATATATTTTTATTTTTTATTATCAATCATTCAAAATTTAGTAGAGAGATGATGTGATAAAACGACGATTAAAAAATTATATATTATATTAAATATATTTTAATTATATATTATATTAATTTAATCTCATTTTTAATTTGAATAAATAAAATTAATTAATGAATCAAATCACAATATGTTTTAGATGAAGAAATGTGTCATAGCACATGTCAAATGGTGTCACGTGTAATTATTCGATTTTATAATTTTACTTTAATATTTAATTTAATTTATTTAATATATTTAATTTTATCTAGTCAAACTATAACATGTCACCTACCGATTAAAAATACTCTTACTCGAGCCTACTTTAGTAAAATGAGTTTCACCATTCTATATGTATTTTATAATACATTAAATACTAAAAATTTAATATGAGTAGATTCAAACTAATGTTAATTCATTGATTATATATTTTATTTTAATTTTTTAAGTGTTTTTATTAAATATATTTTAATCAGAGATAAACATAGAATTTTATGTAAAGAGATGCAAACTATCAAGAATATATGTTAGAAATGTAAGAGTGCAGAATTACAAGAGTTCAGGGGTGTAGAGTTAGATTATCAATAGAAAATACAAAGAAAATATATGAATAAGGATGTAAAAAAGCTAGCTCGACCTAAAAACCTGATTGAAACTTGTTCGAGTCAGAACTCGTTTTTACCCGAGAATGTAATAACCAAAATCCATTTTGTATTCGATTTTTGTTGACCCAAACCAGAATTGAACATGTTACTGTTGTAACCAAATCCGATCTGCATCCGCCAAGAATGACTCAAACCCGATTATGAACATGTTACTGTAGACCCGAAACCCGACTTGTACCTCACTGAAATAAACCCAAACCCGAGTCTGACCTAGTAGATAATCAATATTACCTAACTAAATCGACCTGAGACCTGATTTTATCCGACCTAGAATTGACCTAACCTATTATTACCTGAACTAATATTAACAAGACTTGATATTTATATGATATATAATTAGGAATATCTATAATTTGATGAATTAACTTATTAAGCTTAAGATTTATTTAAGCTAAACTAAAATCTAAAAAACATAAATTATAAACATAATTAAAATAATTCTAAAATAAAATGTAGATTTTTATTAAATTAATTTATATTGGGACTCAACTGAATTAAACCAAAATAATTGATAGAAAAAGACAATTGATAAAAAAAAAGAAAAAAAGATAAAATTTTGGAGGAAAATAAGTCACCCAATTTTTAAGTTTGAAAATAATTTATTTTTAGTTTAAAAAATTTGGAGGGATATATGTCTCCCAAAATTTTGGACAAAATTAGAAATAAGCTTTGATTGTTCTAAAAAAAGAAAAAAGATAAAATTTTGGAAGGAATTATAACGTATAATAAAATTTGAAGAAATATTATTATTATTATTATTATTATTATTATTATTACTACTATTATTATTTTTATCATTATTAAATAATAAGCTTTGATTAAATATAATCAATTAAAAGTATAGAAAAGAAATATTAGATTTTAGTATTTATTTGATACTAATTTAGGTTGGGTAAAAAGATTCACATATTTTTATACAGGTCGTGCCTAAAAAATTGAACCTCTCGCCCTTAGTTTGAAAAATTGCTCCTAGGCACGCCTTAAGCGCTAGGCGGTAGGAGGCAACGGGAAAATGCTTAGGCGAAGTGGCGAACGATAAACGATCGGAGGTACTGAAAAACGCGCACATTTGATTGGGCGTTAGGTTTGGCACCTTAAGCCTCTTGTCGATCATCCTCTTCATGTATACGTCTTATTTTTCAATTTTTTATATGTTAGTTTCTTTCCATTCTTATTTTTTTATTCTTTTTCGATGTGTTATCGAAATTTCTTTATCGATGTGTTACCGAAAATGTGTTCCTCTTCAAGTATGACTCACGTTTTTCATTTATTTTTTAATTTTTCACTCTCTCTGTCAATCTTTTATTTTATTTTTATTATTGAATTTTTAAAATTCATTTTAATTTTATTTTTTTTAAAATTTTAGGGAACAAATTATTTTATTTTTGTTGTTATTAAATTCTAGTTACAATTTACTATATGTATTGATCTTTAGTTTGTTCACTATTCCATTAACAACTTCGGCTTCAAACCTTGAGATTTAATTAAGGCCTACATCACAATCTTTTCCAACTTTCTGAATCAGTCTCCTTTTTATATATTTAATAGGAATAATTATTTTGGGTAGATACGGCAAAACAAATATAAGACTGATTGAAAAATATTTTTGCCAAATTTTAATTTTTGAATAACATAGAATTTTAGATACTAACTAATTCAAGGAAGATTTTTGTATGATATACAACATTGGGTACCTGAGAAGGAGCAATTTATTTTTTAGCTTTAGGGAACAATTTATTTTATTTATGTTGTTTTCTTTTATTTTTATTATAAAATTAATTATTATTGTTCTGTTTTTATTGAATTGTAAGTTAAAATCTATATTTTTCATTTATTTGATATTTAGTTTTTTTTTCTAAAGCAATATTCTTTCCTTATTAACATTTGTTTCATTTTGTTGATCATCTAAGGGTGACATCTTGACTTGTCCTCGGGTCCTGACCTAATCGGTGTGGGTTTTTTATTTAAAAATTAGGTTCGGATCGAATCAGGAGATCAAAAATTATATTCAAGTCGGATCGGGTCGGGTTTAGTATGAAAATTTTCCAACCTGACCTGATATATTTATATATTTTTTATATTTTTATATATAATATTTAATATTTTTATTAATTTTTCTAGATCATGTCGAGTTTACTCGAGTTATTTATTAAAATATTAGGTTCAGATTGGAGTTGAATTATGATTTTTATAACATCAATTCGGGTTGAATCAAGATAAAAATATTAAGATCAGGTCGGATCAAGATCGAATCTAAAAGCTTAAATTTCGGGTCAAATTCGAGTCGGCTAAAAACACAACCCAAGCCGGTTCGTTAACGTCCCTAACCTCAAATGAATTTTTTTATAATGCAATAGTATTAATTGGATTGAAATCGTAATGCTAGATGCATTAAGAAGGATCTTGCTTGAGAATTTAGAATGTTAAATTAGAAATTTAAATATGAAAAAAAAAACTTTATGTATTGATATTGAACTTGCAAAGCTATACCTTAAGATATATTAATTTAAAGACATAATCATAATAACTTGACTATCCGATGATAAAAAAATTCTAATCGAAATCAATGTTGTTAAAGTCTTAAATCTATTATTTCACGGTTGAAACTAATTCATGAATATCATAAATATGGTAATTTTTTTCAAGTGTTTTTAGAATTTAGTGAGAAATGCTAGATGCATAGATACTCTATTTCTTTGTTGTTTTCAGTTTGAAGCACTCTATCCTAGTTTTAATGAATAGTTATATCTTTCGTTTTTGTTATATCTTACATTTAAACTTTATTTGTATTTAATTTATTCGCACTTGAAAAGTTTTGACTTTAACCTTAATAAAGAAATGATGAGTGCCCAAAAGGCAGTTATTTACTACCCTTCACATGGCACTTTATGCATCTACTATACTCCAACTTGAGCTGAAATATGAACTATTTGCACAATATTAGATATTCCGTTATCAATACTTACAAAGTCAAAATTTATAGAGAATGCGGATATTATTACATATTTTGTACATGCAGGAATATCCAGGACCGAAGCAGCGGTGAAGTAGTGTTGAGACCGAGACAGGGACAAGGCCGCGGCAGCATCCAGAGTGGCAACATCAATATTGTAGGCGAATGAAAGACAAAAATATAGAGAACATTCTGGAAGATGCAGCGCACTAATTGGACCAGGCTAGCACACTGAAAGTCCAAGTCAAAGACCAAACGGGAAAATCTTTCTAGAAGGCTGTAAACTTGGAAACATCTGATCTCATGTAGAAGACTTGCTCCCTACTCCAAGTTAGAGTCTATTTAGGAAAGGTTTGCCCTAGGTTAAGACTATATATAGCCTAGCCGACCATATTGTTAGAGAGAGCCAATTTTAGAGAAACCATTCCCCTAAGATTTGTACCTATCGACATTATGTTCTAAATCTCTTAGGGATAGGTGAAGGTTATAGATATTAGTGAGAGAAGATTGTTTCTTGTTTCTTGTTTCTTTGTTCTAATGCAATAATAATATCGAAGTTTGCTTATCCTATTGTCATTCCTTGTTCTTGCATTCAAGCTCGAGAGAGAAGTTTGTAATTAATCTATTTATCTAGCATTGAGAGAGTTAGATTCACGAAAGGGATAAGTATGATGTTGACGACACTAACTCGGCCTAGAGATAAGTCTTCAAAAGCTAAAAGAAGTATTGGATTGGTTGGTGATTATCGTTGATTCATGCCGAGAGGTATCGTCAAAGACCAGTCATCAACAATGCTCTAACTTAGAGATAAACGGAGTTAACTACGAATACTTTGCTGAACTTCGATACATTTGCCCAAGAGCAAGAGATTGCCGCGACAGATAACACTAACGCTGCCGAGGTTGTATCTGTAGTACTGCCGAAGCAGTGTTGTGTAATTGCATTGGACAAGAAGAAGATCAATCGAATCCACTAATTGACGCAGCTGAATCCTACCCACTTTCTCTATATCGTTCTCAATCCTTTATTTTATGTTTTGTTATATAGTTACTTAGTTAGACAATTCCACTTATCTGTGTTTTTACTTTATTTTTCAGGAGCAAGGAAATAAGGGGATACATATTAAGTATATCAATCCCTGTGGAGACGATACACGATATACTTATCACTTTATTACTTGCAACGTGTACACTGCACAGTTGCGCACGCATCAATAAACTGTACAAATATATTTAATTTCAGATTATGAATTGTTGATATTGGTTACTTATATTTATTTATATTATTTAATTTCAGATTATGAATTTAGGGTCGGTAACTTCTACCAAATCTTCAAAAATCTTAGATCCGAAAAAAAATATGAAAAGCAAAATTCAACCGATAAGAATAATTTTACCTATATTTTTTGTTAAATTGTCAAAGAAGGGGTATATTGAATGAAACAACATTAAGTTGGAGGGTTCAAGAATGTGCTGGATTATTTTGAATGTCATGAGCATGTGAATGAGAAAATAAAGACTTTTATGTTAAAAATCGAGTTAAAGGTCACACATTTAATGTTACCTTCGGAGTCTTCATTTATGGTTGATCAATAAGATGAGTAAGAAGAACATGAGATATTGGAATTTAAGTGAAGGTAACCCAAGTTAAAAGAGTGTGAAATCTTTGAAAAAAAAAGACATAAGGGTTGAATGGATTTGTTTGTCACTCCGAAAGCTAATCTAAAAAAAGATGAGAATATACATCCAACTTGTGATAAACAACTAAGAGACAAAGCTTGTAAGTCAATTGCTAAATTTTTTGATACCAAAATTGCATTTAATGCAGTAATCTATCCTCGCTTCAAGGAGATGTGTGAAATTATTGGGCAACGTGATCTCGGTTTGAAACCACCAAATATGTATGAGCTTAGAGTTTTCTTTCTCAAGAAAGAAGTAAAGAATATCCTGAAAAAATGGATGGATACAAAAAGAAGAGGGTAAAAATTGGATATTCAATTTTATCAGATGCATGGCACAACTCAATCATTGAAAAAGATATTATGAATTTTTTTGTCAACTCTCTAAAGGGTTCTATGTTCATTAAATCCATGGATGTTTCAAAAGTTGTTAAGAATGCCAATATGTTTACTAAAGTACTTCGTGCCATGGTGGAACAAGTGGGGAAAAATATGATCCAAATGATGATGAACAATACATCTAACTATGTCAAAGTCGGTAAAAATAAAAAATATATATTTTTAAATTATTTGATTTACTTATTATTTTGTTAACTGTTTGTTTTGTTATCTTGTAGAAAAAATTTTAGAGGTCAATAAAAAAATCTTTATTGGACTTCATATGTGGCACATTGTATTGATCTCATGCTAAAAGATATTAAAAAAATTTAAAATTCAAGAAGGCATTAAAGAAGTGTATGTTCTTGAATGGATATGTAGTCACATCTCTCTTGTAAATATGATGAAAAGATTCACAAATTAAAAAAATTGTATAAGTCGAAGATCACTAAATTTGCTACATCTTTTTATCACTCTTGAACATTTCATAAGCAAAAAAAATAATTTAAAAAAGATGATGATTTCTCAAAAATGAAATAAATCTAAATGATCAAAATAAATGGGCTGAAAAAAATAGTATCTTATCTTTTGCGAGAAATATTTTTAAAAAATGTATTTTAAGCTCTCAAATTCATAGGGCTTCATGTTATGGTTCTTAGAATGGTTGATTGAGAAAAAAAATCACCTATAAGACACATTTATAAAGTTATGGATATGATTAAAGAGGCTATTTCTAAGAGTTTTGCGATTAAAGAGGAGTTTTACAAAGAAGGCTTGTAACCCCCTAAACCGACCTAAAAGAAATAGATCGAATCTAGGAAGTCACGTTTGAAAACTTTACCCTCAAAAAAAATTTAAAAATTATACTTGAATTAAAAAAAATCATAATGATAACATAAATATCCCAAACATCTCAAAGTTTATAAAATAATAAATAATAACCTGAATATATAAAAATAGTTTCGCTTGAATAATTAAATAACTGAATAAAATTTGAGATTCTCCAAGTACCGCATCGCTTAAAATTCAAAGATCTGTAAGAGAAAAAGCTAAGATGGGGTAAATTAAAGAGCTTAGTGTGTCTCTAAGGTGCAAATAAAAACAATAAAACACAGTTTATAAAATTATTTTTCAAAAGTAATATTTTAAAAACTAAAATACGGTTCACATAAATAATTTTGTCAAGAATATAGTTTTGGAAAAATTCAAATCATGATGTATGAATGGTATCATACGCAGAATATAGTCCCGTACTCCGAACGCCAAATATAGTGTTGGCTAAACCAACCGATCCCCAGAACCCCTCAGTCCTTATTTCACCAAAATGTTTGTGTGGTAAAACCACATTCCTCCGTACACAATCCCACCTCATGCATACAATATGATGTAACATGATTTGAAAATCCGAAAACAATCACAATTTATCTGAAATCTCAATTTGTTCGAAAACACAAATTCACGGGATATAAAAAAATCATATTTACTTCAAAAGTGTAAAATCTCAAATCTGAAAACTTTAATATTTCTTAAATCATAATGACATGTATGCATGATAACACAAATGCACAATCAAAGTCACAGTACAAAAATTAGACATGATAGCAAAACACGATTATTTTTCAAAACACAAAATATTAAGCATGTCACACAAAAATTATATTTTTGGAAAACATATATAGCACCAACAAGACAACACACCTTCTCCATCTTGAACTCGAACAAAAATAAATAATAAAAATATAGGTTTTACCGTTTTAGAGAATCTTGATAGAAGAAAATAATTGATGGTTTTCTCTTAGACCAAAATATGTATATATAGAGAAACAAATAACTAATTCCAATTATAATTAGAATTATAATTCTACTAAACCATAAAAATTTAATGAAAATAATAAAAAGATTGATTATAGATAATCTTTTCCAAAAAAATAATTAATCTCAGTAAAAATAAAATAAAATTAAAAAAAATGTTTATCCAAAAGTCATCAAATTACTTTAACTTTTAATCTTTAAGTTCAAATTTAAAACTTTTAAAACTTTATAATCTTATCTCAAAAATTTTCTCTCAGATTTCAAAAATCAATTTAAAAACCTCAAGAAAAATTAGGGTTTCAAAAATTGAGAATCTAAAAACTAGGATTTTTAATTTAGGATTTCAAAATTAGGTTTTAAAATTAGTAATAATTTTCAGAGTGTTACAAGGCTTTGATTACATTGATAGAAGTTGGGATTGTCAATTTTATCGATCTTTATATGCAGCTAAATACTTTTTAAATACAAATATTTATTATGATGATCTCAAGATGATAACAACTTGTCAAGAAGTTATGAAAGTTTTATACAAGTGTATTTTAAGATTGAATCTAGATATTACAATCGAAGATAAAATCCTCAATGAATGAAGTACGTATCAAGAAGCTCAATGTATTTTTAGCATGAAATAACGATTAGGCTAAAAAGTTTTTATCTTCAGGTATTAAAAGATATTATTTTATATATATTTTTTAAAATTATTAATTCAATTTTTATAATAATCTACTTTTATTTTTTAACAAAAAAATAATGGGTTATGTTTGGATCTTCAACTATCAATCTTTAAATATTTGCGATTAGAGTTCTTAGTCTCACATACAATACTACCGGTTGTGAAAGGAATTGAGGTGTTTTTTAACTTGCAAGAAACTTTTTTAATTTCTCTTCAACTATATGATAAATTATTATTTTTTATTACTTAATCACTTATGTGAATATTGACATTTCCTTGCAGTTTCATACTAAAAAAATATATTAACACAAAAAAAACTAAATGAATTGGTCTTTATAAAATATAATTTTGCTTTGAAACGTCGATATCAAATAAAAGACACTACAGATCTTATTCTCTTAGAAGATGTTGATGAAAATAACGAGTGATTATTTGGGAGAATATAGAACAACTCCGATGATGATGATGGTGAATTTGTTTTTGATGATAATGATGACCTAACATGGTGCCAAGTTGGTAGAGCTGTCGGAGCTCATGATTCAAGTTATTTGACTAGATCATCAAGAGTCATAAAAAACGTTAGATCATCCTCTAAATTTGATAAAAAGAAAGGAACAATCATTAGTTTTATTTCTAGAATAGATGATGAGATAAAAGATATTGGTGAGAAACATTGTGAAGGCAATAAGAGTTATGGAGATGATGATGATGATTCAGAGTAGAGGAGTGTTTAGTATTTACGTGAATTTTATGATAATGTTTTACTTTAAGTTAGGGGTAAATCATATTAGTTTGAATATTTTTAGTATTAATTTATAATATTAGTTTGGGTATTCTTTTCTTCTTTTTGTTGTCTGATATTAAATTTCCTCTCGATGTTGAATACGATATAAGTTTTTAACGATGCCTTATTTTACTTTCAAAAATATATATATTTTAAGTATAATGATATAAAATATTTTAGAATAATTTGATCATTAAAAATATATAAAATTATTATCATAATATTTTTAAATACAAAATATAACATAAAATTAGTTTATAGCCCCTTGCTTACGAAAGACACACGCCTAGCGCTTAGCGCCTAGCGCCTAGCGGCTAGAGCTTAGGCTTTAAAAACTTTTAGTGCCTCGGAGCGTCTAATGTCTCTTAAAACTAAGCTTGCGCCATTATACACCTTATTTTATAATTGTTTCCAATTTGATCTTGATCACTAAAAATTAAGCTTTAAATTTTAGTTTTTATTCAATTTGATCCTCATTTATTAAAATCTGATTATATATTTTAAAATTATTTTAATTTGATCCTGATCACTCAAAAATTAAGTTTCTAATTTTATTTTTATTCAATTTAATCCTTATTTAATTAAAATTACATTATATATTTTAAAATTATTTCAAGTTGATCTTAATCACTCAAAAATTAAACTTCAAGTTTTATTTTTTATTCAATTTTGTCCTAATAATTAAAATCAAAATATTTTTTATATTTCATACAATCAGGTCCTTAAATATTATATGTTTACTTAATATTTAAATTTATTACTATAGATTAAATTTATTTAATATTTAAATTTTATATTATAAGTTATTTTAAATATCTAAATAAAAATTATTTAATATTTTTTTAAAATTTATTTTTATATTTCATTCCATTAATATTGAGCTTATAGAATAATTTAGGAAATATAAAATTGAGCTTTAAGAATTAGTATTATGCTTAAAGAATTAGTTTAGCGATTGTGCTTATAGAATTAGTATATATATTGGGTTTAAGGAACTAGTTTAAAGAAAAGAGAATTGGGCTTCATAAATTAATTTAGGGATTAAGCTTAAGAAATTAGTATTGAGATTAAAGAATTACTTTAGAGATTAGGTTAGAGAATTAATTTAAGGAATAAGAAATTAGGCTCAGGGAATTTGTTTAGTAATTGGTCTTGGACTTATTTAATAATAAATTAAGTTGTTTTGGGGCTTAAGCTTGATAATTATGTTTATATATTTAATTTAGTTAATATTTAAGTTAGATAATTAATTTATGAATTATATATTTTTATCATTTAAATTATTAATTTTTATATTTAAAATTAACATATTTATTATTAATTTTTACCATTTAAATTAATTTTTACCTTTTAAATTTATAGTATATTTAAAATTAATAGATAAAATTTAAAAAATCAAAATAAATATGTTTCAATTTTATATAATTTTTTAAGGACTAAATATTATCGTAGAAAAGAATTGTTATATTCGAAGTTAAAACTATATGAATACTTATAATTATATTAAAATACTCCCTCTAAATTTTTTCATTTCTCTCCTTTTTCTTTTAACCAATTATTTTTATTTTATTTTATTTAATTAAAATGAATGAGGAAAGGTAGGAAAGAACCCACATAAATTTTTAAGTTCGGGAATTATTTTTTAACACTTCCTACTTTCAATATTTTTCATTTAATTGTGTAATTTATTCTTCTAATTTAATTAGATATTTTAATTTAGTCTTAAAATTTATTTTTAATAAAAATTAACCTCTAGTTACTTTATATTTTTTGTAATTTAGTACAATATTTTAATATGATGATATTTTTATTTATATTAATCCCTAAAAATTTTTCTTTCATTGAGATCGACCCTTTTTTATTTCTAATTTTTTAGAATTTAAGCTAATATCTTAAATAAGGATAATATTTTTGTTCATTAAATATTTAATATTTATTTTAAATATGATTCGTGTTCGTGAAAAATATTAAATAATTCATTAAAAATAACTGAACCCAAAGCAAATCGAATGTTTCTACAAAACTAAAACTTAATACGAATTCAAAACTCGAATTAACTTGTCAATTAACTGTTTCAGACCCGAACCGTTTTAATCCTACCTTAAATGAAACCAACCTGAAATAACTCGACCTGAAACCAACACACACTCAACCCAAATCAAGTCAAAATATTAAATCAACCTAAAATGATTTATATTCGATTTGACCCAACCTAACAGGACCCTAAAACTCACCTGGTTATCTATTTTAACATCCCTATATATAAAATATAAGAGAACTTTAAATTTTTAAGAGGATTAACACCCTTAGTCCATCCATGATTTTATATGAATTAATATATATAATAAAAATTAAAATTAGTAATTAGATTAAAAACTCAATTTAATATTATATAATTCTTAAAATAAATGTAAAAATATTTAATTTGATTTTTAAAAATAAAAACATAAACTTAGTTTTATTTTAAATCTTGTTTTAATTATGTTTTAAACATATTTATATTTAAATCAATTATTTGAATTAATTAAGTAGTTTGTATAATTTTACATATTTTAAGTGATCTAAATAACGTTTTTTTTAGCTTATTTATTTATTTTTTAGTCTCTAATATTTATTTTGTTATAAGATATACAAAATGGTATAACTTAGGTTAATGTAGTGGTAAAACTTATAATGTATTTTTTAACGGTCTCAAGTTTAATATATGTCAAAGTTATTTTTAAAATTTTTCTTTTGTGAGGATGTCGATAAAGATTTCGTATCTAATTGGTTAATTAGTTTTTTTTATATTGGAATAATTAACTAATTATTCTATTAAATTAAATACAACTACAAATAAACAAGTATAATCATAGATAGATAAAGCCAAAGCAACTAGGACTGAGTAAAACTCGACTCGATTCGAAAAAATCGAATAATTCGACTCAACTTAAGGTAAAAATATTTGATTCGTTTTGACTCGATTCGAAATTTCATAGACTCGACTCTACTCAAAAAAATTTTAAATAAAATTTGAGTTATAAAATGAAAATTCAAATAACTCGAAATTTTTAATAATTAAATAATTAATTTTAAGTTTGAGACGAGTCTATTAATATTTTATGATATATATACATTGATACATAAAAATATAAATAAATGTCGCGACATATGAAAATATAATATAATATATATATCTTATATGATTAAAGAAAATCGTTTAAATTAAAATCAAATCATACTATAACATGATAAATAATTACAAATAAATATTTATAGAAACTCAAAAACTCGACTCATTCGACTCGACTTGAATTTCTTAAACTCGAGTAAAACCGAAAAAATTTCAAATAAAATTTGAGTTATAAAATATGACTCGTAAACTCGAATAACTCAAAATTTTTTTTACTTCAACTCGACTAATACTCACCCCTAAAAGCAACAAGCAACGCTGACTCTGATCAAATCTTTCGTCGTCGTCTTCTCTGTTATAATTCCTCAGAAAATGAATTCTGCTCTTCGGATCTCTCGGGCTATAATTAGTCTATAAATAAATGTTTCTATAATATTACTTTTGTATTTTTCATCACCAATTATTGGGAAGGAATCTTCTTCTTAACCTTTTGTTAACTCGTGATTCTGAAGCTTCCGTTTGGGAATCCTTGTAACTCGCTGCGTTTACTCGGAAAGTAAGACCTTTCTTTCTCTCTTCCCTTCTTGATCGTCGTTTTCTGTTTCTTGGATTGGATTTTGTTTTCTCCGTTTAACGTTTATTTGAATTAGATCTGGTAATTGTATGTCCGAGGGAAACTCTGGTTTTGATTGGTAGATAGGTTGAAGCTTTAGGTTTCTTATTGGTTTGTTATTTGGTTATAGATATTGGGTTATGTAAGATTTGGGGATTTAGGATTGGTTTCCTTTCCTTTGGGTATTAGTTATAATATGTGTGTTTTCAGCCGATTTCCATGGTGATTTCAACTCATGGATATTTTATAGACGTTTATTCTTCTGACAATTTTAGGAATGAATGGACCTTAATTTTAATTTAAATATTAGTGGTTGTGATCTGCTGAATCCGTATCCAGAAAAAGTGAAAAAGTCTGTTTTATGTCTCTTAGTTTCTTAATGTATTGAGGGAATTATACTTTCATGTTTTTCTATATGATGAGTGTGCAAATTGATGTTTCTAAAAGATTAGAACTTGAGGTTCCAAGTGGGAAGTGTTTAGTTCAAATTTCCGGGGTGGCAGTTAGAGTTTGTGAGGTCAATGACAGTTGCCTCCTATTGTGTTTTCAAGATTATATCTTTGCATACATCTCAAAGTAGAAGATTGAGGTTTCTTGTCAATCTGCTTGTAAAATTACAAATCAAATGTTCGAACTGAACTTGGCATAGTTCTAGAACTCTGGTACTCTGGTTTCTTCTGATCTACGCCGTCTGCAATTCTATATTGATTTTGGGTGGGCCTCCTTTAAATTTGCAGGCGGTGAGGATGTCAACTCCAGCAAGGAAGAGATTGATGAGGGATTTTAAGAGGCTGCAACAAGATCCTCCTGCAGGAATTAGTGGTGCTCCTCAAGATAACAATATTATGCTCTGGAATGCTGTTATATTTGGGCATGTGGAAAAATAAGACTGGAGTGTTTTTTTATAATTATTTTACCCTTTTTATATAAAGATTCAATAGCACTGTGCTAATCTCTTTGCTTAATGGATTTGCAGGCCTGATGACACCCCATGGGATGGAGGTAAAGTTAATTCTGCTGGATTTTCTTTCTGAAATATCAAACATCAAGTAGTTGTTTGGTGTATTAGTTTGTTCATCTCTTTAGAACATTGCTGTGTACATTATATGTTGTTATGACCTTACTGAACACAATTCCCCAGTGATTCTACCACCCTGTACTGATATTATCAATTTATGATACGGTAATATGTCAATTGTTGCTTTACACCTTCCCTTTTTATCTACATTTTCTGTATGGTTTTGGTGCAAAAAAAACGAACAGAGTTTCCGTGGATCTTATGAGCAAGTACTCATGTAAAATCCTGAAGATTAGATTTGTTTGATAGGAGTGCATAGGAGGTAATGGTCCTTTACAGTTATTTTTCTTGTAAACAATGAATGTTAAACAAACTTGTGGTGGACTAGAACCTTGAGGAAAATTTTGAAATTCGATGACCCTGAAATTATTTCAAGAATATTCTTAAGAAACTTCCCTTTACCGTTTCTTCCTATGCATTTTAACCTTCAAACCAGGACTGTGGTTAATGGTTATGCTTATTTCTCTTGAGAATTTCTTTGGATATCTTTATCATAGAATGTAGGAATACTGCTAAGAACTATGAATAATCTCTATCTTGATATTTTGATCTTTCAGGTACGTTTAAACTGACACTTCAGTTTATTGAAGATTATCCAAACAAGCCCCCAACTGTTCGTTTTGTATCTCGAATGTTCCATCCAAACAGTGAGCCTCTAGACAAATCCTATTCTTTATCTATATTAACATTTTCATATTGTGTATTCTTGCATTCCCTGAAGTTTTAGATTTTTTTACCACTGGCTTTAGCTTCTAAATCATTTGTCCTTTTTTCCACGACAGTTGTAATGATATATAGGTGAAACTGTAGTGTTTATGTTTGTGTTATCCATTATGCTGTGATCTTTTATTTGCCATACTCGAGAATGACTAGACCTAATGTTTGAATACTTAATGAAAGACTAGATCCCTGCTCGGAAAGCGGGTGCATATACATGTAGCATTTGTTTATGAATCTCTAAATATTTGCTAATGTTCAGGAAACACAATATAGTTGTTTGTGTCAGGTATCCGCCATCTGCTAAAACATCCATAGATGATAGATGTTTGAAAGTGATGTTTATTAACAAGTTGCATGTTCAGCTCGGGTTCTGGTTTTCTTTTTTAAATTTGACAGGCTAAAATGTAGCTGATCTTGTTATTTTTTCAGTTTATGCGGATGGAAGCATCTGTTTGGATATTCTACAAAACCAGTGGAGTCCAATATATGATGTAGCAGCAATACTGACATCTATTCAGGTATGGTATAGTTCTCAGGCATTCATTTGTACCCAGCTATCTGAGAAGCATTGGCTTAAAGTATAATATGATTCCAATTCAATCTTGCAATAGTCTATGATTTTATTACTACCTGCTTCATTTTGATATGGAAACACTGGCTGCTTTTGCCAAGCTGTTTGTTAATGATATTTTTATACGATATGCAGTCGCTGCTTTGTGATCCGAATCCAAATTCTCCAGCGAATTCAGAAGCTGCTCGGATGTTTAGTGAGAACAAGCGTCAATACAACAAGAGAGTGCGTGAGATTGTCGAACAGAGTTGGACTGCTGATTGAGAACTCATTCGCGCACGGAGTAGCTCGGTATGGAACGTCGGAAATAGTCCAATACACTTATGTCTAAATAACATTCGACACTGAAAAGATGTGTTGCAAACTATTTAGACTTTATTTATCCTGTTGGTTTGTTTTGTAATGATGGATGATCTCCCTTTATTGAAATGATTCGTCTTATCTTCATGTGCTTCGTTCGATCAATGAGGGAATGATTTAAATTTTCTTTTCTTGTGCAAAAAACTTCAATGAGGGAATGATTTAAGGTGTCCGACAGAAGTAATGATGTTCATGGGTAATAATCAATAGGGTGGCAACCCAACTGGTCGGGATAATTTTGTATTTTTTATTCTTATTATCATGTACGGGTACATTAAACGTTTCAGAAAATTTTTCATCCTCATAGTTATTTATTACGGGTCCCTTCAGTTTTCAATTAATATCTGTACTCAAAAAATAAACAAAATTTAACATATTAAAACAATTACTTAATATTAGACTCTAAAATTATAAAAATAAATAATAAATTTAATTTTATAAACAACAAAACATTTTTTTATCAAAATTATAAAACACAACTAAAATATTAACTATTAAAACATAACAGTATACAATACCTTTAAAAAATATGTAATTAATAATCTATAATTTTAAATAATATTCTATTTATTCTAAAAAAATAACATCAATAATCTTTTGATCATATAAATTATCTCTTCTAATTTTTAATCGAACAAGGGTTGTTCATGTGTATTTATTTGCATGGGGGAAAAACAGTCTAAACCAAACCTTCCATCGGAAAAAGTTGGAACTTCACTTTATTTTGTATGCGGTTCCCTCCTCCTCTCCTTTACCCTTTGCTTTTCCTTGGCTCATGATTATAGTTGTCCGCCACTATATCTTTTACCCTCCAGCAACCCATTTGTGTTCTTGATAACTGAGTTTTCAAAACTCTTCTTCTTCTTCCCCTCTCTGCTGACACGATTGAGATCAGACAAGTGAAGTAATGGGTGGATTCATCTTCATGTTTGGTCAGACAGAGTTGATGTTCTTCTGCAGCATTCCCTGTAAGTATGCTGCCTTACAGTTTACATTCTTATTTTTCTCGTCTTCAAAAGAAACACAAACTAGTTAAATCCTCAGCTTTGCCAATAATCCAAGATGCAAGTTCGGCTTAGTTTCTGTAATTTCATTGCCAACTGCTGCATCATGTTTTAGCTGTGTTTAACATGTATTTGATTATGCATGTATTCAAAGAAGATAGCTTATATAAGAACAGGATCAAGAGCTTAATTCCACACCAAAACCAATACACATCTTCACTCAAATCATATCCAGTTACATTACATTAGAAATCAGAATAAAAAACCATAAAAGTATAAACTTATTCTATACCTTCTAGCTCTGCACACACAAAAACATCAAGGGGGTTAATCCTCATTTTCTGTTTTTTTTTACTTCATCTGTTCTTTGTATTACTTACACTCATAAGGATTTGATATAGTAGGTTCTGTACAAGATTACAAATCAAGAACAAAAAAATGGAGCTGAAAGATGCAATAAAAGGTACCCGAAGCCGCTCGGGTGAGATGAAAAACAAAAGAATTGACACACACTAACAAGCACACACTGGTTTTAATGTGAGTATTAAGGTAGTACTCTCTAGGAAATTAGAGGGAAAATTTAATGTAACTCATGACATCTTACTGGATGTGTCTGAGAAGCTAGAATGCACCAAAACATTCTAAGCAAGGTTCATAGGTACGCAGATCATTAAAGGCCTTGTAAAATTCTAGGCCAAGATGGCTGCAATGCTTGGAAAAAAAGATGAAAACTCAAAATGAGCTATGTTGCTCATGGGAGTAAATATTGAGAAATGTGGACTATACTGATATGGTTTCGGTATATAAGGGAAGATCATAGGTTTTTTAGAGACTATGAAGAAGGGCTCATTTGCAAGGAGGTGACTGTGACAGATTATTTTCTTTTTTAGGAGAAGTTGATTCCATTCCGAGCGTCTTAAGTAGGAAGTTCCTTTCCTGAAAAAGAAACAAAATCACAGTGGTCAGTATGTATTGCAGTTTGAGATAATATGGCTAGGATAGATTATAGAAAAGAAGAAACAATACAGGTAAAGAAGGTGCACTCACTATTGAGCTTCACTTCCTCGTGATTTTAGGGTAAAAAGAGTAAAATACAAGGAACAGTAAGAGATTGCAACAAGACCCAAACCAGTATTACCACTTGAGCATGAACAAGATCCTAAAACATATTTTTTGAAGTAAAAAGTTCCATTTGCAAAGCTCTTTCCTTTACTTGGAAAACATTTTTTTCTTTTTATAAACTATCAAGGAGCACTATGGTCAAAGCTTACTTAGGCAATGAACAAGATCTTCACTTAGTCTCTTAGCATTTTTCTAAGAACTTCGACAGGCCATTGTCTATAGATGATGACATATTCTAGGCACTAACTCTCAGAAGTTTTGGGAAGTATAAAATACTCATCAGACAATTAAATTTTAATTGCATAAGCTCACAACTCTACTAAAACTGCCAATGGAATCATGGTATTGATAAAGACAATAAGAGCTACTACCAGCTACTGCAAGTTCTACTGATGCTATCTCTCCCACTCCTATTAAATGGATCTATAGTTGGTACACTAAGCAGTTCAAGATAACTTACACTTTCTGAAAATTTTGGGCTGAGAATTCCTGCTGCTAGGGATCTGAAAAGTGGGTTAACTTGAACTGGGGAACTGAACTCTAAGCTTGATGAGGTCGAAGCAACTATAATGTTTGTTTGTTCATCAGAGGATGAGATTATCTCAACTGTTGAAACTTGAAACATAAACACATTTCACTAGAAACATCATTTAAGCTTATTTAACCATTGTATGGTGATAAACAAGGGATTCCCAGGCCTTTATACTGGAGATAGAATTGCATTACCATGATCTGTGTTTGCACTGGAAAGATCCCTTTTCTCCTCGGTCCTGCAACTCTGCTCTCCAACATGATTTAACATTATATCCGGGTGCACTGGAAAGAGATAGAATTGCATTACCATGATCTGTGTTTGCCTTCTTCTGAAAGACAAAAATTTTAATCAATTAGTTTAAGGTCTAGCCTACCTCTACGTATAATTTCTTTGTTCCTGTTTAGGAAACTCAAAACCTAGTGTCCCAGTAACATGCAATAGCCTGATACAAACATTTCCTCCACATATATCACCAGAAATGGAGGGCATAAACTTACTATTAATTACCTCACATAAAAGCAAATCTTCCTCTGGTGATCATCCTCCTTTCTTGAAATCAGAATTCAAGTATGTGTACCATCTGCATTTTTATTGTGACAGAGACATTAGATTAGATTAACAAAAAGTCGAATAGGATTAAATCATAAAATGGATCAAAAAACAAAAGATAATCAATGAACTTTTGGGAATCATCATGGTTTCATTTTCACCACCAACCTTCTTCTGCACTGTCTTCTGGTTTTATCCTTGAATTTAGAGGCGATGATCGCCCAGCTGCATACAAAGAATAGAAAACTCATTCTTCATTTAAAATATGGCAAACACTTTGACATGAATGAAACAAAAGCCTCACTTTTGAGTTCCATGTAAACAAAAACAAAAGCATGCTAGCTCCTGTTCAAGAAAAAAAGGGTTTTGGAATCCTATGCCCTCCTCGATGTTCATCTCTCCATCACCATGTATATTCATCACAATAATCAAATGTCAAATTTAAAGATTCAAACCATAATATTAAGTTTAGAACAATATAATTCATAAACAAACTATAATATCAAGTCTAAAATAATATTAAAAACACAAATCAAACATTGTTAATATCTTCCAAGATTAACTCGCTCTCTAAATTCGACTCATCAAGCGAGAGTTCGGAAAACTCTAAATATCCAACATCTCCCAATGAATCAAAAACATCTCCACCAACATCCTACATCTTGGTTTTCTCATCCTCGTATTGACTAGAACTCCTTGATAAAAAATAAAGATTTTAATGGATGTAAACTAAATCTTCAGTGTGATTCGGATTTAAATTATTACTTCTAAGTAAGTGAATAAAGGAATAAGTATTCCAATTTCTTTAACAACAAGAGGAAGAAATAGGTTGACCAATTACTTTGAAAGCCAAAGATTGAAGTAATGGAGTTTCGACACCAAAGTTTGTCCACTAATTTTTCGGATCCGAAGAATACATCTTTGTAAGAGAAGTTAAATCTTCAAAAGGCCCACTCCTAAGTGAGAACAAAGCATATTCATCCAAGACTTTATCATAATCATCATCATTTCAAAATAACCTACGAAAGCACTTCATTCTCTCTCGAGATATTTCACCATCTCTATGAGAAACAACTTTACTAGGATCTTCAGTTAGCCAACTATCACTATAAATCTTTCAACATAGTAAAAAAAATACATATATATCAAAAATTTGAATTTTAAAAATATAAAATTCAAAACTAACAAAGCTATGTACCTTGGATTTAGTGAGTAAACTAGACAATAAAGAAGAGTATAACTCTTTGTCCAATAAGCTATAAGAATCTCTTAAACAACATGATAAAAAGGACTAAAGTCTGAAAGAAAATGTTTTTCCTTCTTGTAAATTTCACACTTCACTTTCTCAATCTTTGAATCCAACATCTTATATACCAAATGAAGACATGGTTATCAATGTCACATACTCTAAGCATATCATAAATGGGTTTTGTAAAATCAATGACGAAGCTATTTATTCTCACCAATCATCACTCACAAGTTTCTCCTTCATAAAGTTTGCTTTCACCGTGTCATGACCTCTTTAAGAATTCCATTCATCACTTATTACCATTGCTTGAAGTCCATGCTTAATGAGCTTAAATCTCTTAAGTATCATAATGATCGATGCAAAACGAGTATCGGCAACTGAAAGTAACTTGAGAGAACTAAATCTTTGGAAGATTATTAATCTTATGTGTAATGCCTCAATTTTTATAGGTCAATATCGGGAGTTGACTCGGGCCATGGATTGTCAAGTCGGGGCACGTGTTTGAGCTAGTAGGGTTATGTTGGTTCGTGATAGGGCTCGGTTTTGTCTTTTTTGTCTTTTCTGGTTTGTTGGGGGCTTGCATGTTAGGCTTGGCTTTTGGTTTGCATTGGATAAGGAGATGTTAGTGAAGGTCAAAGGAGTAATTTATTTACCCATTCACTTATGATCAACAGACCTAGGAAAGGGGTAACCATTTTTTAACAATGTCCTTTATCCTCTCATTCTTTCTTCTCCTAACTCAAGAGAAATATGGAAACTTGTTGTTGCTGAGTGTCAATAACGTTTTGGCCATCAAGTAAGAGTTTTTTTAGCACAAAGAGATCTTTCAATCAAGGTGTACATCTTTAGCTTTGGTGGCAAAGGTTGGAAAGCTCAAAATCAAAGTTTGGAAGTGAGAAAAACTAGGAAGAAGCTTGAATCTAGATTTGTTGGTTGAGGTCAATACATTCCTGACTCTTATACTTTATGTGCCTCATAAAATGCTTGTCTTGATTGATTGTTAGTTAAGCATTGCTTGAGATGGCGTTTAGAAACCTTAGAACCCTAGAAATGGTAGAATTCATATTATGGGTTGTTTTGATGTAAAATTGGTACAAAATCACCTATTAAGCTTCATTTAACTTGTAGAATCGAGTTGAGGGTCAACCATGTAGGTTGGGTGCGGGTTCTTAGTGAGTTTCAACCTTAGACTTGCAATTTTGTACAGGCATATTGATAAATGAGAGGTTTGTATCGATACCTTGAAGATAAAACTTAGGTGTGGATAACAAGTATATCGATACGACTATCCCGTGTTTCGACACGCCAAATTCCAATAAGGTTTGGTTCCGATACCCAAAGGGAGGTGTATCGATACCGAGTTGTTGTCGCGTGAGCTAGGTAAGGTTGATTTGCTTAGTGTATCGATACCCTCGAAAGGCATATCGATACCCTAGATAGATAAAAATGATGACGATGACAGGCATTTTGAACCACCCTACCTGTGTTTTGATACCAAATCTTCCTGTGGCAAATCTTTTAGTACCTTTATAGAAGCGTATCGAAATAAGGTGTATATCAATACTCTATGTAGGTTTATTGATAGGGTTAGGTTTCCCGTAGTCTAAAGCCATCGTTCTAGCGTATAGATACATTGGGGGAGCGTATCAATACTGATCAACATTTCGATACTGCTCTATAGGCATTTTGATACCCATGGGCAATCTGCCCAAAAATTTACACTTTCAATCAGAGGTTTTATAATTCAGGATAAATGCTTTAATGGGTCTCTAGAGCAGTAAAATGAATTATAAAACTAATGATTCGAGTTTAATAGCCCTACACGTTAAATTATTTCTAATAGTTCAATAAATGATAAATGGCTTATTATTATGCTCCCTAAGGATCCATGGTGGATCGAAAAATACTTTGAGGTGCTTTGGCTAATGTAATAGCCTAAAGTGGATCTTTTAAATGACCTAGAGGATTTATGTATCTAATCTTGACTATGAGAGATGGCTTGGTTATTAGTTGAGTTATATTCTTGTCTCAACTTAAATTTATGTGTGGATGCTCGTGGAGCTTGATTTACTTGTATAACTTTGTAAAGGGAATTCAGATATCTTAGAGTCAGTGCATGTGCACTGGTAAAGGCTCGGAAGTCCTGCTTTTATGATGAAGCATTCAACCATTCACCTTTTGCCAAATTATAGTATTTAAAATATCGATCCCACGAGGATTGACGTTACTTACACAATTATAGTATTTATATATCTAATCTTGACTATGAGAGATAGCTTGGTTATTAGTTGAGTTATATTCTTGTCTCAACTTAAATTTATGTGTGGATGCTCGTGGAGCATGATTTACTTGTATGACTTGGTAAAGGGAATTTAGATATCTTAGAGTCAGTGCATGTGCACTACTGAAGGCTCGGAAGTCCTGCTTTTATGATGAAGCATTCAACCATTCACCTTTTGCTAAATTATAGTATTTAAAATGTTGATCCCACGAGGATTGGCGTTACTTACACAATTTATTATTCATGCAAAATGGAAAAGTAAAGACACAAATAATTGAGTTGAATTATAACTAAAAAAAACAATAAAGATAAGTGATCAAGAAATCAAGGATAGAAAAGTGAAGCAGGTTAGTATAACACCCCAAATTTGGGCCTAGAAGTTTAGAGGCAGGTTTAGAGTTCTAGTGGACCGGTTTTTTCGGTTTAGCCTAGTTCGGGATTAAATACCTAAAAATTAGTTTTATGTCAAAATAAATTATGGAAAAATATTATAAAATCCTTAATTAATATATACTAGACTTTGGTCAAATCAATTTTGAAAATTGACCCTTGAAACTCTAAGATTTTGAAATTAGTGACCGTTTTGTAATAATTGAAAATTTAGGGATAATTTTATGAAACAAGCCCAAATTTTGGATCTTTAAGGAAATTTGATATAATCCTAATCCTAGTTGATCTAGGTTTTCCAATAGCCTATATAAACAACCTTTAATCCCTAGTTTTAACCTAAGTAATCAAAAATCTCTAATTTTGATCTAAAACACAAAAATTCACTTTTTAAAAATATCTCTTCTTTAAATTTCGGTTTCTTCTCCAAGGCAGACTCTTCATCATATTTTCAAGGTAAATATCCATTCTTTTTAATAAAATTTTGTTGGTTTATTTTCTTATATTTTTCTTCATCAAAATCTTGTCGTTTTTCTATGGGTTTTCTAGTTTTTAAAATCTTCGAAGGGGTTAGATTAATTTTGGAGTTGATAATCCTTAAAACCTTTGAAACCTAAAGTTCTTTAATGAATTTCCTAAGTTCTTCTCTTATTGAAACAATCTTTAAAGTCTTGAATCAATAAAATCGGTTTTCTTGATAAAAATTCCATTATTTTCTTGATTTTCGTTCAAGGGTTTTACATGGCTATTTTTATGCCTAAATACATAAATCTTGAAGTGTTTAGATGTAATTAAGATGACTTTAAAGTATCTAATCCCGGACCTAAGGTTTAGGGGGTGTTTGGAGAGGTTTTCGATGAGTTTCGGTTAAGTTTTATGGTGTTTTTAGGGGCTGTCATGTATTGGTCTGACTTGAAGGATGTTTGGGTGTGTTTTAATACACTAAAACCTCTGGTTTTGATGCTTGAATTAGGTCAAGAGATAGAGGAACAAGTTTGAAGGAGTTTGGAAAGCCGAATCGTGTTTTCGGGTGACTTATCGAACAAGTTTCAGTAAATCGGTGAGTGGATTATGAGGGCTACCAATTTGGCATGGTTTTAAATGTTTTTCAAAGTTTTGGGGTATAGGAAAGGTGTGAAAAACCTCCCTATACTCTGAAGTAAGTTTAAAGTATTGCTTTCTTAAAGATTCCCATACTACGCCGTATTTTTATTATGTTATTTGTCATGCTCTTATTGTGTTGTACATATGTGATTATGCAAGTAAATAAATGCTCATGAGACTATTTTTAAAGAGATTTTATATGCATTCAATGTTCCTACGGTTTTTATTTTGAAAGTAAGATAAAAGTGGTTTTATCGGTTTTTGCAAGTGATGCGTAAAATGTGGAATACATGTGATTCGAATTCTGTTTTTAATTAAATGTTGAGCATTGGTTTTTGATAATATATTGGCTAGTTAAGTGATGAACCTTATGGTATAAGTTGATCGATCAATAGGGTCTAGAGTGCACTATAAACATTTAAAAGTCGTACGTGTATAAATTCCTTGTGTGTTGCATTTTGCCTTTTATTCTAATGCTATATGATGGGAGTGGTACTGTCACATACGGGTTGATCGGAGTGGTACTGTCACTGGACACCAAGGTGAGATAATTCATGTTGAGAGTGATATCAACATGCGCATGCTCTGGAAGTGGTACTAATATGCGATTGCCCGTTTATCCTAACGATTTGAAGTGGTACATATCAGATCATTAACACCAATATATGTTTTTACTTTTCTAAGGTAAGTGTCATGGTTTTCACTTGATTGCATATGGTATTATACATGCGAGGTTTTATGCATTGGTATGCACGTGATTTGAGCATTGCTATGTTATTAGCATGTAAGACTTGAGCTTTGTGTATTGAGATGCACGTGTAAGCATTGCTATGTGAGTAGCATGTAAGACTTGTGTTTTAGCTTTTAAAGCATGTGATTACAAAATGGTTTTACTAAAATCTAATGATGGCGTTGTTAGCCTTGGTTTGATGACACTGAATTTTAAAAGTGGCGTTGTTAGCCATGTGTGTTTTGTTTTGTAAAGAGCATGACATGTTTTTAAATTGATGAAATTAGTTTAATATGGGCTACATTGCAAGGTATTTTTATACTTGTTTTATTCACTCACTAAGCTTATGCTTACCCTCTCATTTACCTTGCAATGCAGAGCATTTGATGTAGAGGTAGCAAAGAGAAGCAAGGATCCAGGTAACCGTCAAATGAAATCTCAAGTGTGTCTTTATAACATTAGTAGTAGTGAGAGAACAATGGGGATAGGTTATCATATTGTGAATAATGTTTATGCTTTTGAGACTTGAAATGGTTATATGCTTATACTTATTTGATAAATATCAAAGTTGATGTTAGCTCGTGACTTTGACTTGAATTTCGCATTGATATTCCTTTAGTTATAATATAGTTATTTTGAAGTTTGGTTTTTGATATCCCTATGTGTGAATTTGAGTATTGTTGATAATGAAGCATGACTACTTATGAGTTGAATCTATGATGTTGTTATTTAGGTTGGAATTCATATAGAAATCATGTTGAGAATATTGAGGTAGTTCTTCCGTGTTTTATAAGATTGTTGATGTTGAAGCATACTCTTTGGAGTTGAATATATTATTGCTAACTAGGTTGAATTGCATCTAACTAATATGCCATAATATGTGCTTAAAGTGTTTTTCGGTGAATTTGCATATAGAGAATGTCATGAAACCTTTGGAAGCTGGAAATAGTTCTTAAACTTTGAGCATTAAATTAAATGACTTGTAGATATTATTTGAAGTCTTAAATGTATGTTCAAGCATGAAATATACTTAATTAAATATTGATAACCTCAATTTCACAATTAGGGTATAAAATTTTGGATATTATAATTAGGTCCCTAAAACTTATTCGATTAAATTTGGACTCGTTTCTCTTTAGTCTCCGCTGCAATTGAACTCGGTCCTTGCATGAACATATAGGATCTAATCAAAGCATTTAGAAAAGATAAATGATAATTTTTTTAGGGTTGTTTATTGGGGTGAGTCTTCGGATTAGCCTCGGTATTCCCCGTGTAACTTGTTCGAGTCGGGTGGCGTCTAGACCGGGTCGAGGGGGTTACATTTGGTGGTATCAGAGCTTAGGTTTACGAAACCTTTTGAGATGTTTGGTTTTGTATGTTGTAGAGTTAAATTTGTTTTAAATGTTGCTTATATACGGTGATTGTTTAAAAATTTTATGTTATTGTATGAGATGCACGATGTTCGATATATGCGATTGATTTGTGTTGTGACATAGTAACTTAGTGCTTTGTTTGTCAAGCACGATGTTTGCAAGCATGATTAAAATTTTAATGTGATTAAATGTTTGTTATAAATATATGACTGTTGATAAAACATGATTAAATTTTAATATGCTTAAATGTTACTATATGAATTGTTGTTTGTAAGCATGATAAGCATGATAGAATCTTGTTGCTTTGCAATGACATTGGTTATATGTAAATGTGAACATGTCCATGAGTTGCTTGACTAAGTGAAGTGAATATTATGTGACATAGACAATTATTTTAACCATGTCTCAAGGTTATCTTGCATGTGAAATTTATAAAAGTAAAATTTATTTAGATTTTAAATGTTGCATACATTGTTGTTAGTTGGTCTTAAAAATAATTTATAAGTTGAACATCTCATGAAATTTGTGGTTTTGATATGCCATGTAGTATAGTAAACTAGTTTAAATTTGCATTGGTTAATACATAAGACTTTGATGTGATTTTATATGATGCTTAATACATGTTGTGGAAAATACACTTGTTACATGGTTATATGTTCTTGATGCTAATCATAGTTGATGATTAAGTATATATTGTTGGGGTTTATTTTTGGGTACCATTTCTCTAATTACTATTAGGAAATTATTTTATACTGTACTTGTGCTACTTGGAACTTTCTTCGCGCTGGCCTCACAAGTTTTGCAAAATGTTTTTATATGTTAAAATTATTTTTCTATTTTATTGTGCTTGATATGGGATCAAAAAGAAAGCTAAAACTTGGTAATAGAGGAGTTACGGAGATCAGAAAGAATAAATAGATTTGTGTTGTGGTATTGTGATATCCGATCTTGAGTTATCTTAGTCCTCAATCGTGTTTGAGTGTAAAGTGGTTTTGAATCAGTTTAGTCTGAGAATTTGTTGTGCTGGTGAGTAGTAAGAGACTAGATCACTAGAGTGCCTTTAGTAGTTTCGAAGTGCTTTGTGTGCAAGGTGAATCAAATGTGTTAGAAGCGTTCGGGTTATGATGTGGTTGTATACTCTTAAGTGCTAAGTTTCTATGGTTTGGAACGTTAAAGAGGTAGAAAGTTGAAGTTCCGGAGTTGAGGATGTTGTTTGTGAGTATGGACAATAATCATGCATAGTATAAGAGCATTTTTATATGAATATACATTAGACATCCTAGGATATGTATGCATTCTTGAGCATGATATTAGATTGCATTTGCATGCACTTACATAGGCATCTAGGGTGACATACAGAACTCATGCATGCATTGTTCATATTTGCAAATGTTTCCCTCTTGGAAAAAAAGAAGTTGTGTTGAGGTCGGTTCTTTAGGGAAAAGTTATAGGTTTATAAAGGTTCTTGGAAGATACTCTTGTTGGTTTTGAGCCTATTGCCTAATGGGTTAATTTATTGTTCTGATTTGGAAACAATCTTAGATAAGGATTAGTTAGTTGGGCTTGAAGTTGTGGATGGTTGAACTTAGGTTGAGTACCTTGAGAGTAATTTTGGTTGAAGTTTGTTGTTAGTAAAGAGAAATGCTGACTTTTGCGAGGTTTCTTCGGCAAAAGTTTGGTTGTGTAAGAGTTTTCGTGTTATCTTTATATTTGATGGGAGTACTACTAGGTATCTTTTGTTTGATATGGTTCAGAAAGTGGTTAGGTCAAGGGAGAAGTTGATCTTGTGTTTTATTTTTGAAAATACTAGTTGGGTTTTTGAAAAAGAAATAAATATTTTAGAAAAAGACTTGAGATGATGAAGGATGCATAACGGACTTGTATGGACCTTAAGAGGTGGTGGTTGTGTCATTTGGCTTAGCTTTTGCATGTTGTGTTCATAAAGAGTTGTGTCAGGTTTTGTTTGGGTATGATCAGGTTGTTGTGGATGTTTTGGATGTAATCCTTAGATATCTCTGTATGGAAAAGTTGTGTGATAGGAACGTTGGGTAGTTTATAACCATTATTGGTCAGATAATATTTTGAGCTTGTTTTATCGTCAGGAAGTGTTACGAGGGTTTGTGTTGTTGAGTTTTCTATTTACGGTTAGTTTTCTTCTGTGTGGTTGTTGCTTAACATTAAGAAGGATGTTAAGGTGAGTGGACGGAAGAATGTCATTAAGTTTGGAATGGTTAAAGAGACAGAAGTTTAGGCTTGGAAAAAAAATCTAAGTGAGATAAGAGTTGATTGATCACAGTATCGGGTAGTATGATGGTTCCTTCAGTGAGTTGCTATTTTGGAAAAGTTGTATGTGTTATCATTATGGGTTGTAGTAGAGTAGTTTAAGAGTGTTGTGAAGTTAAGAGAAGTGTTGGTATGGTTAAGTTTATCGAAGAGTATTAGTCTAGTTGACAATTCGGGTTGAACTGTAATTTTCTTGTTCTTATAATGCAATAGGGTTGAACTGTCGCCTTGGTGGGTCGTACTAAGGGTTGCCGCAATTGCCTAGGCGGGGTTATGCCTTGTTGACAATTCAACAACTCATAGTTTGACAGAACATTCTTGTATGTCTCCTGCTTATCCCTAAGCGAAAAGCACTATTGAAATCCACATCTTGATGATACCTCCCGGCGTGAATCAAGGGTGAATAACAACTGATTCTATGCTTCATTTTAGTCGTTGAAATCCTGGGTGGTTTATCTTTAAACCGGATTAGTTAAAGTCCTTGAGGAAAGACCGTATTCTCTCGTTTCGTGAGTCTAACTCTCTCGATATTAGACAAATAGATTTTTCTTCATATACTATCATCTCGAGCTCACATACAAAGAAGAGTAAATGCCAAGAGAGAATAAACTATGAATTTTGAAATTGCATTAATAAGAACTAAACAAATTACAAGCTTTCTTCCACAACTCCACAAACTAACCTAAACTTAAAGGGGGCGATGGAGGAAGTTTAGGGTTTTCTATGAAACTTAATTTTGAGATACTTTTCTCTCTACATAGGCTATGGTTTATATAGGCTTGGCGTAGGGTAAACCTTTCCAAAGTATGAATTCAACTTGGTGTAAAACACAAGTTAAGTACATAAATAAAATATCTTTATTTTATTTCTTAGTTTATTCCTAGAAGGATTCTTCTCCCACGTGGCTTTGACCTTGACTTTCCATGCGCTTTCTAGCTCTGATTTCTATGTCGCTTGTCTTAAAATGTTCACCTTATTTTTCTCTTTAAATCGCCTATCATATCAACATTTTCTTTTCAGGTATTGTTGCAACCTCCAAAGTGCTATCGAGGCGGGTGCTCATCTGCATTTCAGCTTGGGTATACAACATCCATCCTACTATCTAGCATCACCTGTGTGATAGTTTCCTGTCTAAGAGAAAAAACCATTAACCGCACCTGTTTTATGCTAAAAATAGATAAATTCATAAAATTTGTATTGAGGTGCTGGAATATGAAAAATAAGTAGATTTATCCAATATTGTCGTTAAATCTATCCTTTATTAGCAATAATCGAGTGGAAAATGATATAAAAAATAGGACTTTTAGGCACTCATCAAATAACCTCAAACTCGAACTATTGTTTGTCCTCAAGCAATACAAAAGATAAATTTAAGTAAAGAATTTTAGAGTAAAATATCGTCCTACCTGCCGCGGAAGAATTCCTTTCTTGACTCGGCCTCTTCTTGGTTCTAGAAATTCCTCGGAACTGGACTATTAGTCTTGATGAGTGTGTGCGTAGCTGTGTCAAAGATGATTTTCTAAATTCTAATATTTTTCTAGCTCAAGACTTTCGACTTAAATTTTTATTTAAATCTTCTTTTTCTTTTTCACCCTAATTTTATATAAATATATATTGTTATATACTTATACTGCTTGAGCCAGTTTCGGGCACCTCAAGACTTAAGTTATTCTTACTAGAGCCAATTTCAGGCACCTTTAGGAAGTGGGAGAAAGTCTAAGTCCTAGAGCCATTGATGGTCACCTCTATGGACTAACTAGAGTCGGTGATAGACACCTCTAGTTAAAACTTAAGCCTAAGTCCTTATTGCTTTTTAAAGAAAAGAACTTTTAAAATCAACTAAGACTAACAATGTTTAAATATTTTCAGGCTCATAGTCTAATCCTAAGTACTAATCCTAGTAAACCTTTCGGAATTGAAGTCTTATGAATGGTGCATACTGCTGCTACGGCTGGATAATATATTATTGTCGAGGCAGTTTCAATAAAATTCAACGGACTTAAAAAAATTGCATGAAACTACAATTGTTGTAAAGACAAAAATTATGGTAGTAATTAGATAATCAAAATATTTCCATACATTACATATATTTACACATTACAAATAGGATCAATATTCTCACAAACTCGAAGGGCGCATTGTCCTCAATGCATGTATCTGAACATACGTCAACAATAAAAGACAAGATAAAAATTAGGAGTCAAGGAAAAGATAAACCAAATTTTATATGTTGCGTCTAACCTCTTTTGTATACTGAGAGTCATCAGTTTGTGAGGAGTTTGTTGAGAAGGAAACTAAAAAATGCACTTGGAAAAGAACAATGAAGAAGTATAAAATAAAACAGGGGAGATGAAGTTCTAGGGATGAAAACTCGTCGTCACTTGCGTTTGGGTGTCCAACCGCCTTGATCGTTTATTAGATGGGACAATGAGCTTGATTTCAGGGCCCCTTTATGTGTTTCATGTTTTCTCCTTCTTGAAATTCCTTCAAAAAAAACAACTCAAACATAATTAAACTTATTTCCTAAGAAAAATAACTCAAAAATAATTAAACTAATTTCCTAAGATAGTAATGCAAGAAAAATAGAAAGAAAAGTTGGAATCGTAAATCCCTGGCAATGACGCTAAATTTGATGAAGGCTCGGAAGTCTTGATTTTATGATGAAGCATTCAACTGTTCACCTTTTGCCAAATTGTAGTATATAAGATGTTGATCCCATAAGGATTAACGTTAATTACGCAATTTATTATTCCTGAATAATGGAAAAGTAAAGACAAAGATAATTAAGTTGAATTATAACTAAAGAAAGCAATAAAGATAAGTGATCAAGAAACCAAGTATGGAAAAATAGGGTAGGTTAGAATGCTTCGTAGCGTGGAATCAGAATGTAACTGTTTCGTTCTTATAATGCAATAGGGTTGAATTGCCGCCTCAGTGGGTCATACTAAGGGTCGTCGCAACTGCCTAGGCGGGGTTATGCCTTGCCGACAATTCAACAACTCACAGTTCGACAGAGCATCCTTGTATGTCTCCTCCTTATCCCTAAACGAAGAGCACTATTGAAACCCACGTCTTGATGATACCTCCCGGCGTGAATCAAGGGTGAATAACAACCGATTTTATGCTTCCTTTTAGTCGCTAAAATCCTGGGCGGTTTATCTCTAAACCGGATTAGTCAATTCTCTTGAGCAAAGATCGTATTCTCTCGTTTTGTAAGCCTACTCTCTCGATATTAGAAAAATAGATTTTTATTCATATACTCTCATCTCGAGCTCATATGCAAAGAAGAGTAAATGTCAAGAGAGAATAAATTATAGATTCTTAAATTGTATTAATAAGAACTAAACAAATTACAAGCTTTCTTCCACAACTACTCCATAAACTAACCTAAACCCCAAGGGGTGATGGAGGAAGTTTAGGGTTTTCTATGAAACTTGATTTCGAGATACTCTCCTCTCTACAGGTTATGGTTTATATAAGCTTGACCTAAGGCAAACCTTTCCAAAGTATGAATTCAACTTGAAGTAAAATACAAGTTAAGTATATAAATTAAGATCTTTATTTTATTTCCTAGTTTATTCCTATAAGGATTTTTCTCCTACGTGGCTTTGACTTTGACTTTCCATGCGTTTTCTAGCTCTGATTTCTATGTCGCTTGTCTTAAAATGTCCACCTTATTTTTCTCTTCAAATCACATATCATATCAACATTTGCTTTTCAGGTGCTGCCGCGGCCTTTAAAGTGCTGGCGAGGTGGGTGCTCATCTGGGTTTCAGCATTTCCAGCATCCATCCTGCTATCTGGCATTACCTGTGTGATAGTTTCCTGTCTAAAAGGAAAAAACCCATTAACCGCACCTGTTTTATGCCAAAAATAGATAAATTCATAAAATCTATATTGAGATGCTAGAATATGGAAAAGCAGATTTATCCAATATTGTCGTTAAATCTATCCTTTATTAGCAATAATCGAGCAAAAAATGATATAAAAAATAGGATTTTTGGGCACTCATCATGCACTTAGTTAAGAGGATATGTACTTTGGGCTGTGTGAGCGAGTACGTCCGACGTATCCATGGGTTGTGTGATCTGGATGTAGTTCAAACATATCCGTGGCTATGTTGATTTGGATAAGGAATATAACATGATAAGATGTATGAGTATCAAGCAACTTGATAGGTTATGTGAACTCGAGTAACCTGATGGTCTATGTAAACTCAGGATTGGACTACTTGTGACTATGTTGACCTATGTATGTCCCGGACGTATCTGTGACTATGTTGATCCAAATATGGTCCAACCCGATGGCTATGTGATCACAGGAACACCCGATGGCTATGTGAGCACGAGTATAATAGGGCTACATTTAGCCAGTAGTTATGGACGTTGCATGCATGTGTGTATGTTATGTTATCAGTGGTTAATGACCTTAATACCTTAAAGTTGTGTGAGTGGGGTAAGGTACATGTAATTTGATGAGATGTGTGATCTCGATGTAACTTGATAGGTTGTGTGAGACCGGTGGATAAGCCTGGTGAGGGATGCGATCTTTTTATATGTAAATGTCTTGAGAATATTTAATTTGAGAACTCTAGCTATGGTAGAATAGGAGATGAACCTTAGTTTAGAAGCTTTTTTGTGCACTCTTAACTATCTTATCTTGCATGTTCGTTTTATAATATTCATGAATTGCTATAGAATAGAGATGTACCACTGAGCTTGTTAGCTCAGCGTGCGAAATTGTGGTTTTTCTATTACATAGGTGACATGTAGCTTTGGAGGAGCATATCGAGGAGGATTTCCCTGTACTAGAGTTGTTTTAAGAGTACAATACTTAACTTTTAGTTTAGACTTAATGTATTTATAGGACTTTACCATATATCAAGCATGTATCTTTATTTTGGATTTCATTTTGAGTCGGATAATGTATTTTGAAAAGGAACTCCTGTTTTATAAACACTTTATTATATTTTATTTTTTCTACGTAGATTTATGAAACGTGATATTTCAAGCCTTAGGATATGTGATTTTGAAAGAATTTTGATGGTTCGAGTTTTGAGTGACCCGAATGTGACACTTCAGATATATGGTGAAATTCTTAATTTGTACGACATTCCCATGAATTTCAAATGTTCTTCAATGCAAGTTTAAGTGTATGGACAACACACGAGGTCCAATAAATATGAGGATACATGCGCTCAATAATCTCTCTAGCTCCCTTGCAATTAGCTGCATTGTCAATAATAACCTGCACCACATTTTGATGACCCCCTCATCATCCCCATGTCGTCCTCGTACTTGGGACGTATCGGGTACTTGAACAGTGGGATATTTACCCTCCTCGTGAAACATAGGTCGGAGTTGATTAAGAAATCTGCCAGTTTTGGCACTGTTAATAACATATCAGGTGACAGTTCTTCAGGATTCGATGTGAGCGAGTCAAGTTTTCCAGTCGTGGGCAACTTCTAGTCAGTATGTGGAAACGACATCATACACAACAAATCCACCGACTTTACTATACAATCATTGTGAAAGCTCAGATCCGAACAATTTTTTTTTACTTTTATATTTTATATATATATTTTAATTTTTTAAAATTTATATTTAATTTTAAGTATTTATATTTTATCTATTAACCTTAAATTTTGACCATACCGGCTCTAACCTTAAGCAAACGGAGATGCCCAACATTTCAAAAAAATATTATTAGTTTATCTGCCTCTTTAATGAATGTTTAAAGAACCATCATGAATATATCCCAGTTTGCCATCCAAATTATAGTGTACATCGTCGTAGCATAGCTCATTGAACCAGATGTCTAAACAGGAACACTATAGGAAAATAGACTTTTAGCAGCACTTTTAGCTACGTTTATGTAACAAACGTCACAATAAAAAGTGGAAAAAAAAGAAAAAGATAAGGGTAAACTACACCAGTGACCACCCAACTATTTGGGGATACCTATTTTGACCACCCAACTAAAGAACTCGTCAATCAGGTACCCCAACTTTGAAACCCTACCTATTTTGGCCACTGCCGTTAAAATTTTAACGGAAAAGTTAACAGCAGTGACGTGGCTGTTAATTAAAATCGGTAAAATTACTTACTTCTTGATTGTAAGACCATAATGTTCCCTTTCTATATTGATTAAATCTGTTCAAACCCCCAATCATGGTAAACCATCATGTTCATTATTTGTCTTATTTGGGTCTTTTCTTATTTTTCTGATTCATTTTTTCTTTTAATTTTTTAGTATGTACATTTTCTTTAACGCAAGCATTCTTTAGGATCTTTCCACTTATTGGGACTAACGGCACCATTGCAAGCTGCAAACCTGCTATTGACTGACTCTTTTGTGGATTACTGGTTAATTGAGAAAAAGGTTTATGTTTATGACTACACTTTGACATCAGTGGCAAGGTTCTTATCAGAATTGACTAGAATCTAGGGAGTTTACATCCCAAGGCGGCAAAGATTTAATCCTAATATTGTTTTTAAGTTAGTGCACCATGGATCTGCATATGCAAGTTCATATATGAATGTTAAATATGTTTTGCTTGCAGGTTAAATCATGAGTTGTGTAAAATGATCCGTGTTGCTCTTTTGCTTGCAGTTTTTCACAATCTTGTCATGCACAATTACAGTGAGAACCAACCTCAGCCAACATCTGCATCTTGAGGAAAAATAACAAGAATCCTGCTGATTACAGGCCTGACATAACACATCAGGTTATTTCCCTTCTTTTTCTGTTTAAAATGTAATGAATTAATTGGTATTGTATTCTCGATGCACTGAGAAAAGGCTGGATGTAAAAATCTTAAAGAGGAATTTAACTTTTTTAATTAATTGATAATTGTGTTGTTTCCCTATAGGCTCTTCTCTCGATTTTAGATAGCCCGATCAATAAGGCCGACAGATTGCAAACTGTGTATGTTAGAATCGAAAAAGGTGTACTTTTTGAAGTTAAACCTCATGTTCAAATTCCGAAAACATATAAGCGATTCTCTGGTATCATGTGTAAGTTATCGTGCTGAGATTAAGTTTTTTACGCTACTTTTCAATACTTTTATTAGGCTGTTTTTATTGACCTGTACCACAATAATGCAGTGCAGCTGCTACAAAAACTAATCATAACTGTTGTTGGCAAGCATAACAAAAATAGGTGTGTTTGACTTTGGTTGATATTTCTGTTGTATTTTGTCAATACAAATTCGATTTTTCCTCTCCATAATTCAAGTTGTTTTTCTTGCACATCAGGTTTCTCGTATAGCTCTGAGAAATTGGTTAAAATGAGTAAGTACGTGGATATTGTTGACGATGATGTGAATCTTGTCATTATGGTAAGTCTTAAGCGACATACAATTCTTCTCTATTCTTTACTCACAATTGTTTCCTTATCCTATCTCTGTGCATTTTCCTCAGGTGGGTGCAATGGCCCATGGAAAAATAGAGCCTGATTATATAGATGATTTTATATCAAGTTCTGCATTTTTTGTCCATGTTTGTTAGATTGTGGTGTGAAAATTTGGAGCATTCTGATTCAGGAGACCATGAATCCTTTAAGAACCATTGAATCCAGTCAAAATATAGGTGGAATAAGCAAAGGGATAGGATAGATAAAATCAATTATTGTATGTGCAATGTTTCAAATTCACATGGATCCTTTTTACATGAACATTTCTATATTTAGATATAGGTATAGGTATACAATCCTTTGTACATATAAAAGTTTTAGAATTGTGTTTGAGTATACTCGATACTTTGGTCAATATTTCGAGCTTATTTCTATAATCAAGACTCATATTTTACAAGCATGCAATTTAGTTCTTGTCATTCTTAAGGGGAAAAGACCAACATGACTGTCTTATACGGTTTTATATTTCTTTTTTCTTTGCAGTTTTGGGTTATCCACTAAGTGCTGCAGTGTGCATTGGAAGGATTACTGAAGCTTTGGTAGACAAGTGGAATATATTGTAACCTTAGTATATCTCTATGTTTTAGTGGCGTTAATTTTGTGACAATTAGTGTTGTACCTTTAATTACGGTTAAAAAATACTGTAGTTTTTGAAGGGGAGTTATTTGAGTAGGGATTGTAATTTAAGATGATTGATCGAGTATATATAATTTTTTTTAATTTTTTTTAAGAATGATGCTACTAGCGTCGTTTGTCAGGACAAATGCTACTAAAGAACAAGTTCTTTGCGGCGTTTGCATTTGTAAATGCCGCGGAAAAACTATTCTTAAACTATTCTTTAGCGGTATTTGTATTTGTGACGTTTTTGGTAAAAAAATGCCGCAAACTATTGCGACGCTGGTTTTAGCGTCGCTTTTCGTGATATTTTTTTAAGCGCTGCAAAAGTTTTTAGTGGCGCTAAAAAACGTCACTATAGAATTAAAAAATGTTGCTAAAGATCTATTTTGGTGTAGTAGAAGGTGTAAATCGTCTATTTTTCAATCATGTTTCTATTAGTGTCTCTATTTAAAATTAGTGAGTTTAGAGTTCAAAATTAAAGGTTGCGATTAAGATTTAAAAAATTAAAAATATGGTGTATTTTTAGAGTGTAGGATTTAAGATTTAAAATATAAAAAATTAAAATTAAGGTTTAAAATTTATATTTTTTAAATTTTTTTAATAAAAATATATAAAAAAACGAAATTTTTATTCAGCAATCAACGTTATGGCGTGACGAAGCTATAGGTATTAAAGTAATAAAACTTTTATCATCTTTTAAGTAAAAAAAAGTTAAAAGTAATATAAAAATTAATTCTAAAATTTTATTTTAAAAATAAACAATAACATTTCAGTCCTTATAATTTTAAAATTAATTAAAATAGTTAATAATATTTTACGGTATATAATTAATGATATAATTACTGATATATTACGTTCATGTTTCAAGATCTGCTATTGAATTCATCCCCGTTATTTTGGGCTCTTTTTGTATAGTTTAGGGATTAAAGTGGATTGGGTATTGAAAGCAATATTCATTTCCTTTCTTCTATGCGCTTTTGTGTTTTTAGGTTAGCCGCCTACGAATTTTTTAATATATTTTTTTGAATTAATTTGAGAGAATTCGGTACAAGTAGGGGTGAGTATTCGATCGAGTTGAGTCGAATCAAAAAATTTTGAGTTATTCGAGTTGACGAGTCATATTTTACGACTCAAATTTTATTTGAAATTTTTCGATTCGAGTCGAGTTTAAGAAATTCGAGTTGAGTTTTCGAATTTTTATAAATATTTAATTGTAATTATTTATCATGTTATAGTATGATTTAATTCCAATTTAAACGACTTCCTCTAATCATATAAGATATGTATATATATTTTTTCATACGTAGCAATATTTCTTTATAATTTTATATATCAATGTATATATATCATAAAAAATGATAGACTCATCTCAAACTTAAAAATTAATCCTTTAATTATTAAAAATTTAAGTTATTCGAATTTCCATTTTACGACTCGTACTTTATTTGAAATTTTTTCAAGTCGAGTCTATGAAATTTCGAGTTGAGTCAAAACGAACCGAATATTTTCGCTTCGAGTCAAATTATTCAATTTTTTCAAGTTGAGTTACTCACCCCTAGATACAAGTCCGATTAATATATACAATTACCGTTACATTTTTGAAAAAATATGTATTTTTCGTCTGAAATGTGTGTTTCATAGTAAATGTTTTTATCCATTATATAATTTTATTATTAAATAAAAAATATTATATTCTTACGTGGATATATAAATTCATAGAATATGAAATAAATATGAGATCCTAAAGTATTAGGGCAATTAGTAGATCTCATTCGTATATAAAATTTTTGATAATATATGTTGCGTATTACATGTTTTTTAGTTATCAAATCAAATATAAAAATGATCTTCTAAAAGTTAAAAAAAATAATATTAAACTATTAAATTATTATTAAATATGTTGGTTAATCAGTAAACAATCATTTTACTATTTATCAAATTACTAAAAATAATAAATCATAAAAATAAATTATTCATTCACCTTAAATCAATTATTGAATTAAAATAGAGTCAATGTTTGATTAGAATATAAGTAAAATAAATTCAGGTTATTTTTTATTTGGTTCAAATTGACCCATCAAAAATTTGACTAGTTTTTTTATTTAATTTTGTTTAATTTGTTTTAGGTTTTAAATCCAGTTTAGATTATTATATTCAAATTCATATCTGACTTGACAAACTTTAAATTTAATTGACAAGATTTTTATTAATTTAATTTTATATTTTAAATTTTAAAAAAATTAAGTCGAATTTATAAAATTTAAATTAAATTATTTAAAATTTTAATTTAATTTAATTATAAATATTTATAATTTTTTTTGTTACTAATTAATTTTAATTTAAATAAATACATATATATATTTTCTGATATGATATAATTAAAAAACTTAACTTAAATATAAAAATTAATTCATTAATTATTAAAATTTTTAGAGTTATTTAAAACAATTTGTAATAAAAACTTATTTTTTAAAAAAATTAAATTAAATTGATAAAATTATAAATACTACTTACATTTTATATTAAAAATTTAATTATTTCGGATTAAATTTCACCGTCTTGACTCCCGCAACTCTTTTTCCTCTGACAGGGCTATACGCCCACAGATTCCATTAGCACCGGAGGAATCAAAGATCCCAGTACTTAACAAATTAATAAAGAAATGTAGCAATTAATTAATTACTAATCGCAGACATGCCCGGATCGGAATCCCCTTCTTAAATTCTCTTTAATTATATCATCTGATATTTTTGTTAATAATTAATAAATCTTTCCTCAAATCAAAGAGATTGAATTTAAAACCCGCATGCACGTGGCCAGGCAACAATCTCTACTCAACCAGCATTACCCTTACCCTCATTTCTTAATCATTCTTTTTAGGGTCACTAAACATAATTTAAATCCACTAATCCATGTGGGCATTTTAAAACTGCGTACACCAAATCCCGACGTTTCCAGACATAATGCCAAACGAAGATTACCTCAAATCTCTTCACATGATCCCAGAAAACATATAGGAGTAGTAATTCAAAAGTAAATAGTTTTCTTACATATCTACTTGGGGTTATTGTCTAATTATAGACACAGAATCTAAGTAGTTTTGTTTGCATGATTTTCTGATCCATCTGTCTACGTATTTGTTTATGGAGTCCACCAAATGCAATTGCAGTGATTAATATACCCAACGACTCTGCATGATAGGGTTTTTCTTTATAATATAAACAGATTACAAAGGAAAGAATCCTATGCCAGGGTGGGAGAGCAAGAAAGAACAAAAACCCTACTTGTACTTTTCTTGTTTCCATGCGTACATTGTGGGCAAACCCAGGTGATATGAAAAACAAAATCATTTGTTTAATATCGCTGTAGTCGCGTGACATACAGATCACCCCCACGTAATCTCATGTTCCCAACGCATAACTTATCTTACCTACGTATGATATGAATGAAGATTACGATGTCCCAATTTGGGCGTTGACGGGATATGTTTTGTAATGAAGCAAAACAGTGAAAAAGAAAATGATTTAGCTGCCTAGAGATCATATGTGTATATGAGATACTTGGACGGCAAACGTGTTACAAAGTTATTATTCTCTTCTTAAAATATATATTTCTCTTTTATATTGCAAGACCTTTCATTTCCGTTTTTGATGCGGAGTTAATGTCCCTCGTCTCTTTAGTCTGTACCGTGTGTCAATGAATATTATTGGTCTCAGGATCAAACTGAGAAGAAAGAGTGATGCAATTGACAGTTACTTTGCACCTGCAACTGAAAAGAAGAAATTGAAAGGAGTAGAACGTAGAAGAAAAAGGGAGAATCGTGGAAGTGGGGTAAAGAGAGTACTGTGTTGGATGCTAGGGAGTGGGTGACAGGAAGTGGGTCACATTAGTGTTTATTATTATTAGTAGTATTTTGGTTTGCTGCAGCAATCAAACACTGAAAAAGGAGGGATACATTGCTTTTGGATGCCATTCCCTTGTTTGTCAGCACAGGATTTGCCATTGCCTGCGTACCCTTTCACGAGGATGCACCAGTTTCCAACTCCCCTTGTTTTTCTTCTTCTCTTTGTCTTCTTCTCCCCTTGAAATGTGTGTTGGATACTCTCTTCATTTCTTAACAAAGAAAAGGTTTGATATAATTAACTGTGAGTACATTTGGTTTACTGCAGAATGAAACCAGCAAAATGGTCATCACAATGGGATCTATTTCAATGCAAATCTCAAGCATTTTTCCCTTCTCTGCAACACTCAACTGTACAAATGACATGCATGATTGATTCCAAAGCAATAGAAAGATAGAGATCATTGTTTTCAATTTTATTCTAGGCTAACCAGAGATGCATGCTGCTGCAAATTAGCCAACTAGCAGTTTAGCTTGGAAATTCTTCTCACATTGATCCAACCTAGAAAACATCCTAGGAAAAACTGATATATATAACCCAAAAGACACATTTTTATTCCTTCCATAACGTATCTTTTCACCCCAAAAGTTTTAACTGGATATAATTCAACTTTTATACACCACTCTAACAGTACCGAAACATTGATATTATAATCATATAAGGCGCCATGATCAATTGAAATGCTGTTGTTGCTCAAGCCATGGCCAAAACCCGGTTTGATCTTCAATGTTACAGAACATGTTGCTGAGGTTTTCTTCTTTAACCATTTGATCCATCTTTTGGAATTGATGGTGATGATCCGGCCTTGACGATGAGGTCTGAAATAGTTGTACACCACCACCTCCACCGCCTTCCGGTCTAATATTGGATGTTGGGAAGAAGGTTATGCTTGTCGGATGAGTCGACAAGGGGCTATCCGTTGCCGGTGTCCTAGAGATATCCAACTTTATATCCGAGCTGCTTTCACTTCTGTAACTGCAAGAACCTTCGGTTTCTTTATTGAGGTTGATAGACTCAGTTGGTTCTCTACTTTTCAGTGCTATTATCTGCATCCACTCAAAGATGAAGAAGCTACCATGTTTAACAAAATAACAATTAAAGAACCATGATTATGCTGGCAGAAGTAAGGTTCTGAAAAGCATGATTAAGGAAATGGAAACCTTAAAAATTTTATTAACATGATTAATACCTCAGCATGAAGCTTTTGGTTCAGAGCTTGAAGTGCAGAATTATCTGCCTTGATTGCTTCGTACTGTCTCTTAAGGAGATCATAGTCCTTTTCAAGTTGCTTAGTTTTCCACCTAGCTCTTCTGTTTTGGAACCAGATAGCGATCTGCCTTGGCTGCAGTCCAAGAGCTCGAGCCAGCTGCATTTTTCTCTCGGGTTCAAGCTTGTTACCCAACTCAAAGTTCTTCTCTAGAGTCTTCACCTGTTCCATGTTAAGCCTCTTCTTCTTTTCCCCCGCCTGTGAACCGTCATCTGATAAATCATCCTCCCCATTAGCTTCTTCACACACATCTATCCCTGAAAATGACATTGATCTCTTCCCAAGAAACGATGCCACACCTAAAACAAAATCAAAACCATCATCAATCATATCTGCAACATATACATACACACATGACACATATGTATAGTTTCATCAGTATGATCATATGAAAGATGTATATAATTAAATACCATGGAAGTCTTGGGGTGGGCAAGAACGAATCATTTGATTGATAGAAGTTGAGGGTTGATGATGATCATCGTCTTGAGGAGTTTGGAGCATGAAATCTGCTGGGAAACAAGCCATCCCATTGCAAGACATGATCCAGCAGGCGGGGTTCTTTGAGACTACCAATACTATTAACAGAACTCTATATTCATTGCCTCATGAGTGTCCTGGAGGCTGCAGATCCTCGGATTGGACACTGAGTTTAATGCAAGAAAAGCAAGAGATAGATTTGATTTTGGTGTAAGGGAAAAAACTGGAAATTCTTGAATTGGAAGGGTGATGCACTGATTTGTTAAAAGGGGATAGCTTATATACCTTATCAATTACTTGTAGGGAAAAAAAACAATCTCTTTCTTATATAATACTATATTATGAGAGAAAGATGTATGAATGATTAAAAGAGTTTCCACTTCTCTTTATATGAAGATTTATCTATTTGAGTTAAAAGGAAAAAAAAAAGGACCTTTAAGGAGTATTTGCTTTAATAAATATGAGATTTGTTATTGCAGGGGAAAGACTCTATATCCTCGTTTCTTTTATGCTCTACACTAAAATTTATTCGCATCAATAGTATTTATTCGTATCATTTTGAGACAAATACTTCTAATAAAACTTGTTCATATCAATATTATTTGAACTTTTGATTTTAAAAATTTAAGATTTCTTTCTGTTAGACGAACCGATAATTGATAAGGATAACGAGAATAAAATTTTATTATCCTCTATCTGTGTCTCTTTTTATGTTCTACACTAAAAATATTTAAAAAATAAATTTTAAACTCTGACCCTAATTTTCATAACCTAAACCCTACATCTTAAAAAATACACCATACTCATAATCACTAAATCCTAACTACAACCCCTAGTCTTGAATCCTAAACCCTAAACCCACTATTTTAAAGTGACTATACCAAGGGAGGTACAATAAAGAGAAACGGTTTGCATGAGGATAACAACCCATTTTGATGAAAAAGTCCTTTGCCTCTAATCATGTCTCCTTTTGTGAGTCATACCGAAAATTATTAAAAAATTAAATTATAAACTTTAACCTAATTTTCATATCTTAAATTTTTTCATCTAAAATATACATACTACCATTAATTCCTTAAATCCTAATCACAATCTTTAATTTTAAATCTTAAATTTTAAATTCACTATTATAAAGTAAAAACATTAATAAAGGCATAATTAAGAGATAAATGATGTGTACTCGGATACATCATTTCCTTGTTTGTTTAGGACAAAGGTGATAGGCATAGCTAGAAAATTGAATGTGAACTAAACCTGGTAATAGCAATGGGGGGTGCCCTAGACAACATTTTCAAAAGTTCAATAATTTGATGTCCTTGTCATCTTTTTCCCACACTTAAACGAGACAAAATAGTGTAGTTTTCACAACAACGACAGTTGTCTTGAAATACAAGGGAAAAATAAAAAATTTCCAAGAAGCTTGACTCCATCCACAGCTCTAAGGTACATCGAGACTGGCGTATTTCATATTTTAATAATGTGAAACGGGTGACTTTGAGGGAGGAAAAAGACTAGCACAACAGGACAGACCTAAACATATCTGATTTTATTCCTTTGTTTAGACATTTAAAACCAGATTACAGAAGTATAGTCCTGAATTCATACGGGTGAGACGAGCGTAGGGTTGCTTAAGAGAAGAGAGAAGTGTTCGGGTCTGCAGGCGAAGGAATCTATGGACTGGGACCGTAGGCAGAGAGGTCAGGGACTGAGACTGCTACCTAACCACCAACAGGGATGGTGCATTCGGCCTCTTTCACATACATTACCCTTTCAACACTTTCAGTCCTGTGCATCCGAATTGAATGAATGCGTATACATTTCAAACTGTATGTATGCATATGTATATCGATCCTTTATTAATATCCGAAGTATATTTTATTCTACTTTTTTATGAATAAAAGAAGGAATAGACAGGTGTTTTGTGTCAAACTTCTTTAATCTTAAATAAAGGAAAATGAGTATATTTGAGAACGGAATAACAATAATTTAATCCATATTAGTACTAATATCCATATATAAAACATCAATAACAAATATGGTTGTAGAATAACTATATCTCGTGCTCCAACTGAAAACCATACTTTACTAATATATTAGGCACCGTATTATAAATATAATATATTAAAAATAAAATTTATTTATTAAAAATTTTATATAAATATGCAGAAAATTTAAATATTTTTATGAATATCTTACTATCAAAACCTAAAATCTTTTATAAATATTTTATAGTATGAAATAGTGTACAAAGTATAATATTGAACATATTGTTGTGTTATACAATTTTAATAATACCATCTAAAATTGAAAAGACCATACAAAAATGGACCCAACCAGACCTGATGTATTTTGTCTGTGCCCCATCTCTATCTCAATCCACATTCTGTCAAATTCGGTCTTCGTCAAGAAAATTTTAGACTTAAGGGTTAATAAACCCTTACATTTTTGTAAAAATAAATATTTTAAACTTAAAAAGAAAAATAATTAACTTTATTTTTTTTAAAATAATAATTTATTTAATTTTTTTACACCTAATTAAACTCTTAAATTCAAAAAAATAAATAATTTAGATTTTTGACTAACTTTAATCATTAATTTTAATAATTTTTATAAAAAAAATTTAACATGTATCACAACAAAATAATATTACTTATCATTTCTAAGGATTATTAAAATTTAATAGTTAAAATATGTAAAAATCTTAAAAATTAAGAATTCTAAAAATATTTTTAATTCCAAAATTCAATTTAAAATGATAAATAATATTTTTTTTAAAAAATTAAAAACTAAAACTAAAACTATTAAATATTACAATACTATTATTAAGGAATAAGTTAAAATATAAAACAATAAAAGTTATTTTAGTTTTTAAAATAACTTTTATTGTTTAATATTTTCAATTTATTTATATAATTTTATAATAATATTTAATCTTCTAATCTTTTGAAATTTATTATTTTTACTTTTTATTAAATTTTTTAAATTAAAAAATATTTTTATATTTTAAAATAATTTTAGAAATTTACAGATTTATATATATATATATATATTTTAATTTTTATATTTTTTAAATTTCAAATTTTAAATTTTCCTAAAAACGATAAGTGGTATTATTTTTTGGTATGTGTCAAAGGATTTTTTTTTTAAAAAAGTTAAAGTTAACGGTCAAAAGTTGGTCAAAGAGTTAAAGTTGGTCAAAATGGGCTTAGAAGTTAGTGGGTCGGTTAAGCCTAGTTTGGAATTAAATAATTAAAAATTAGTTTTAAATCAAAATAAATTAAGGGAAAATATCCTAAAATCCTTATTTAATGTTGAATTTGATTAACATAATTTGAAAATTGACCCGTGAATCCATAAGATTTTGAAATTAGTGACTATTTTGTAAAATTTGAAAACTTGAGGACTATTTTTAAATTAAGCCAAATCTTTGAATCTTTAAGGGGATTTGATCCAATTGTAATTTTAATTGAACTAACCTTTCATGGGCTTATTTAATTAACTAAACACCCAAATTTTAAAATAGATAATCTAAATTACTTAATTTAATTCCTAAAAATCTATTTTATTTCAAAACCTAATCTTTATTTTATTATTTTCATTTTCCCTCTTCCCAAGGATGATAAAAACCGTCTTTTCAAGGTAAAATCACTTCTTCAATTATTTTCGTTTATGTTTATTTTTACAATTTTTTTTCTCTAAATAGCCATGTTTTTCACTTATTTTCTTCTTTAAAAATCATGGAAGTTGTTTGGGTCAGAATTGGAGATAAAAAACATTCAACCCTAAACTTATGATTTTATGTGTTAGGATGTTTATGTTTATAACATGTTTTTAAAGTCCTTAATTCCGGACTAAAGGTTTAGGAGAAGTTTGGTGTGTTTCGGAAAGTTTTCGAGTAAGGGTTTTAAGGGCTGCTGTATATAGATCCGGTTAGGGGGATGTTTGTGTGCAATTAGGAGCATTAAATTCTCTAAGTTTGATGTTTTAACTAGTATAAGAAGTAAGAGATCACCTTTGAAGGAGTTCGGTTCGATATCGATGGCTTGCCGGACAAGAAACGACTTTTAGTGAGTGGATTTGAGGGTGTGCTGCTTCAGCAGTATTTTAATTTGTTTTTCAAATTGCTGAGAGTACAGAGAAGGTGTGAAAAGCCTCCCTATACTCCGAAGTAAGTTTTACGTTTGCTCTCGTAAATCGATTTTTCCCATACTATATTATTTTTGTTAAGTGTTAGTTATGCTTATTATATAGTAGTGTATATGTGATTATGCACGTGAATAAAAGCTCATGTGATTATTTTTACATTAGTTTTAATGTTTTTTAATTTGTTTTTAAAATACGTTTAATATGGGTTTTTTCGGTTTCTGTAATTTGTGCATGAGTTAGAGGAAAACATGAGATACACTTATTATTTTTAACATAAAAAATGAGTATTTGGTTTTGGTTTTGGTTTTGTGTGGGATAATAAGATGATGTTTATGTGATAAATTGATCGATCAATAGGATATACAGTGCACTACAAGTACAAATTTGTACATGTTTTAAATTCCTCAAGTGATGCATCAGAAGTTAGCCTAGTGCTGTGTGGTATGATTTTATATTGCATTCGGGTATGGTGAACTATCCTGGACTCTAAGGTGGGATCTTTAGATTGTGGTAGTCAATCTGTGTGAATTGGTGTACGATGCCATTCAAATGTGTCCGTTTATCGCAACGATTGAAGGTAAGTTCATTCGTGTCACTTAACCAATACGTGAAAAACGCAAGTGTAAACAATTTACTGTTTTGGTGCAATTAGAGAATCACATGTGTTTTTATTAATGATCTCAAACGTTTTGTAAGCCTTGCTAGGTGAAGCATATAAGTCTTGGTTTTGTGGCATATGCCATGATGGACACTTGCTGATTTTTATATATGTTAGTGATCATTTAGTCACAAATGATTTTCTTGAGCATGACTTGTTTTATAAATAGTTTTTAGTATATTATGGGTTGTATTATAAGTAGTTAAAATGTTTTATAATTTACTCACTATGCTTTGGCTTAACCCCTATCCTTTCCTTGTAATGTAGAGAAATAAGTGAGTCGATCGTCAAAAGAAGAAAGAAAGCTACTTAGTGTTTTTTTTTCATATTTAGCTCAAGTATGTTATTTTTAAGTTTAAATCTTAGGTATATGAGAGCAATGGAGACGTGGAACCTTATGGATTAATGATTAGACATTGATTATTGGAATTCATGTTATATTGGACATTGAGATAATGATATTGCACCACGATATGATTTGTTAAGAATTAAGTATTTGATATTTGATTTATGACTCATCCATGTTAGTTATGTTGAAATGTGATATTAAGGAATGTTTATGCCAATCGATGTTGAACTCATGAAACTAGGATGATTTGCATCTAGTGAACGTGTTGAATTATGTCATTTACGCCAATAGGTAAATTTATGCATGTAGAGAACCTTTGTATATCGTTTAAAGCTTGAAATCTAGTAATCTACATTTTCTGGGAAGAGGATTTCGATACCTACTCATAAGGGATCGATACCTAGGTAAAAACAGGACAAATTTCTAGAAAATTAGGCCTGGGTATCGAAATCACATGAATTGATTTCGAAACGGTAGTAAGAACTTTCCAGAGATGGCAGCAGTTCGTTAGGCAACAGTTCGCTAGGCAGCGAGATCCAACGAATATTGATTGGGTTCGCGAATTCTATGCTCACAGACCGTTGCCAAATAATCCCTATATTTATGTTCGCGACAGAGCCATTCCAGTAGCAGATATCACCATCAATGCAATCTTCGGGCTGCATATCAAAGACGATGAACATGCCACCTTCGCCGCTGCCCTAACCGTCGTTGATTTCGAATCAATGAAGAATAGAGCTTTGCATGCCTGAAACTGAATGGAATACGGAAAAACACCGCGGCTCTATCAGCTGTCGAGATCTCAAACTAGAGGTAAAGATATAGAATACATTCGTTAAAAAAACTGATGCCGACATCCTAACCAAATGGTAGACTGCCCAAGACTTACTCTGATCCACTCAATAATTCACAAGAGACGATCAATGTCGACCGAATTATCAACGAGCAAATATTCGACTGTGTTGAGAAAGACAAAGATATGCTCTATTTCCCCTTTTTTATTTCAAATCTATGTTGCCTCAAACGAGTTCCTTCAATGTCGTCCGACATATGGACACCAACGAGGAAAGGCTGAACACGAGAAATTTATATAAGAAAAATGCAAGTGGAGGAAGCTACTCCATAATCATGCATCCCTCTTACTGCAAAGGAAACACCTACCGAAGCAAACCACAGACAGACCCAACTGAGCATACACCAACCGTACCAGCAGGAGTTATAGAGATCTTGCAGACAATGGAGAGAAGACAATTAACCTTCATGACATACATCCGGGAGTTCAACAGCACCATCATCGCCACCATACATGATGCATTCCCAGCATGCTCGACTGTCTTTCCAAACTTCCAGTCGAGCTCTCCATGCCTCAGCCTCCCCCTGCTACACATGCTAACTCGGCACCATCTTCAGCAATAATTCCTTTATCTCCATCTGCATTGATTGCCGTAGCAGCAGCTACAGAAGCCCTCTCGGCAACTTTGGTAGCCACTCCAAACCAGTCTACCACTTTCACCTAGAATGACTCTGAAGAGGACCTAACGAGTCAAGTAAAGGCCATCGAAGAACAACAAAAGGCGGCACAAGGAGGGCAGAAAAGAAAAACAACCTCCTCATCTCTGATCAATCTGGATACGGAGGAAGAACCAGCCATAGACCTTACTCCCGTTCGAGCCCAACCAACACGATCGGCCAAAAAGCCAATGGTGAGTCCACCAAAGACCCGCTGCAAGCTCCTCATCGACAGTGATTCCAAAGATTCATTCGGATCCACAAAATTCAAAAAGATGATAATCTTTCTCTTATCTTTTGTTTCTCTTACTTTCGATTATCTTTTAATTTCTCTGTAACTTGTTCATGCATTGAGGATAATACATCTCTTGAGATTGGGGGAGCATTTGTCTGATTTTTTAATATGTAAAAGCTGCAATGTATGAAGTAATCAAAATATCTTACTATTTCCTTAATTTTTGTCTTAACATTCAACTTATACTCCTAAATTTTTTTTAAGTCTATCAAATTTTATTGAAACTGCCTCGATAATAATATATTCTTCATTCGCCGCCGCAGTTTGCATCATTCACCAGACTTGAATTCAGAAAGATTTACTAGGCTCAGTACTTAAGATTAGACTATGATCCTGAAAACATCTTAAACACTACTAGTCTTAGTTGATTTTAAAAGTTCTTTTCTTTGAAAAGCAATAAGGACTTAGGCTTAGATTTTATAACTAGAGGTGCCTATCACCGGCTCTAGTTTAATCCATAGAGGTGCCCATGACTGGCTCTAGGATTTAGTTTTTCCTTCACTTACTAGAGGTGCCTGAAATTGGCTCTAGTAAGGAATAGTTAAACACTTGAGGTGCCCGAAACTGGTTCAAGCAGTATAAGTATATAGAAATATATATTTATATACAATTAGGGAGAAAAAGAGAAAAAAATCAAGGAAAAATCTTAGTCGGAAGTCTTGAGCTAAGAAAAGGATTAGAACTTAGAAAATCAACTTCGACACAACTACGCACACACCTAATAAGACTCATAGTCCAGTTCCGAGAAACGTCTAAAACCTAGAAGAGGTCGAGTCAAGAAAGGATCTCGGCTGCGGCAGGTAGGACGATATATTACTTTAAAATTTCTGACTTAAATTTATCTTTTGCATTGCTTGAGGATAAGCAATAGTTCGAGTTTGGGGTATGTGATAAGTGCTTAGAATTCCTAAATTTTATATCATTTTCCCACTTGTTTATTGTTACCAAAGGACAGATTTAAGGGTAATAATGGATATTTCTACTTATTTTCCATATTTCAGTATCCAAACACTAAAAACATGAATTTATCTAATATTTGGCATAAAGCAGATGCATTTGATAGTTTTCTTTCTTAGAAAGAAAACTATATTACAGAGATGGCCAAATTAAAAGATATATGTTAAATTGCAGATGAAGCACCCGCCACGAAAGCACTTTGAAGGCTGCGACAACAGCATAAAGATGAAAACTAGTGCTTGAAAAAGAGAGAAAAAGATGCTGAACTTAACGAACAAAGAGCGAGAGAAAGACGGAGCCGATTTAAGGAGTCAAGCCCTGGTCAAATTCAAACACAGGAAAGAAGAGCTATTTTAGGAAATAAGAATAAAGTATTATAGTTTAATTTGGAGTTGTAAATCTTTCCCTTTTAAAACTCTTTCCTTGCATGAAAAACTTTAACTTAGGGCTTGGACTATATAAACCACCCTTAGGTCTAGGTTTAGAGGAGAGTTGGATCTTACACCTCATATACCTTTAGCCGCCGACTACATTATGTTCTAAATTTCTTTGGAGGTTTAGGTTGTTTGTGGAGTAGTTGGAGAAGAAGGTTGTGTTATTCTTGATACTTATTAATGCAAAAACTTATTTCATAGTTTATTCTTTCTTGGTATTTACTCTTCTTTGCATATGAGCTCGAGATGATAGTATGTGAAAAAAAATCTATTTGTCTAATATCGGGAGAGTTAGGCTCACGAAACGAGAGAATACGGTCTTTGCTCAAGGGCATTGACTAATCTGGTTGAGAGATTAACCACCCAGGATTTCAGTGACTAACAAGACGCATATGTTTGGTTGTTGTTCACCCTTGATTAACGTCGGGAGGTATCATCAAGACGTGGATTTCAACAGTTCTCTTTGCTTAGGGATAAGTAAGAAGACATACAAGGATGCTCTGTCGAACTATGAAAATTTCAATTATCGACAAGGCATAACCCCGCCTAGGCAGCTGCGACGACCCTTAGCAACCCGTCGGGGCGACGATTCAACCCATTGCATTGATAAGTGGATAATTAACACAATTGGATCTTCCTCTACAATGCACTCAACTTATCCTCACTTTTATCATATTTATCCTTTCGTTATTTAGTTTTTCTATTAGTAGTTTAGTTTATTCAAACTCAACAAAAATACTTGTATTCTTATTTTTATTGTGCAACTTTAAGAAGTAGTGAAGTCGGCACAGTCCCTGTGGGTTCGACAACCTAAAATATTACAATTTGACAAAGGTAGAATCAAAAGGACTTTCGAGCCTCCATCAAACATGTAAAATCTAATTAAAGTATCTAGATAAGATAAAAGAAATCTTTTAGGTCGTTTATCGTGAGAGTCTTCAAATTAGTCTGGGTATTCCTCATATAGTAGCTCATTCGAGTCGGGTGGCGTCTAGACCGGGTCGAGGTGGTTACAAATTAATTAGGTGCAAAAATATTAAAGGCTTAATTGATATTTTGCAAAATTTTAAGGGTTAAATTGATTTTTTTCTCGAGTTTGAAGTTTAATTGGGTGCAAAAAAAATTTGAAGAGCTTAATTGGTTTTTACAAAAGTTTAAGGGCTACATTATTTTTTTTCTTGAATTTGAGGGTTTAATTGGATAAAAAATTTAAGGGCTTAATTAACTTTTTACAAAAGATTAAGGCTTACTGGACCCTTAAACTATTTTTTTATATCTTAAAGTTTAAAAAATTTACGTTTTAATTTTAAATTTTAAACTTCTAACTCTAAAAGTATACATTATATTTAACTTTTCATATTACAATATTAAACTTTAACTCTAATTTTAAAATTTAATCCTAAATCTTATATTTATTTTTTTAAAATTAAAAATACAGAAGAATAGTAGAAGATTTTTATATGTTTATTGTCTTCCCTTTCTTCACTCCACTATATCACTTAAAAATTTATTTTAAATTGAGAAAAAGATGAACATCATCATTGGTTATTAATTTTTTATTTTGATATTTTATATAAAATTATTCTTAAAATTATATATATTTTATTTTGATCAATAATAATTTTTCCTTTTTTTCAAAAATCTATTATTTATTTTCTGTTTTATCATTAAATTATCTTCGTTTTTATGTTTTTCATAAATTTTTAATAATAGGTGATCAAAATATATAAGAAAAAAAATATAACACTAATAATTATTTTACTAAAAATAATAATTTGATAACTAAAAATAAATAACCAAAAATAATTTAGTGACCAACGGTGATATTCACCCTAAAACAATTCTTTCCTATAATTCCATATTAAACTCAAATTCTCCGACTAAATCTTTGAACTTCGTAATATTTTATCTGATTCGATTCGATTCGCTCTGGATGCTTCTATTGTCATCTCTGAACATCCAAATCTATTTGTATGAGTCTTATACCAACTTCTTTAACAGAGTGTATCATGTCATATAACATTCAGTTCAGGCTTGAATAAATTCACTGCAAATCTTGATGCAAGTAAAACTCATGGTACATGGAAACAACAGTTTCAAAAATACCTTTTGAAAACCGGCACTCTAATCGGAATCGTATTATCTCATACAAATTTGAATCCCAATATTTACTTTAAAAATATAATATCTTTCTTCTTAATAAAAAAAATGAACATTCGAAAAGGAAATGATTCCGTGCACACGCTATGCCTTCTTCCCTCAATCATGAATTCGTAAATACCACTAACATTAAATATTATTAAATTGATTGATAAAGATTAAAAATTTTAAATACTCTTTATATAATTAATTTAGTTAAAATTTATTTTAAATAATTTATACTTGTATATTAAGACTTTAGATTCTTAATTTTCATCAATTAATTTAATAATATTTAATGTTAGTGGTATTTAATGATGTTCTAGTGCATTATAAAATTTTCATCTCTTTTATTGTTTTACTTTTTCTATCCGCTCACTCCCCCCGACTTTCTGTTGTTTTTTATAACCATTTTATTTCTGTATTTTAAGAATTTGAATTTTATTTTATATTATTATACCTTTGACCTACATATAATTAAAACTATATATTTTTCATTTTTATTTTCCTACCCTACTCAATACTCATATATGTGTCAACACAACATAGTTTTTCGCTCATCAAAAGTACAAATATGTTGTTTTTTACTGTCTATGAATAAAATTTGATCCAATCAAAAAATAGATTTTTTAGTTTAACCACTGAAAAAGATATTTAAAATTATTCTACCTGACTCATTGATGTCAGCAAAACCATTAAAAATCAAGTAGTTTTTTAAAAAAATTACCCGGAGAGCGAGGACTTCTATTTTATATTTCGGGTCTGGGACAAAATATTTTATAACCAAATACTCGATCAGTACTTTCGGTCTATACATATTTTTTATTTTTAAATTATATTTTTATCTTAAAATTATATTTTAAATATTCAAAGCACATGTTTAAAAGTATGTAGTGTTTTAAAATCAATCAAAGTAGTCGCATCTGATACGTAGAGGCTCACTTCAAGTCCACAACAATCAGCCATGGAACAAAACTGTGAGCCGAAATAGCTACAAAGGCCCAAACCATTTATGTTGAACGAACAATTCTGAAACTTCGGATCGATTTCATCAAATTTAAATTCTCAAATGCTTTTTAAGTTTGGGTTATAAAATATAAATTTTTAAATTTTATATGTTTCATAAATATACATTAAATTTTTATTTAAAAAATATTTTTTTGAATTGAGTATCTGGTTTTTACGAGTACCAAATAATCATGGGTTGAGAATATACTATTTGAGAAATAGGGTACCTGAATTTAAACACCTCTAATCACCGGTATTCAATCTATCGATCCGCTCATTTGGATTAGATTTTATAGTCCTAATATTGGGGCAATCCTCCAAACCTAATTTTCTTCATTTACATCATGATTCAGACCTTGTTTAAAAGACTTAACACCTCATCCTGCTTGACCAACTAGTTATCGATTAAAAATGTTTTTTTACTGACGTTTCTTTTTTATTTTTAATTAGAATTTTGGATTAAATTGTAATGATTTGTAAATATTTCGGTTAAATTTTATTGTTTTTTAAAATTAAAAGTAAATTGATTGAATGTATAAATATGAATGATTAAATTTAACCGTCATATTATCATTTATGTTACTGTTTAACAGTCAATGACTTAATTAATACCATTTAAATAATAGTGTCTGATTGATAAAAATTATAGTTCGATGGTCAAAATAAACCGATCTCGTAGTTTAATGGTCAACAGTATATTTTATAGAAACCAAAAGGGTCACAAGACTCTTAGAAGAAGGTGTGTTTTGGTAAGACTTAATTGAATTATTGCACTGCATTTAAAGGGACCTATGGAAGATGAGAATTTTATCAAAATCCTAAAGAGAGGTCTGTTTCTTTAAAGGGTCCTAAAGTTCCAATCTCCCATTCATGCCAAATTCAAGGTGTCCAAAGCATAGAGAAAATTGTTGAAAGTTACCCAACTAAGAGCCATGGCAACAAGCACCCAGCGTATTGCCTGTGGAAAACGCCTGAAACTGGTGAATAAGTTGACCAGTAGGGCTCCAGGTCCATCAATAAAAACACATTTTCAGCATTGCTAACTTTGCAGTTAGCATGCTTGGAGTTTGACACTCGCATTTGATATGATTCCACCAAAGCAGATATATTTTCAAAATTTCAATCAATACTATACATGTATGCCTATTTCGAATGTTCAATTTCGAATATGTAGAGACAGACGACTATTTGCTCTATATAAGCATCAAACTGTTAACTAAGTACATATGCGAAGGTACTTACCTACAACACCAAGAACTGTATGTATACATGTATTGCTATCAAAACATTACTGATGAACACCACGATTACCTAAGTCAGCTGCTGCTTTAGCTGCCCGTTCTAATGCACCTGACACCCAAAGAGCTCCCTGGGAAAAGTAACTGCTGTTGACCACAGTTTTTCCAGCAGCTGCAGCGGTTCTTCCAGCAGCATAAATGGCTGATTTGGTGTTCTCTGATACATGGTACCTCTCATCCACAGATCTAACAGCACTGACACCCACACGGAGTTTATCTGCGAGGCCAATCCTATCACTTAGTTCTGCAACTTTGGCTGCAGCAGTTGCCGAAACTTGATGAGATTCATCAAAGGCTTTGGCCTTGCTTAAAGCATCTTTGCCTAACACATATCCATTGGCCAACATGGCTCTCACAGCATCCTGAGCTAATGAAACAGCTTCTCCAGCATGAGATACAAATTGGCTTCTCAATGGAGGTTGCTACAAAAGGGGGCAAAAAATGAGAAGACAGAATACAATTTACTAAAGTAAAACTTCCACAAGGATCAATTCAGGAGCACAAAAAAGGATAAGAAGTCACGTACCCATGAACTTGCTTCATCTTCTTGGCTTCTTAAAGTGCTGCTAAAATCAAAATCCTCCTCATATTGCCCCCAGCGAGATATAAATATACGTTGATCAAGAAGTGTCGCACCCTACAATGATAAGATATTTTAAGCGCAAAAATACGAACAAATTATACAATTCATGGATAAGATTCAATATTATCCTGAACACAAATACCAGCATAGGAAAAGGAATGGAACTAAATAGATCAATGAGATATGCTTCACTCAAAAGTTAATTGATGCAGTCATAGGTTAAAATGCCCAAAAGTTGATATAAAAATAAAAGACAGATAAAGAGATCCAAAGACAGAAGTTACATCAACTGGATAATTATCAGTTTTAGAAAGAACACCATGATCATAACTGCAGGAAAGAAATCTGTATACTTTCATCAATCCAATATGAATCCCCCATATACAATTTTCCTCAAAACATGAACGGACATATTCTGAGTTCAAGGTAATAGTCCTACTGTTGAACCAAAGTAGAATACTTGTTTTAATTGTTTATTATCTATCCATTTGCCATGTAATTTCGATTATTGAAACTAAGATCACGAGTTCAATACATGAAAACACTGCCTCCCATAAAGCGCACATATATTCTCTTGAATCCATTTCATATATAATCAATTCAATAGCATCCATTTCATACATTATTAATCTACACCAATCACATAAAAGTTCAAATTTACTTATACCAGAAAACTGAAGTTGGCAATACATTTTATGATAAAATAGGTAGATTTATAGATGCAAAGATGAAAACTGCCCGGAAGGCAAGAATCTAAAAGGCAATATAAAGTTTGTGAATGAAATAATCGGAATACATACACTAAGCAAGATGGCAGTTTCTTGAGAATAAGCATTTTTGAATGTCACATAGGCAGTACTTGCATATTCACCAGACCTGCTTTCATCCAGAAAAATTTCCAAATGACTACTTCAAGAAGATTAAAATATGAAGGATTATAACAACACAGTTAAATATGATGATTCAATACTCTAAGTACCTAACAATTTCAACATGTTCAATGGCACCAGAGAAGGCGAAAAAATCAAAAACATCTTTCTCGGTAGTTTTGGGAGACAGGCCGGTCACTTCTACTGTATATCCCAAATCATTCATTTCTACAAGAAAGACTTGTGATCAAGGATTTCAACCTAGTCAAAGATCATGAAAATTGAGATTTAAACAAGATAATGATACAGAAATTCAAGGATGGAGAGAATGAAGCGAAATTAAATTGCCAGAAATAGAAGGAGAATGCTAGAACAGTTAATAATTAATCATGAACAAAAGAAGAATTAATTTCGTAAATAATTAAGATGAAGAAAAAGAGTACCTGATGAGATGAGAGATTGGGATTTAGAATGACGAGGAAGAAATGGGAAGCGCGTGAATTGGGGTTTTACTGGTCTTTGAACGAGAAGAATAAAGACACCAGTTTGGTGGTTACTGGTTACTTTATGGGTAAAGATCATAAATGATCACTAAACTATACCTTAATGTTAAGTTTAGTCATCAAACTTTTAATTGTTAAAAAATGGTCACCAAACTATTAATTTTATTATGGAATGATCACTTAGTCCTAACTATGTTAATTGGGGTGATGTGACCGCCGGTCATTTGAATAAGATAGATTGAACATGAAAAAATATAAATAAAAAATTAGTAGAGAAAAATTTATACTTTACCATGTCCAAAAATTCATACCTAAAGGTTAATATCGTAGTTATTAAAAAAATTAAAATTCGATCTAATTTAATATCTAATCACTACAAATGTATAAATGTATGGTTATATAATCTAATATAAATATTTTCATAATTTATGATACCGAAATAAGATAACATCTAAAGACTCGGAACGAGGCTGAATATAAAGTTGGTTTTGATTGAAGAGTGAACCGAGAGTAGTTATTGGCCAAACTCCTTGATAATGTTATACTCCCCGAGCAGAATTTGGTGTGCGGCAAATCACGTGTCAGCCACTCTCATTAGCTTTTGAGACTGACCTCTCTTGGTCCCCCACCACTTCTCAAAATCTAAACACTCCATTAACACAAACACCAACCTACTTTGAAATTTTGCCGATTGCCATTTTTATCAGAATTAGCGTCACCATCAATAAAACAACTGATTCTTCAAATACAAAAATATCTGCTTTCTCTCTTCTCTTTGGTGCATGGAAGAATAAATTTTATTACATAAATAGATGATGATAGACTTCAATAATATACAAAGTCTGTTTGATGACAATCATCACAAAACATGCGTGGCACTGGCACTGGTACCCCATGTTTAACCCTTGTTCTCTGCAATATTACTACTAGGGATGAAAGATCACCAAATCCTTACATAGAGAAACAGTACGTACTTAATAATGTAAAAAACCAAAGGTACTGAGAGAGAATGACAAGTGAACATTATTATTATATAAGTAAGCTTCTGATAATGGCTGCTTGGTCGCTATCGCTGTCTGTGGAAGCTAGCAGCTGGGATAACCGGTCGCTTAGGTCGTCCACTTCTCTGTGTAAGCTTCTGATATAGTTGCAGGTCTCCTGCAAGACCTTGGAGGATGATACCTGAGTAGGAATTAAGAGAAAGATTAATTAAAACAACATGGATTTTGTTTTGAAGTAATAATTGGATTAAGTTTTGAGTGCGATGGCTAAATTAAATCACATGACATGCTAAAAAGGAACAGATCAAGTCCCACACCTTCAACTTGTTGGTTTGCTAGATATGAGGCTGTGAATATGTAAGACTTATCTACCAAAACGAACCAAGTCCTCAGAAAACAAAGGATTTATTTATTTATTTATTATTATTATTATTATTTTAATTTCAATGTAGAAAGAGAGAGGGAGGGTAGTGCTGTTCTTTGAACCTTTCATGGACAACACTCCGACTTAGGATTAGGTAGGTTTTTAATAAGTCGCTTGATAGTATTTATATAGTGAAGTTTTCGTCTCCGAATAAAATCATACCGGTCTGATAAAAGAAACCGGAAGAGGAGAAAATGGTACCTTGTCAAATCGCCTTCGACGAAGCTCGGGGATAAGCTGTTGCAGCTTCGAAACAAGATCGGCGATCTGGTCATCGGTGATCCTGGAAACACTTGACTGCTTGGAACGTGATCTTCTGCCTGACATTGTGTATAGACTGAGTTCAAGTCTTGATTAGATAGACTAATGGAGTTGTGAGCAAAGAAAAGCTAAGAAAAATGGGACTAGAGATATTATAAAGAAGATGGGAATTGAAGCTGAGAAAAGAGTTAACCAAGAAGAAAGAGACGAGCAGTTAGTGAAATAGAAGAGAAAGATAGGTTCGTGGAAAACTGTCGTGGGCTATGCTACTTATTAAATAGGGTTCTTCTACTCCTAGTGTGCATGCACCCAAGAAGAGGATTGAATCAATGAAAAGGATACAAAATGCGTCCACTTGATATGACTTTCACCGCACGTCATTTGGAGATTCAAGGGTAAGAATAAGATAAGATAGGACTTTGGTTGAAAACTACATTTTACGATGAAAATACAAATTCATGCTTTTCACCATGCTTTCCATGTAGTTTTGTTTAAAAATATATAAATATGTAAACAACCTTTGTACCATATGGTTAAAAGCTACCGATTCATGTTAGAGGATAAACGAGTCAAGTCAAGCTCGAGTAATGTTAAGTTCGACTTAGCTTGTTAAGAATATGAGTTGAGTTTGAGTTTAAGTAGTTTTTAACAAGCCTGAATAATTTGAGTTTGACTCGATTGGTTAAGAACTTGAGTAGATTTTGAGTTTGATTCAAATCCAATCTAGTTGAGTGTTGATCAAACTTTGACAAAGAAGACTTGAGTAGCTCACGATCTGTCTCGTCTCATTTAAATCCCTATTAACAAAAAAAAAATTGATACACAAGATCTAGGATGTTAGTTTAGAGATTTAGATCGTTGGATTTAGAATTTAGGGTTCAGGACTTATGTTTGGGGTATCAGGTTTAGGAATTTTTATTTTAAATTTAGAAAAAATAAAAATTTTAGTATATTAGATTTTCGAGTAGCTTGTGACCTTTTCGAGTTGGATATCGATTAACTTGACTTGGCTCGATAAGAACTAGAGTCAAATTTGAGCTCGAATCAAGTCCAATCGAATCAACTGTTGACCAAGTCAAACTCAAATAACTCGTGATTTTTCTCATCTTATTTACAACCTTAGTTGACACTCTCCTTTAGGTTTAGGTTGTGGATTTGATATCCAAGAACAAATTTCCCCTCACATCTCCCTAGATAGGCATGGGAAAAAACACATTGACATTAGTTGTATGCATGGTATCAAACCTAAAATTCTATAACAAACAAATACTTGTATAATATATTACCTATACATGAGATTAGTTTAGGGTTGGAGTACAGCATGATTGAAATTATTCCCAAAAGTAGGAAAATGAGATATGTATGCCATACTGTCCTTCCCCCAATGCCCCCAAACTGGGGTAGTCGGCAAAATCAAGTGAGTTAAGGGCAAGATGTGATATGCTCCATAGAAGCACCCAACTACAAGGCCCTCCTTTCTGGCAATTTAGCATGCAAGACTACGTTATCCTCTTATTATATGTTTCAAGTATAGTATTATATTCATATATAGATATAGATATAGATATAGATATATCATTATAATAACTTATTTATCATTTAATGAAAAATGTTTTCAAACATTTTTTAATTTATTTTTATTTCTTTTAACTATGTTATACTTCAAAAATTTTATTTACCGGATAATCTAATTATATATAATATTTATATTTAAATAAAATATTAAATAAATTTATAATTTAAACTCATAAGTTAAATTTTTAATGTTTATTTTTTCTTAATTTTTCATTCCATTAAAAATTATTTTTAAATATTTTAAGTTCATAAAAACAAAATCTCCCTCCATTGATTTTCTCTATTCAGGCGAGCAATATTGCATAGTGATGCATATACAACCTTATTTATAAGAGAGATCTTAACATAAATAATTCTCTAACTGTTTGCTAACAACTTGAAAATCAATCTAACTAATCTTTTAACAGTTTGATAAAGTTTTATATTCAAGTCTTGTAGATATGAAAAATATTGACGTGAAAGAGTTCTACATAAAAATTTTCAAAATGAGTTAAGTTAAATATTTATAAAAAAAATAAAATATTAATTTTGAAATAGTGAGAAAAAACACTTTATTCAAAATTGTGTTGTATTTTATGGGAGAGTTTGGTTCACAGAATATAAGATTAACTCTAAGAATAGGATTATCATAATATAATATTATTAAATACATTATCGAAAATGTTACATTACCTTGTTTGGTTTATTTAGTATGAATATAAGATTATAATGTTTGGGATAAAAAGTTTTTTCACTATTTTAAATTAATATTTTATTTTTTACAAATGTTTAACTTAACTCGTTTTGAAACTTTTTGAAGACCTTAAACAATCACTCGCATTATAACGGTTCAGACTATCAATAGTCGAACTAAATCCTTAGATTATTTGTAGAACTCTTTTACGTTCATTTAAAAGACTTGAATATAAAACTTATAGTATCAAACAGTTAAAAGATTAGTTAGATTAGTTTTCAAGTTGTTAACAAACAATTAGAGGATTATTTACGTTAAGACCTCTCTCATAAATAAGATTGTATTTGCATCACTTTGATACAATGAAAATAAGGTTCATTTCCTGCTTTTTTAACGGTCTAATCATTATGTTCGTTAAAAAATAAGGTATTTGTCAAAAAGCATAGGTTAAGGGTTAAATTTATAAAAAAAAATAAAAAATTAAAATGATAAAAATTATAAACGTTAAAAGTTAAAATTATTTTTATGTCATTGTAAGAAAGACCAAACTCTAAACAAAGATAAGTAGTTATAGGAGACTGAGCGAACGTGAAATTTGCAAAGAGGGAATAGGGAAATGAGGTAGCCTAATTTGGGATGGTAAAGGTATACCAGGTGACTTGGTTGACCGCTCTGTGAGTCACGTTCTATGCATATCAAGTATCACGTTAAGCACTATTTGATATTTAATTTATTGATAATAATATTTAATTTTTTTGTTTTTTTATATTATTTTTGAATGTAAATTGTTTGTATTTAATTGTGTTTTTATTGATGTTATATTTTAAATTAGTGAATTTAGAGTTTAGGATTTACGATTCAGAATTTAAGATTGTGGTTAGAGTTTAGAAAACTAGAAGTGAAATATACTTTTAAGGTGTAAGGTTTAAAGTCTATGATATAAAAAATTAGAATTAAAACTTTAAATTTAATTTTAAATTTAATTTTTTTTAATATAGGACATGAAAAAAAAAACATAAATAAGAGTATACAATTTTTACTCATCATTTTTACTCTTCTAAGTTAACAAGTACAAACTATCCCCTTTATCTAATCTATGTCAATAAAATAATTTTTAATCAATATTAAAAGTAAATGACACATAATAAAATAATTGAAGAATCACTAAAAATTATTATATAAGTTTTTGAGAGATCTTTCTACGCCTTCATGTCTGAATCTATATCTTTTAAAAAAATTATCACCCTAATTGTTGGATCAAAATTTTTTAGTCCAGGTGTGAGACTGTCCCTCCTAATAGAAAAATTTTATAACGGTCCGGCTTCGAACACCGATAAATATCATTAAATTAATTAATCTTTATTAATTAATTTAATAATGTTCAATTCATGTGATAAACTCATCCCTCTTAATAATATCGTCTTTAAGATTTAAACTCGAATTCTTTTCTTGAAAGTGCAATGTAACTTACCTATGGACCCAATACGTATAAAGTTTATGTTTGAACTTAAACTTGAAAAGTTAAGTGTAATCATCAAATATTACCTCTGTGCACAATCACATCATTCTTCTCATGTGTTTTTGAACAAAACAAGGGGGAAAGAAGTCATGAGAAACGACGTAAGTTTAGCTTTTGAGAAGAGCATGCCTGCATGCATGTTTTTTTTGATGTAGCATGCATGTTAGAAATGACGTAAACATGAAAAAGATGCAAGCAGTGCTTTGTTAATCAATGCTTGGGTGTTGTCTATTTTTAGTGGGAAGTGGTCGTGGTGCTCCATGTGCGTCCATTGACAAATCTTACAAGTCTCAAAGTCCCAGCATGTTTACATCTCATCTCTGCAATAAAATCGGCAACCATCAAGGGAATGACAACCAAAACTTGCTGCGAAAATAGTTGACCAATGCTTGACTAATTGCACAAGATATTATTGGGATTTAATGCAAAGAAACAGGATGAAAGTTTTATGTTTCTCGTGTATAATGATAGCTATCCGATCGATTGGTTTATTAATTCGGATCAGATATTGTATATGTTAATTATGAAATATTGACTCTTTTAACTCAATTTATTCTATTTATAATATAAGGATTTAAAGTTTATTCTTGCTTAAGAGACTTAAAACCTTATCATGTTAAAACAAAGTTCGTTTATTCACGAAAGTAACTTAAAATTGATGAAAATCTATCAAAAAATTAGACATACTAGTACTTTGATCTCCTCCGACGATGGTCCAAAGTTTCAAGGCATGTTGTTTGGCTTTTCAAAATATGATTCTGATTGCTCGTTTTTTGAACAAACACTTCAAGCCCCTCGACTCCGAGAACCCCAAACCCTTACAATTGAATATTTTTTAATATCATCAAGTTTAAGTGGGTTTCTTAAAAAATCAACACGGGGAGAAAAATAAGTGAAATACGAATGTTTTGTTATTTATCTTATTGAAAAGGTTAACTGATGATAGGCGACGATTGATCGACAACGACAATAAAAATATTCAGTGACTAAAATAAATTGTTTTAAAACTTAATTTTAAAATCGATCCATTTATAAATATCAATTCTTAAAACATCGTTTTGAAATCAATAACCACACCAAAATAACACCATTTTGTCTTATCATCATGTAATTTTGATTTTAACAGCAATGATATAGTTAAAGCAAAATAAAAATTTAATAATATAATTGAATAAATTAAAATATTAATGATATAAATAATATAATACTTAAAATTCAATATATCTAATATAGTTAGCTTTATATTAATTAATACCAGAATTTTTAATGATAATATCACGTGTTTCGTTCGTAATAAAAATGAAATTTCCTCTGATATATGCTGACTGCTTGATTTTGCACTCTTAAGTACTTTATCCCGCCCACATTTTATTATCTATTTACTCATTTGTAAAATGGTGGATTTGGAATTATTGAGATATTTGATATTATACACAACACGTGTTATAAACAAAAAATATTATTAAAATAAAGAATATTAAAAAATAATAAAATAGTGAACATCGACGATTGACAATCAAATATGTAAGTAATTTTCGATCGTTGCAAACACTGGCGGAATCAAAGGATTTTACAATGAAGAATAATAGTGTACTAACTACAGCTGTCGATGCCGCAGTGTTAACTAATGTTGCGGCCTGTGCAACGGTTGTTAATATCCCTACATCTTTTAACTCGGGCAAACATAAAGTTGTTCGTGTAGTGAAAGAAGGAGCTAAAAGGATTTTAAAAGACAATAATGGTCGTGCGACGTATGGTCCAATCCGCAAATCTAATAATAAAGAAGTTAACCGTACGATGTCTACAGGAATTATTACACGTAAAGCAAGTATGGCCAAGAATAGGGAAGATAATTTGACTAATGTGGTACAGTGGGTTTCGGGTATGTCGAAAAAATTGGATATGGTTGAATCTTCGATGAAAATTCCAAAACTTCTGAAAGATAAGCTCAATGAGGATAATGTTTGGTGGATTGCTAATACGAGCTTTGAGTGGAAGGGTAAGCATGACTGACCAGTAAGGCGTTTTGTTTGTTTTCATGTCTTTCTGTTTATTGTTTATGGTTAAAATTATATTTTGGAATACTCATGGCTCTCTTGGCCTTGTTCTTAACCGTTACTTCAGATTTCTGGTTAGAACTCTGGATCTTGATATCTTTGCGATTATGGAACCAAGAGTTAGTGGACGTGCGGCGGATGAGTTTGTTCGGAGTTCTAGTTTTGATTGTTCTTATAGGGTAGGGGCTATTGGGTTTTCTGGTAGTATATGGATTTTTGTGGAAAGAGACTGTCCGTCTTGATATTTTGGTGGTTTCTTCGCAATATATTCACGAGCTCTGCTATTCTTCTAGTGAAGGTAATCAGTTTTTCATTACCTTTGTTTATGCGAGCCCTGATCAGAGTCAGTGTGGGTGTGTTTGGGGTCAATTACGTGCTCTTGACCCGGGAATAGAACGGACGTGGGTTATGGGAGGAGATTTTAATGCAATTTGTAGTAGTATGGAGCGTCAGGGGGGTTCTCAACGCTAATCGGGTATTTGTTCAAAGTTTTGTGACTTTCTCTTTCTTTCTAGGTTGTTTGACATGGGATATTCTGGTCCGCAGTTTACTTGGGAAATGGGAGATTTACGTCAAAGATTGGATAGAGGTTTGTGCAATAGTCGGTGGTATGAATTTTTTCCGTTATTGGAGATTGTACATTTACCTCAAATCGGTTCTGATCATAGGCCTCTTCTTTTATCTACGAATATCAGAGCTAATACTCAGGGAATTCGATCGTATCGGTTTATTGCAGCTTGGAATGAACACCCCAATTTTTAACGATTGTTATAAGAATCTTGGAAGCATGATACACCTGTGTTTGATAACCTTTCTTCTTTCCAGAATATTAGTCGAAAGTGGAATAGGAAGGTCTTGGTCACATTGGGCGACAGAAAGCTAGACTCTTGGCACGTATTCATGGGATTGAATTTGCTAGATACTATTCTCGATCACCTTTCTTAAGAGAATTAGAGGTTGCATTAAAAAACAATTAAATGGAGTACTACAACAGGAAGAGAGCTTGTGGTTCCAAAAGTCACGAAGACAGTGGATTAAACAGGGAGATTGTGATACTAAGTTTTTTCACTTGTCGACTCTTGCTCGTCGAAGGCGTAATACGATTCGTAGGCTGAGACTTGATGATGGTAATTGGTGTGTTGATACGGACACGTTGAAAGACCATGCAATCCAATATTTTCAGCAACTTTTCATATCTGTATCCCGACATACAACCCATGAGATTTTTCGATATGGTTTTCACCGTAGTTCAAAAGAGTCCATGCACTATTTATTGAGATCTGTTACCATGGATGAGGTACAACGTGTTATATTTCATATGGATCCCCTTAAAGCACCGGGTGTGGATGGATTTCAAGTTTTTTTTTTCAGAAACACTGAGATACAGTGGGGAATGAGGTGTTTCGCTTTGTGCATGACTTTTTTACTCATGGTGATATGGTTAATTTGGCTAATCAGACTTTTCTCATTTTAATCCCGAAAGTGAATAATCCTGAGAATACCAAGCAATTTAGACCAATTAGCTTGTGTACTGTTATGTATAAAGTGATGACTAAGGTTCTTGTTGACAGGTTAAAACCGTTTTTACCAGATTGGTTAGCTCAGATATAGGCTAGTTTTGTTCCAGGACGTCATATAACTGACAATATCATTCTTGCACAGGAAGTGATCCATACTATAAGTGGGAAGAAAGACATGAAGCCATGGATGACCATTAAGATGGACTTAGAGAAAGCCTATGACATACTTGAATGGAGTTTTATAGAGGAAACCTTGAATGAATTGGGGCTTCCGAGACAATTTATTAGGTGGATTATGAAATGTGTCTCCTCTGTGACTACTAAGATTGTTTGGAATAGAGAGGTGACTAAAAGTTTTACGCCTTCACGAGGTATTAGCCAGGGAGACTCTCTTTCATCGTATTTATTTGTCCTTTGTATGAAACGTCTCTCGCATGCAATTGAGCGAAAAGTTGATAGTGGAGAATGGAAAAGTATTTATTTATCGAGGAATGAGCCTAGTATTTCTCATATGTTCTTTACTGATGATTTAGTGTTGTTCATGGAGGCCACTAATTGCCAAATTACGGTGATTGGTGATTTACTAAGTAGATTTTGTGCATCCTCGGGTCATCGGGTTAGCATTAACAAGATACAAATATTCTTTTTTAGGAACCGTGCACATGATCGCAAGTTGGCTATTGCTTCTAGCCTTGGGTTCGAAATTGTTGAGGACTTAGGTATGTATCTTTGTGTTCCACTCTTACATAAGTGTGTTACGTGCGATACTTATCGTTTATTTGTTAAAGAGAATTGAACGTAGGTTGTCAGGATGGGTGGTACATACTTTATCCCTTGCTGGTCGTATTACTCTAACGAGGGGGATATTACAAGCCATTTCTACATATGTCATGCAAACGACATGGCTTAACGAAAGGTATTTATGATGATATAGAAAAGATAATTCGTAGATTTGTATGGGGATCGACGAATAAAACTACAACTATAGTAATTGTTAGATGGGATACGCTGACATCGTCTTACAAGAATGGTGGGTTGGGTTTACGTCAGATGAATTGACATAATTTCGCTCTTCTTGTGAAAGTGAGTTTTCAGTTAGCACGTGATGAAGATAAGCTATGGGTACGAGTTTTGAAAGCCAAGTATAAGTGGGAAGGGGATATTCTAATATCCATTTGGCGGTCTCGCTGTTCTAGGTTATGGCAGGGTATTAGGCATGTTTGGGAGGACGTCAGACGTGGTATTTGTTAGCAGGTTAGGGATGGTTGGTGTACGGATTTTTGGTAGGATATTTGTTTAGGTTTACCAGAGCCTTTAGCTGTGTATTGTTCTATGATGAATATTCCTTGTTCGCTACCAGTCGCAACCATGGTTGGGCCGGATGGTAATTAGGATGTTGAAAGGTTGAGGCAACTGCTTCCGCATGATATAGTGCTAAAAATCAAGGCGATGGTTCCTCCACATGTGGGTTTAGGTCATGATCGTCCGGGATGGCGTTAGGAAGTGAATCACGCTTTTTGACATCCTCGACATATAATGCTCTTAGTATAAATAATATGCAAAATGCGTCGAGATTGTGAAAGATTATATGAGGTCTTCAAGTGCTGCAGCATATTCAGACTTTCTTATGGTTGGCTTACCATGAACGTTTACTCACTAATATCAAGAGATATCGTCGGTATTTATTTTCTTCGAGCACTTGTATGATTTGTTCTCAGGTAAATGAAGATTTGGATCATGTCTTCCGTAAATATGGCCGAGCAAAATAGACTTGGACTGGATTAGTGCATTCCTGTCGTCAATAATGGTTATTTGGTATAACATTTGACCAATGGTTCGAAATGAATATATGTGGGAATGGACATGCGTAGGTATTGGGAGAGCATTGGCCTATTCTTTTTGCCAAAACCTGTTGGATTATTTGGAAAAATCGATGTCATTTCATCTTTAATGAAGGTAGGGAGTTGTTTCGAGAAGTGATTGGTTATTGCAGGAACTTGTGGGTCGAGGTGTGCGAGGCCAGTTTTAGGAGTAAATCACGAGTTTCCAAACCGAGAATGCAATGGCAACGTCCGATGGAGGATTAGGTGAAAGTAAATATTGATGGGGTTGTGGGAGGTGTCGGCAATATGGCTGCTAGTGGTATTGTCATCCGTGATCATTAAGGTAATTGGCGGTATGGGTTTGCAAGAAGTTTAGGCTCGTGTCCGGTATTGATTGCTGAACTTTGGGTTGCTTATGATCGATTGCTCAAGCATGGAGGTTAGGTTATCGTCATGTGGAACTTGAAATGGACAATTTTAAAGTGGCGCAAGTCCTTGAAGGTACGTCGAAGGCTTTGTCGGACAATGCTCTTGTGCTTAAGATAAAGGAACTTCTTCGTAAGGATTGGAGGGTGCGGATTACCCATGTAGGTAGGGATGCAAATTTGGTTACGAATGGTTTGGCTCGGTTAGTTCGAGGCATGAAGGTGGGAGAATTCTTCTATGATCATATTCCGATGAAGGTTCTACCTCTAGTTTTGACTGATCAAGCTCTATCTTGATGTTTTTTTGTCATGGTTTATGTTTATTAAGTGATATAACTATTACCACGAGTACTCTTTTCCTCCATTTAGGTTTAGGGAGGTTTTTAATGAGTCTTGGGGTAATAGTCCATTTTCAATAAAAAAAAGAGATTATAATTTTTTTTTCATCCATTACTTTTAAAATGATATTTACCATCTATTACTTATTAGTAAAGTATTTTTTTCATCTATTACCTTTCACAATGATAATTATCTTCTACAATCTTTCAAAAAATTGTATCATCCATCCTTTCCTTTTCTGCCAGTCAATTGTTAAAAATTGTATCATCCATCCTTTACTTTTAATTTCCAGATAATTATACAACACTTTGAAATTATGTCATGTCATGTCGTCGCTTAAAAATTTAAAAAAATTATAATTTTTTTATAATATATTTTATTTTGTTCTTTTTAGTGACATTCATATTAATATAATGAATTGTATCGATATTCGATATGAGAAACATGGACGAAGTCAGGATTTAGAATTAGAGGATAAACATAAATGTTTAAAATGTGGGACAAATAAAAACATAAACTATTTTTTTCTGACAATTTATATAAAAATGATAAGTGCCTAAAAGTCTTAAATTTTATATCATTTTCCAACTCGTTTATTGCTACTAAAAGATAGATTTACGGATAATAATGGATATTTCTGCTTATTTTCCATATTTCAGCATCCAAACACTAAAAACATGAATTTATCTAATATTTGACATAAAATAGATATATTTAATAGTTTTCTTTCTTAGACAGGAAACTATATTATAAAGATGGCCAAATGAGAAGATGGATGCTGGAATGTAGATAAAGCACCCGTCACGACAACACTTTGGAGGCCGCGACAGCAAGATAATGATGACAACTGGTGCTCGACAGAGAGAGAAAAAGATGTTGATCTTAACGAACAAAAAGCGAGAGAAAGACAGAGCCGATTTAAGGAGTCAAGCCTTGGTCAAAGTCAAAAACGGGAAAGAAGAGTTATTTTAGGAGATAAGAATAAAGTATTATAGTTTAATTAAGAGTTATAATTATTTCCCTTTTAGAACTCTTTTCTTGCATGGAAAACTTTAACCTAGGGCTTGGATTATATAAACCACCCTTAGGTCTAGGTTTGGGGAGAGTCAGACTTTACATCTCATATACCCTTAGTTGCCGACTACATTGGAGGTTTAAGTTGTTTGTGGAGTAGTTGGAGAAGAAGGTTGTGTTATTCTTGATACTTATTAATGCAAAAACTTATTTCATAGTTTATTCTCTCTTAGCATTTACTCTTCTTTGCATATGAGCTCAAGATGATAGTATGTGAAGAAAAATCGATTTGTCTAATATCGGGAGAGTTAGGCTCACGAAACGAGAGAATTGGTCTTTGTTCAAGGGCATTGACTAATCCGGTTGAGAGATTAACCGCCCAGGATTTCAGCGACTAATAAGACGCATGTGTTTGGTTGTTGTTCACCTTGATTCACGCTGGGAGGTATCATCAAGACGTGAATTTAAACAGTTCTCTTCGCTTAAGGATAAGAAAGAAGACATAAAAGGATGTTCTTTCGAACTATGAAAAGTTGAATTATCGATAAGGCATAACCCTGCCTAGGCAGCCCCTAGTGCGACCCGTCGAGGCGACAATTCAACCCATTGCATTGATAAGTAGATAAATAATACAATTGGATCCTCCTCTACAAAGCACTCAACTTAGCCTCACTTTTATCATACTTATTTTTTCGTTATTTAGTTTTTCTATTAGTTAATTTAGTTAATTCAACTCAACAAAAATACTTGTGTTTTTAATTCTATAGTGCAGCTTTAAGAAGTAGTAAAGTCGATACAGTCCCTTTGGGTTCGACAACAAAGTATTACAATCTGACAAAGGTGGAATCAAAAGGACTTTCAAGCCTCCATCAAAAAAAATTAAAGTAAAAAAATAAAAAATATTGGGGGTAATTACCCCTCCCCACCCCTTAACAACTTTGTCCCTGATGAGAAGTACTTGACCAATGTATTCAGATGGATGATATTTTTTGTATATATTGGTGTAATTATATGGTAGTATAGATTCATATTTTTTAATCCTTTAATGATAATACGATAATCTCTTAGAATAAACATTATTTTTTTCTATTTAAATATTTTTTGAGTTTGGATGGTAAATTTTTTTAAAAATTATAAATCGTTATTTAAAAGATAATGAATAAAAATGAAACTTCAATAATAGATGTATGATGAATTTAACTTAAAATTTGATGTAATGATATATTGAATTAATGGACGTAAGGAGTGAATGAGTAATAATAATGGAGGAGGGAGGCAGACAGGCATGTTGGGCAATGATGTGAATGAATAAGAAGCATCACATTTGACAAAGCCACGACACTGCCCATTTGCTGCCCAAACGGCTGACCATTTGATGTTGTTCAAACACCAGACAAGCTCAAGCATCTGCACCACCACCACAACCCTTATTTTCTTTTATTTATTCGTCAAAATAAATCTTTTTTCATACGTCAATATTACCTCAGCACAAAATACCAAGATTATCATGCAAAAAACTACGGTATTTTCTTTAGGATTTTGTTATTTTCAGGTATGAATTAAATTTAAACATATTTATTTCTGTTTAAGGCTTTGGGTCTCCTCTTTTCTTTCTCAGTTTGATAGGTTTTTTCTGTTATTTTATTTTATCAGTCTTGTTTTAACCCCATGGCTTTGAAACTTTTGATCAACAAAACATTACACAACATCCACCCATGATGTATTTGGAGGCATCGATGTGGACACCATAACCAGACATTAAAATGTGAATGTTTTTGCTCCAGAGTCCATATTATTCATGTGACTGTTAGCTTTATTGTCTGAGAACAGTCAATCCCCCCCTTGAGACTGGCCCAAATCGCCATGCAAGGAGAGAGGGATGTGGTCCAAGTTAATGTGTGAAACCAAACCTTGAACCATTCTCTTTGCAACTTAAACCATGTGGGGTGTTCATTTCAGACATCAATCTTGAAGGGCTTCAACTTATGCATCCTAAGACTGCAACAACCTTGCTTTCATATGGAAATTTGAACCATGTGATTCAGTTTCCTCTGTCGCTCTTTAAGACAAGACAGCAACCTGAAACCTGAAACCTGTTCATGATAAGTTGGGAAAATAGCTGAACTTGGTTTTCATTCTGGATTTTACAGTATTTTTGCATCAGCAGTGTTCATAAGAAATGTGATGAAGGATGAACAAATGGGGGTAAGGCATATTCTAAGGACACACCAGTGGGGACAAGGGAATCCAAATTTGTCAAAGGGAAAAGTTGAGTTTGATCTCTCAAAAACAAGAGGAGGCTGCACATGTAATGTTTTGTCAGTTAATTAATTGAAAAGTGGCAAAGAAAAGACAGAAATGGTTAATAGAGACTGCGAGTCTCAAAATTATAAACCCTAGCCTAGCTCAATCACACATGATTATGATATCCCCAAATTGTTTTGGCTCATCCACATATCAAATGTTTAAGTAAATTACATGTTGATGACAGTAAAACTCAATGTATAAATAACCAACTGTTTTAAAACAAGACAAGCACTTAACCATGTTCATGTAAGAAACAAATACACAAGGGTTTTTGATTTCCAGGAACCTACACAGTCCCCTTCTGTTCTGGTAACAGAGAGCTACAAAGAAATTGAAAGATTTACAGATATGAAGCAATTGGTTCTCTGCAGACGGCGGACTTTAATCACAGTCATGCACTCAGCAAAAGATCAATTTAAAGCAAAACCAAAGGAATTCAGGTCAAGATACATTTTCTTTCGTTCGAAAGAACGAGTTAGGTACAAAGTATAGAAAACTTTTCTGTTCACCAAATTTATACCAGAACTGGTATTTATAATGCTATCTCTGACTTCATAAAACATCAAGGTCTTGGCCATTTTCTTTGCTCATCCAGATGTTGTTTAGACGTTCAAGGGAAGCATTTCATTCGCTGCAATGGTACAGTATCAACCAAACCTTACAGACAGAAAATCAAATGGTGCTGACTTTAATTACACAGCAATGAGGACTCTAGAACACCTTACCTGTCGTTCAATTTCAACAGCAGATGCAGCAAGCCTTCTCTTCAAGATACCCCTTTCCTTTTCGCAGCTCTCCATCTCAGTATCTAAAATCAATTAAAATAACAGCAAGATTAAAAATGAGTAAGAACAGAATATCAAAATCAATGATATTGTCATTTCCATGTCAAACTTGAGCAGAAACAAAACTATGAGCAAGGCTACATTAACTTGTAGCAACATTCTCCAATGGCTAGTTGAATTCTAGTCTCTTTGTTTATCCGATTAGGAACTAGTCAGAGTTTACACAGAATAGAGTCTATCAGGTATTGCAGTTCTAGTCAGCCTAAACAAATAAGTAACCTGCCTGCTAAATAAAATACCATTGGATTTTTAATCCAATTTGAGGATAATTGACCTCAGAGATTCGCTATTAATATTCTCAATCAGACATGCTAATTCAACCTGCCATATTTGGAGATTATGATCTTTCTCACAAGCTTGAAATATCATATGCAAAAGCTGGATAGAAATGGAGCACTCAACGGAAACATGTAGTAATTTTATCAATGCTAGATCCACAAGGTAGACACTCAGTAGGAGTAGAGACCCCAACCTTGAAGTGTGCAGTGTGCTTCGAGTAGGCAATCTGCCTAAACGGGCAAGCCAAGAAAAAATGGAGTCTTCTGGAACATTAAACCGACTCCATATCAGTTTATGTTGATCATTAGAATTGTCAGCTTGGCATTAACACATTTAACATGTGCAGATGTAATTAGTCAAATTGATGTAAATTGGGTATACCGTTACAATTTACAGCTGAAGCTGCTTGAAACACACACACACATATATACACAATTATGTACTGTGGAACAGAGCAAAGAATCAGATTCATCAATAGCTTTCCTTCTTTAATTAGTTTCTCTTGTTTCTTGTCACTTGCCTGAGAAATTTACAAACTCACCTACAGTTTGTTTATGCCAAATTACTTTCATCTGCTTGTGCTGCAAAGTGTTCCACATTGCTGTTGAATTTTAGTGGGTTCCATTGCAGCACCATTGTAATTTTGTCCCTTGAATAGTTATGGGGAAGGAACATTCCCAATTTCTAAATACCCTTAAAAACAAACTGCGTCCTCGCTTGGAGGAATACCCAAGATGTTTCTCTCTTTTAAAATATATCTCTACCCATGTTACCCATGGATAGGCTGCTGGGAGACGATGAGCTATATATATTCCTAATGAACTGATTTTATCCCAAGCTGAAAATTCCTCGGTTCTAAGCCTCCCTCAGCCTTTTGAATGGCATATAACTTCCCAGGTCCCTCTACGTTATGACTTATTGTAATAGATAATTTGACTCTTCAAAGGGAGACTGAAACTTCATGACTCGTCAAAGAAAGACCCATATCTCTTTAAGTTTTTATAGAAATTTTAGGCTTTTATTATTTCATACAATCAGGATGATCAACCAAACGATTTAAAAACTTGAAGGGCTAGGGAGGAGAGAACTCTTCAGACTTGAGAAAACTTGAACAATAATCTAACATACCAGGGGTTAGACTTAGAAAGAAACTTTGGAGGTTCAAAATGCCTCATACCAATTTGAGTTGGCTAGAGCACTCTATCCAAATTTCTGGGAAGTGTTGCTTCCAACCTTCGGTTACACCATGTGAACAAGGGACCAGAATGAGGATGGTCAATGAAGCTTAGCTAAGAAAGATACTATTTAACCTTCAGATTACACAAGCCACAAGGTCTAAGGAGTGAACCTTTGTTACAAAATTAAGGCAACACTAACAATTGGATGTTTTCTTTTCAAGAACCATATTATTTTGTAAACCGCGGATGTTTAATTCCTTCCAAGTGCAAGGTAACAATTGGATGGTGTAATAATAGATTTCATACCTAGTCAAAGTATATATACGGAAATTAATGATGGACTGAGCTTAGTGATTTTTGTGAAATAAAAGACTGAGTTCAGTGGGAATTTGTTGTAGATTAGTGAGCCTAATATCTGGTCAATGCTGTAGACAGAATTACAAACTGCACATCTTTGAAAAACAACCAGATAACTATCATATCACCTGCTTGACAATATCCTGGAAAGCTAAAGTGCTCAAACTTTTTAATGCAATATCCTGATCAAAATTTGTCTATGGGATATATAACTTGCTTGACAATATCCTGGGAAACAGAAGTGCTCATGTTTTCCGAATGGAATAGTAATTAAATTTTTTGTCCATAGAGTAGTTTATGTAACTGTAAAGAATGATGTGCACGGAAATCTTGCAGCAATGAGTAAAAGCATGAATGTACCATAAACTAATCAACTACAAAATGTCAAAAGAGGCTGCTTAATTTTTACCATAATAGTAGGATGAATGAATTGTGATGCGCTCCATAGGCTGGAAAAGAAACAAAAATAAATTAGTATTCACAACAGAGAACATGGACTAAAATCAGCCACAAAGTGAAATAAACATCACTTGCATCCTAAATTCCTATCAGACTAATTGGATAGAGCCTAGAGGATTAGAGTAAAGGTAAAACTTTTAGGATATAACTTAAGGGTACTTTTACAATGGAATAACAAACAAAGCTACGTTAAGCTCTATACATCAAGTTAAAGTCATATGAGTATGTAAAAGCCACTTCCTGATTTAAACAGTACTTTGCTCATGTTAGTGTCTCCCATATTACTTTATCTTTTTATTTCCTCCTTTTTATGGATTACTTGAAAATAATAAAAAAGGAAAATTCCCTCTTTACGAGAATGAAAGAAACAGTGCTATAAAGGTGAAACAAGTATAGACCATGAAGGAAATTGATGGATCCACCATGGCAAGACATCCTGAATTTTCTATTGCATTACAAAGGAAAACACAAAGCATGGCATGTTTATACCATTACAAAGATCCCCTCACGACGGTTCGGAAGTTCCTCAAGCTTTCTCAAAGTCTCATCACCTTTGGTGACCTTACCAAATATTGCATACTGAAAAGATAAACAGAAACAATCATGTAATATGTACGCTATATATCATATAAGATTCAGAAATAATCATCGTAATAATCACTGCAATGATGCTCAGCAAGTGTGACCGCCTGACCAGAATACCTGGCCATCAAGATGAGGGGCATCTCCAAGAAGCATTGAAAATGAGGACTGTGCACTATCTGGATCAGAATATCTACACCAAAGCAGAACTTGATTGTGTATAAATACATAGAAAATCGTATAAAATTAAATTAAACATGAACCTTGAAACTCATTAGGTGTGTTTACCTCCCCATAGAAAGAATACCTCTCACATGTTTTACATCACTAAATTCCCCAACAATTGTCTTTTCAGCTTCCCTTCTTTGCTCCTCATTCATGGGAGCTGATCGCCCACTTGCAACATCTGCCACTTGGGCGACAAAGCCCTTATCAACCTAAAACAATTTAAAAATGATAATATTATCCTCCCCCATATCTCAAAACCACATTAATTAACTGACTTAGCAACCAAAGTCCAAAATCCATGTTTTTTTCCCCGAGTTCTGACACTTACTCTGAAGAAGTGATTGGTGTTATAGCCACCAAGACGGACAAGCTTAAAAATGTGATCAACAGTTTTGGGTGCAACACTTGGGTAAAATCCAAATTCAATATCTCCATAATTTGTCTCTGTTACAAAGAATAATTCTTCAAACAGCATCAAACCAAATTACAAATTTGATACATTTTCAACTACAGGCATCAACAAGAGAAATATCCCTTTCATTAAATAATACACAATAAATAAAACACTACCCAATTCATATATAGTTGAGAGTGAAGTGAAGAGGCAAAAAAAGAAAGAACCTGGAAAACAACACGAGCAGAGCTCATCTGGGGTTCTTCAGCCAAAGCACCAACAGTAATAATTACAAACACTAAACACGCCCAATAAAAGATCTTCATCTCTTCTTCTGTCTTAGCGCTTGCTGCGTTTGTCAACTCCCACGCTATTTCTCCTGAAAGGGGGAAAATAATATTGAGCCGGGTCGGGTCTCATACCGATGGAAAATCAGTCCAATTTTCTTTAGCTTAAAAGATTCTATTGTTGCCTAATGTAATGATATGACTCTAGTGAAGCCCATTATGTTTCTTCCAATAATAAAACAGTGTGGAGTTCTCTCTTTTAGGGTCTAATCCATCCTCGTCCAGTTCGAACTCAATTTGGAGCTCGTTGCTCGAAACGCAGGGTTCAATCTTAATTGGATTTACCATTTAAGCTCAAAATAAAATTAAAGCATAAAGATAATTTTAACCCTTAACGTTTATAGCTTTTGTCGTTTTGGCCCTTATTCTTTTTTGGGATAAATTTAACCCTTAACCTATATCTTTTTGACAAATAGTTTATTTTTTTAACTAGCTTGATGACTGGACCGTTAAAAATTTAACGATGATATATATATGAAATATAATTTTAAATGAAATAGAATGTAACCTATCAAATACATATATATATGGAATATAATTTTATTTTAATATAAAAATATAAACAATTAAAATTTAAATAAAATATTAAAAATTAATTAATTCTAAAATAAAATATTATTAAACATTCTTAATCCTAACTACGATAAAATCAAAATCTTATTCGAATTGTTTTTATATTTTTATTTTAGAATTTGTAATCATAGTGTATTGTAATTATTTTTTATTTGAGATGTATGAACAAATAAAAAATAACAGGAATAATATTATATAAATAAAATATCATAAACTAATATAATATTTCATTTTTTTATTATATAACAAATATTTTAAATATCAAATTCTAGACAATAATTTAAATAATACAAAATCCATCATATTTAATCTTTAAATATTACATACAATAAACCAAGTTCACGGGAAAAAGGTTTCCATGAGACAATTGTGTCACAATAATTATGTAGAAATTTTAAAAAATATGTTATTTATTTTTTAATTTTAAAATATAATAAAAAATATAAGCACAATTCGAATAAGATTTTGATTTTATCGTAGTTAGGGTTAAGAATGTTTTATAATTTTTATTTTAGAATTAATTAATTTTTAATATTTTATTTGAATTTTAATTGATTTATATTTTATATTAGAATAAAATTATACTCCATATATATATTTGATAGGTTACATTCCATGTCATTTAAAATTATATTCTATATATATATATTATCGTTAAATTTTTAACGGTCCAGTCATCAAGCTAGTTAAAAAATAAGCTATTTGTCAAAAAGGTATAGGTTAAGGGCTAAATTTATCCCAAAAAAAGAATAAGGGCCAAAACGACAAAAACTATAAACGTTAATGATTAAAATTATCTTTATGCCTAAAATTAAACTCAACTCATTTTGATTAAGCTGTTTACATGATTTATACACTCAAATTCAAACTTAAACTCAAGCTGGAGCTGGACAAGATATAAAATAAATTGAATTCACATATTGTTTGAGTCGAATATGTTTTCGGATACGTCCTAATTTTATCGAGGAGGATCAAACATATATTAGGTACAATCAATATTTATTGATGAAGTGTCCGAAAATATATAGAAATAAATTTATTTAAAAAATAAAAAATAATAATAAAATCTTTATCTTTTCAAACTTAAGAAGCTCAAGTATAATTAAATTAACCTCAACTTAGAAAGTTTAAACTATACTCAATTAAACTCAAAATCAATTAAAATTCAAACTCAATTAAAACTTAAATATGCACATAAAATATGCACAAGTAAAAAATTACTAAATTAATCATTTAATCTAAAAAATATAAACTTAATTGTATGTGTCAAAAATGACAAATGTACACTTGATCTCAATCAAATGGTCAAGATTATTATTTTTTTTTTTCTAGCTGTTAAGTATCTATTTATAGATTATTTTCTCCCCTTGCTTTATGTATTTTAAGGATGTGAGATATTGGGTGTATTATATTTGTAACATGTTTTAATGCTTCTTCCTCGAGCTTTAAATATAGATGGATAAATATTCATTTCAGCGAAGTTATCTTTTAGTTTTATTATTTTAATCATTGATTTTCTCTTAGAGTTTATTTTTTTTAATTTAATTATTTAATTTTTAGTAATATTTTAATTTAAGTGTTAAAAAGTAATTTAAAAATTATAAATAAATTTAAATAACTATAATTATAATTTTAGTCCTTATTGTATTATAAATTTTAATGATTTTTATTATATATTAAAATTTATTTTATATTTATCATACTTGCGTTGTACTCGTACTTTATAATTTTAAAAATTATTATTTTTTATCTCTATTTCCATACATATAACGTCCCAAAAATGGGCCTAAAAGTTAGTGAAACGATTTTGTCGGTATAGCCTTCGAGATTAAATACTTAAAAATTAATTTTTAATCAAAATAAACTATGAAAAAATATCCTAAAATCCTTATTTGATATATAGTTGACTTGTCGAGCAAGTTTCAGTAAATCGGTGAGTGAATTATGAGGATTGTCAATTTAAAGTTGTTTTAAATGTGTTTTCAAAGTTTTGAGGGTGTATGGAAGGTATAAAAACCTCCCTATACTGGGAAGTAAGTTTTAAGTAATGCTTTCTTAAAGGTTCTCATATTATGCCTTGTTTTTACTATGTGTTTTAGTAATGCTCATATTGTGTTATGTATATGTGAATATGCATGTGTTTTTAATGCTCATGAGAGATTTTTATAAAAGTTTTTATATGTATATGATGCTCTTACGGTTTTGTTTTGAAAATAAGAGAAAAGTAGTTTTTATCGATTTATGCATTTGATACATGTGTTAGTGGGATGCATGTGGTTAATTCACTGTTTTTAACTTAAAACTTAAGCAATGGTTTTATTTTTGTATTGTTATTAAAGAAGATAAAACATGGATAAGTTGATCGATCAATAGGATGTGAGTGCATTATAATTATAAAATGCGTACGTGTAAAATTCCTTAGTGATGCATTATAGGTGATGCTTAATGTTGTGTAGTATAACAATGACCTTATCACATTCGGATATGGCGAACTATCCCGGACACTAAGTTGAGATTTCGTGATTGTGTTAGTTAATCACGGGCATGCTTGGCGGTATAGGCCACATTCTAGGTTCTGTTTATCCTAACGTTTAGTGATAATCTAGACGGTTCACTAATACCAATACAATATTATAAGCAAGTTGACAATACCTTGTAACGAGTTTTGTATATGTATTTCATAATTGAAAAGTGTTTCAATGAAGCTTTGCTATAGGCATGTAAGTCTTGTATTATGCTTGTAAAGCATGTGTTTTCAAAAGTTAATTAAAAAGATTTTATGGCTCTTGAGCAATGGTACACTTGTTGTTTTTCAAATAGTGGCGTTGACGACCATGGATATTATTTTTACTTAGAGCGTGAATTGTTTTTAATTGATTTGATATATTATAGGCTGCATTGCAAAGTATTTTTAAATATGTTTTTATTCACTCACTAAGCTTATGCTTACCCACTCAATTACCTTACAATACAGAACATTTAATGTGGAGGTAGCAAAGAGAAATAAGGAGCCAGGTAACCGTCAAGTGAAAGCTCAAGTATGTCTTTATAACATTAGTAGTAGTGAGAGAGCAATGAGGATAAGTTACCATGTTAAGAATATTGTTATATTGATGAGACTTGTATTCGTATGCTTATACATGTTGATGTTTATGTTGATATTAGCTTTATGAATTTGACTTGAATTTCCCATTAATATTTTTTTAGTTATAATATAGTTATTTTAAAGTTTGATTCTTGATATCACTATGTGTGAATTTGAGTGTTGTTCATAATGAAGCATGACAATTTATGAGTCGAATGATGTTATTTAGGTTGAAATGCATCTAGAAACCATGTTGAGTATATTGAGGTGGTTCTTCCGTGTGTTTAAGGTTGTTGATGTTGAAGCATACTCTTAGAAGTTGAATATATTGTTGCTAACTAGGTTGAATTGCATTTAGCTAATATGTCTTGATATGTGCTTAAAGTGTTTTTAGGTAATTTTGCATATAGAGAATGTCATGAAACCTTTAGAGGCTGAAAATAATTCTTAAACTTTGAGCATGCAATTAAATGACTTGTAGATATTATTTTAAACTGAAATTTGAGATACAAGCATGTAATAAAATCAATTAAATGTTGGTAACTATAATTTTATAATTGGTCTATAAATTTTTAGAAAATTATAATTAGGTCATTATAACTTGTTCGGTTAAATTATGACTCGTTTCTTATCGATTTCCACTGCAATTGAATTAATTTCTTGCATGAATATGTAGGATCTAATTAAAGTTTCTAGATAAAATAAAAAGAAAAATTTTATTTTTAGGGTTGTTTATCGGGGCGAGTCTCCAGATTAGCCTCGGTATTCCATGTGTAACTCGTTCAAGTTGAGTGGTGTCTAGACCGGGTCGAGGGAGTTACAGTACATGTATTTATCCTTGTATTTATATCTATACAACTTAGATTAAGAAACTTAAATAACTCGATAACATTTTCTTGGTTCTTTCCTACTTTATTGATAATATTGATTATAACTAGACTTGGCAAGCTTGATCCAAGAACCGAAAATCGAATCGATTTACCTGAATTGAGACCCGATTAAATCCGAACAAGATGATCCTAACGTGACCCAAAATCCAAAACGAAACCGATCGGAATTCTAGAAGAACCGATATAAACCCGTAATCGATTTGTCTTGAACTAATTTACCCTGAACCGATTTTTACCCAAATCGAAAGCAACCCAAAGTTAACTTGCTCAAAACCGAACATCAATCTGATTTTAACCCGATAATTGAGTCAAAGTGAATGAATAATTTAACTATTATTTATATTTTAAAAATATGATAAATAATAAAATAATATATCTTTTATTATCTTCTTGTATTATGATAATACTAGTTAATCACTACATCTGATAATAATTTAATGTTTAATATCATATTTTCTTCTTTAAAAATCAATTTATTTTTTTCAATCAGTCTCCATCAGAGTTAGCATGATTCATGAATGAGAGAAAGAAAATATCAGTAAAAAGAGAATGTTAATATAAGTTTTAGGAATTTAAGTCTGAAAATAAAAGTATGCTAATTTGTAAAAAATAAAGGAAAAGTGAGAGGGAAAAAAATAAATTATATTATTATTATTATTATTATTATTTTAATTTTAATCCAAGTGAGAGGGAAAGAAGAATCGAAAAGGGAGATCAACCGTCAAAAATTCAAAATCAACGGTGGTTGACCGTTGTATAGATAAAAGATGAATTAAAAGTTAAAATAGAAATAATAAAGAATTTTTCAATATGCTCATCATATATGCAATTATGTTTTAAGGTTTGGTTTTATGCCCATAAAATTATGGAGTATCTCCTTTTTACGTGTATTTTAAAAATATAAAAAAAAATTATCGTACTAAAAATCATAATAGAATATAAAATTAAAAATATAGTTATAAAATTATCTTGTAATTTGTTAAATTTAGGTTAAATGATTAGTATTAATGATGGTTGATTTCGAAACATTGAACCGTTTGAATTAAACTTAAATGATAATATTATCAAATAAAAATACATGTTCAATGATGGGTTTTACAAATAAAAAAAACATATTTTTTACTAAAAAAATAAATAAAAAGATATATTTTTAAAAGAATATATGATTAATTCTATATATAATAATATAATATACACGATTACATTCATACTCAAATCCAACTCAAACCAAATTAACCCAAAAATTCAAAGATTGACCTGATCTAAACTGATCCGAACGACCCGATATGGACCCGAATCGAAAACATCTGATCAGATATTGACCCTACCCAAAAACAACCGATCTGATATTGACCCGAATCACTAATTCGATATCCGAATTAACCTGAATTATCATATAACCGAATTAAAACCTGAATCAAACCCAACCTGACCCTAATCTAAACCGAATATAAACAATCTCGAAATGAACCAAACCAAAATAATACGAACCACAACCGAACTGAACGACCCGTTTGCTGCATCTAATTATAACATCAACCTTATAATTTAAAAAATTATTATTATCTCTATTTTTACTATTTCCGATGAAAATTTTAAAATAAATGTAATAAAAAAATAAACGATTTCCATTATCAAAACTCGATGGTAACGTTCTGTCTGATATAAAAAGTCACCGTCTGAATGAGAATATATATTTCCTAATTGCTTCAAAAGAGTCGGATGCTTAATGTGAAGTTTTCAACCACTCCAATCACTCCAGCACAGTATCGTGACCGAGAAGAGTTGGATGATGTTTAAGGGTTTCGTAATATGTTTTTTTTTTCTTCTGGGAAACTTCTTTCACATTCAAGAAATTACAAGAGATAAAACCAGAGAATCCTATCCTTTTTTTTCCTCTTAGCATCGTCTTGGATTGAGTGGGTGAAATTAAATGCCTATACTTCATAAAGATGACATGTCACAAAGGTACCAATGAGATATGGACCAGACTGCGACCTATTGGCATCTCAGTAGGTTGCGAGGGTTGCCGAAAAAAGGTGAGTAACCAAAGAAAAAGTGACCTTGGTTTAAGGATGATGTACATTTTCATGGCTGCAACACTAGGATGGTGGGGATACCCTCCCATGGAAGTAATAAAACTGTGCAAGGTATAATATAAAGAGGGAATTTAATTTGCCATGAGACCAGAACATACAGACGACACTAGTTTTATGTATTTAATTGTAGAGGCTATATGAACCTATCGAGTGATGAGAATGAAAAAGAATATCATGTTCGTTTTAAAAAAAATTATTAGATGGGTTTCTCTTCATATTATTCATAGTCCATCTAATAATAATTTTATATCTTATTTTTTATAAAGTGAACCTTTATTTTTTTTTACAAGTTGAATATTTATTTCTTACATGTCATTAAATGGATGAATCTAATTGAATGAAATGATGAATTACGTGATAAACAAATACTATATAATAATTTTTCCGTTCTAGGAGACTAGAATTCAAAATGTCGTATGTAAGGTGTACAACTTAGTAAAGGGCTAAAAAATATGAATTAATATCATCTTAAAATGCAAAATTATTAGATAATTAGACTCATTACGTCATTTATGATTTCATCCAATAATAATTTTTTATCTATTTTTTACAAAATAATTTTTCATTTGTTTTCTATACATCATTAAATAAATAAATTTTATTAGATAAAATTATAAACAACGTAATAAACTGAGAATATATAATAATTTCTCTATCAAAACTATTAAAAAGTTATATATTCTAGATTTGAATAAGAGGATGACATCATTATAATGCCAAACCCTATCATGTTTTATTCAAGAATTTCCCATGCCTAATTCTATTTCTCTAAAAAAAATGTTCATTTTAGAAAATATAGATTTAAATTATTTTATCTTTTAAATATATACGTATTATTAAAATTTTAAAATATATAAATAAACATTATTTTATAATATTTTAAATTATTAAAATAGACAATATTATTTCGACTTGAATTAGCTTTTAAGAAGTTGTTAAAAAGAATTTTTTACTTCAAAACAAGGTACTAAAATTGAACTTTTAAATTATTTTTAATAAAAATTATGTGCATCAAATAACTAAAACAATAAACACAATCCCTTTTCCTTCATTCTTTTCTTTATCCCATTGCTGTTGGACTCCTACAAACCTTATCAACAAGTATGCGTCTCCATCAACTTTTTCTTTGATCTAATTCTTGTTGAACAAAATAAATTAATTTATAAAAATAATTGGTGAGAAATAATATTATAAATATTATAGTATTAAAAATCTATATGTAAAATTATATACACCTTAATTTATATTTCAGAAATTATTTTATTTAGTTTTAACCAATCGAATTGAACATTTTAAAAATCATGAATTTGAACGTACAAATACCTCCAAATTAAAATTTTAAAAGAGAATATGGATAATTTAATTATTATACGGAAAAATTATTATTTTTATTTAGTGCACAATTTTTTCTGGTGGCCCCGAGGCAGCATAAAGTGAAATGGGGCTAAAGTTTAGTGGGCAGTGGCCACTATTTGGGGATTAAAATTCCTTTGATGCCTAAACAATAATGACCTGTGATTTATGTGCATTTTCCACTAATTACAACAGGAAGCATAATAATATTCATTTATATTGTAATGTTTTTTTTCATAATATTGTAATTATTTTAGTAAGTGAAGAATATGGAATATATTAGAGTAAAAAATGTATATGGAATATATTTACTTGATATGAATATTTATTTGGAAACAAATTTAACTCTATATAAAAAGTGGGATTTTGAATTAATTAAATCTTTGGATTTAATTATTTTAAAGTTTGACATATTAATCGGATAATTTTATTTAATATTTGGAAAATAATATGCGGCATTGTCACCCATTAGCCAAGATTCTCCTGTGGAAAGTGCATAAATATTCCACCCTTTTACTTTCAACTTTTAGTGTGTTCTTATCTTCTCCGGCTTTCAATTTTATGTTTAGTGCAATATCTCATGAGTGGATCCTTGATACCAACAATCAGGTAATGTTTATAAAATACATTAGGCTCGTAAACTAAACGAACGAACATGAATAATGGTATGTTTGTTTTCGTTCTTTTAATTTTAATTGAATAAATGAACAAATACGAATAATTAGACGAATATAAATTTTTTGTTTGAGTTCGTAACTTAAGGAGTGTAGCTTGTTTGTGTTCGTTTGTTAAAATTATAAATGAGCATAAATGAAGACAAACGAACGAACATAATAGTCAAGCTCAAACAGGTATTGGTAAGCCGACTTGGTTAATTAACCAAGACTTGGACCAGACTGTTAAGACCTAATAGTCAAGCTTGTTAACCCATATTCGTTTGGGATCAAACTCAAATCTGATTGACTTGACCTAACTCAAGTGATTTGAGTCCAATGGAACCTATGCAACACAATTTGAACTTTACTCGTTGATCAATCCGAGTTTGTTTGAACCAGCTCACCAAGTTAAATCATCTTAGTGAACTTGTTCGAGTTAACTTGTCTAAGTGAACTTAGATGATTTAGACCAATTGACTTTAACCATTCGACCGTTGATTAATGACGTTAGTGTTGACCGATGACGTTAACATTGACTTTGACTTTATATTATAAAAAAGTAAAAAAATTAAAAAGTCATTTTTTAGTGTTTTTTTCTGACATCATGAGTCTATTTTTAAAGTCTGTTTTGTGAAATTCTTACGCGAAAGTTTCTAAATATGATCTTAACCCAAGTTTATATATGTATTTAATTATTTAGTTAAGAGCAATGCGAATGTGGACTAAAATTAGAATTTATTTTTTGAAGGTTGTAACACCTCGATCCTGTATCACGTTGAGCCTTTAACCCAAACTCGTATTTTAAAATTTTAGTTTTCAAAGCTCAAATAACAAGTTTAAAACCAAAACCATAACAAGTCCATTTAATTCAAATCCATTTCAAATATATAAATCCAAGTGATTCAAAACGAATTGAGCTCCAAAATAGTTATAGATAATTAAAAGCATTTGATCCAATTTAAATACAAGATGCAATACATATAGGTTCTACAAGTAAATAATCCAAATACATCAAGTGTTTGTACTCTAACATTAAGTCAAAGCTGAAATCTCAACCTCGATAGTGCTCCTCCGATGCACAACTTCACCTAACCTACGCATGAAAACACATTTCGAAATGTTGAGCTACAAAAGCTCAATAGGTACACCGTCACTCAACCAACATCGCACATATCATGAATAAAGCAATGGATCACATGTAATATCATGCATGATATGGTGATGCTACCATAATCGCCTAAACATATGGTACCATGAATGTATATTATTACACACAACATATACATGTCAAACCAAAACCACAAGGTAGTGAGGCTCGCGTCCATAAAACATCAGGAACCTCCACTACGAGTGAGTCCCGCATCCACACTGTAGTGGAATCCTACACTTCGAGTGAGGCTCGCGTCCACGTAGCATCGAGATCCTACACTCAAGGATTGAGGCCCGCGTCCATACAACATCAATATCCTCCAAATACCATGCTCGGAATATTACATCGAACATCTTCGAATGAGGCTCGCGTCTAAAAAGCATCAGGATCCTCCATTCAGAATAGTTTCCATACATCACCCAGAATCTCATATCGAATGACCTTCATTGTTGCAATATTGTTTCTTGGGTATCTAAATTCCCATCAAACAAAGGTTTTCCCTAGTCTAAGTAACCTATCAACACACAACAAGGTTCTAGCTATCACAGACCATCAAAACCATCAAAGACCCCTATGATTTCTACCATTCCATTTAAAATCCAAGTCTTGCCAACTCTTCTTAGTCCATTTATTCGTATTCGAAGCTAAGTTATCATTATCTCGATTTTAGTAATTGTTTTGCACCAAAGAGACCCTTAGAACCAAATATTACAAATTGTAGAGCCCCCGAACTAAAACATTAATTTTTGGATAGATTACCCAGCAAATACCAGTACACCTATATGGGGTATCGGTACTCTCTTGGTATTGATACGCCTTTTTTCATATCAATATGATGTTACCTTATACGAGTCAAAATTTTCTACCTGTACCGATACAACCTAGCACCGTATCGATACCAATTTGAACTAGTATTGATACGTATATCGATACACCTACCTAGTCTTAAAACAATGCAATAGTGATATCAGTACGTCCTTGCATACCGGTACCAAAAAACGTTTTTGGAATTTGAATAAAGCAAGGGGTATCGATACACATGGTTGGCGTACTGATACGCCTGCTATCTAAGCCCCTATTTTCCCTCAATGGTAATGATATGCACCTAACCTGTATTGGTACGCCTGCACCATTTTACAGGTTTGGACCTGAAATTTGCTAAGAACACCGACCAAAACTAAACCATTTATTCCCAAACCATTCTTACACATTATTGAAGAATTTTATGGTGTCACTACCAATTTTAAGCCATGATTAATCCAATTCTAAAATCCACCATTAAAGTCTTCCTAAGCTACCAAACCAATCAAGCATGTATATCACAAGCAATGCAACCTAAATTCATGAGATGTATTGTTAGCAAAACCGTGAGAAATGACCAACTTTGAGGCATGTTTTAGAATTGTAAAGACGAGGATTCGAATAAAGAATTTATTGATTCTTATTCTAATCCGTGAGATTTTTACAATGGTATCTCATATGCTCAAAATGGTTGAGTGATGAATGAGAAATTGATGCTCAAAGTAAGAAGGTCGTGAATAGAGCAAGGAATGAAACCCCATTATGAAACCCCATTATCCCATATTAATGAGATAAATGAAGTAGGAAGTGTTTATATACACTTACCCATATAGTTATCATTGAATGATTTAACTTTTGTGTTGGGATGCATGATGTGGGCGATGCAAATATTCGGACCGGTCAAGCCCTTTATGGGCTTGCAGATATTTTACACTTGTGATTAAATTTTTTCTTAATTTATTTATCTTTATTTTAATATTCGAGAAGAGTTTGTATTTTACTTAAATACAACCTAAGAATATTAGATAAGATAAAATTGACTATTCTTAGTAAATTCAAATTTAATTTGGATTAGAACTCTCATTGGTTTTGACCTAATTTTTTTTCCTATAAATAAGAATGAAATTTTCGGTTTCAAAACACAATTAACAATTCAAAATGTTTTCTCTCGTGTTTTCTTCCGATGATTGGCGAAGGCCAGAACAGTTTGGGAACTCAGAAACAATGATATTGTTGGAGTTCCTCTAGTTGTTGTATCTTGGGAGACAAACTACCAAAAAACTCAGCATCATCGGGGTGACAGAAAATCTGTCTTAAGGAAACTGCGATCGTGCAGGCCTCAACTCGATTCCTACTTATCGTTTCCAAAATGGGTTTAATCTAAATATTTATTTATTTTATTTCATATTTTTTGGTTTTCGTTCTGTTCATTAAATAATAATATTTATTTTATTTTATTATTATTTATTTTCTTAGGTTAACCACTTATTTTCTAACATGTATGATGCAAATGGGAGTTATAGTGGTTACCAAACTCAAGCAATACATTTGTAAACCCAGAACTCAACTCCCTCAAGCTTTCTCCTTGTCAAGCTCCCTTGAAGGTTCCCTAACTTTTTTTCTATAAGAAGAAGTTAAAACCAACAATTAGACATTGATAGGGATAAAACTAAAAGCTAAAAACACTAACAAAGTTGAAGGAGAAGCTCAACAACACCATTAACCCATTTTGCCTCTTCAACCTCACACAAAACCTTCCTTCACCAAACTACAACCTTTTTACCTTGATAAATAAACCTCACTCAGCAAAACAACTTTCTCTCAAGACTCCATAAGAGATTCACAAGCAAACTTAACAAATGTTGCAACTTGAACTCTAATTTTAGATGAAGAATATAAAGGATGAAGGAGAACAAGGAGTGACTTCACCTCATTAAGTTTTCTACAGAAAACTCTTTTTCCCTCCTTCTCTTTGTCACCTATTTAGAAGATTACCAAAAAACCCTTTACAAAAACCTTAGGCCCATCAACAACCCTCAAGCACATAGACCTAAGGCCCTCAACCAACCTAACACTCAAACTTAAGGCCCAAACGAGGTCCAAATGTCGAAGTCAAACGCTTCGGGTTAACCCTAAATTCAAATTTAAAATTCGGGTCATTACAAAGGTATCCAAAATTCATGTTATCTGATATGTTAAAGGACACCAAATTCAAGTTCGAGAGTGATCGAATAAAGTATAATAGATTGATCATTGTATGTTGGAGCCCAAACTCCCAAGACAAACCCAATAAGGTTCCCAAAGCCTAACATCAAGATCCAATTTTAAAGCCCACGATTCAGGTTAATTCAATCCTCAGATTCCAAAATTCAGGTCGTTTCAAGCATATTCTATCAAAATCTAGACACTTTCCTGAAGCTTCTTACCTATATCCAATCGAGATACATAACTGATGCAAAATAAGTAATGAGAGACCCAAACTATTAGGCAGAATGTTCCGCTATCCAAGACTGATTACATCAATAAAAAACCATTAATCGAGTGGGGATTTAACTTTCCATGACCACGAACAAAATCATAATAATAAACTAACGCCATTAAAATCTTTGTGCGAGCAACAAATGGCTGTTAGGTTATGCTGAAATCATATCACAAGAACAAATGAAACAAATAATAAAAGAAAATGTCACAATGATAGAAAATGTGTATCACAAAGATAAAAGTTTCTTATTAAAATATAAAAATAATGAAAGTAATAAACATGTCAACAATTAATATTAAAATTGGTTACAAACAATTAACTGAAGCAAGAAAAAAAATTACAGGTAATAGGATTTTGAGAGAAAACAATTAAGTTTTTTCAAAAGAATTAAAACATAAGAAATCATTAAAACCATGGAAATACTAAAGCCAGACCGACCCAAAACGAATATTTAAAAGGCATAAAGATAGTTTTCACCTTTAACATTTATAATTTTTGTCATTTTGATCCTTATTCTTTTTTTGGATAAATTTAGCCCTTCACCTTTATTTTTTTAACAAGTAACTCATTTTTTAACTACCATGATAACTGAACCGTTAAAAATTTAATAATGATGACATATCATATATATGTAATAATATATTTTAAATGACTTAACATCTAGTATATCAAATACATAAACGCGGGATATAGTTTTATTTCAATTTAAAAATATAAAAAAATTAAAATTTAAATAAAATATTAAAAATTAATTTTTTATTTATTAAAAAATAATTAAATCTAAACCAAAAGGCTACTAAACATTCTCAACCTTAACTGTAGTAAAATCAAAATTTTATCTAAAAAGGTATGAACATAATCTGAAAAGAAAGGGTTTTGTATAGTTTGTTACCGGTGAATCAAAGATAAATAATTTTGATAATAATCAATTAGATTTTTATTATTTTAGTTTAGAATTTAGATATTTTAATTTTAATCTAAATCGGAGTTTTAGGGTTTTATAAAGATATTTTAGTTTAATTAGGATTGAGAATATTTAGTAAATTTTTGTTTTGTATTTAATTAATTTTTAATATTTTATTTAATTTTTTTTTTATATTTTATACTGAAATAAAATTATATTCTGTATATATGTATATATTTAATAGGTTAGATTATATATCATTTAAAATATATTATTACATATATGATATGTTACCATTATTAATTTTTTAACCGTTCAGTTATAATGATAGTTAAAAAACGAGTTATTTGTTAAAAAAACATAGGTTAAGAGCTAAATTTATCCAAAAAATAAATAAAAGCCAAAATGATAAAAATTATAAACGTTAAGGGTGAAAATTATCTTTATGCCTGTTTAAAGCTTTAGGTTTAAATTCATGTACTATTCTTCCAAAAGTCAAATTTTAACGGTTTGACAATATTGCTAATAATATCCCCTAATTACGAACCAATGGAAATTAATGAAAAGGTCAACTCTCCGCACTTAAGTTCTTGGTTCAGAGAATCAGAGTCATTGGCGTCTCCTTTGCTCCAAGCTTTGAGTGAGAAATCTGAACCAAATTTTTGTTATCTAAAAACTAATTTATCTTGTTCAGTCATAAAATAACATTTTATATACGATATAAATATTTTTTTTATCAATGGCGTACGATTTTAATTGAAATAAAAAATTATATATGAATAAATCAATACAAATTTCGTTAAAAATCTGTTTAACATAAAATTATAAAGTACTAAAAATTATATCATAGTTCAATTTCATTATGATATCTATGAGACTAACCAATAAAAATTATTTTTTATTTTTTTATGTCATATTTTTATTAAGTGAATCTTCATTTAATAAAAAATATTATTAAAATTTAATTATAGTAGATATAAATAAAATTTACTTAATAAAAAATATAACATAAAAATAATGATATGAGTAATTTTTATTGACCAGTCTTATAGATCACATTTAATACAAATTTTTCAAATGAATCCATAATTTGATTTTATCATAATCAAATTGACGATAGAAAATATGTGGTTTAGATCAAAAGCTTAGTAATTAGTAAGAGAAATCGATGTTTAATTCCTTTATAATTCGGCACATTAATTAATTAAAATGAATATGAATTTATATATAAACCCTAAAGCCAAAGCAAACAAAGCAGGTAGAATGGTCCATAGACGAGGAGCTGAGGTACATAACCTAATTTCACAAATATATAAAATAAAATTTCTATAAACTAATAATATAGATATTACGTAATTTTATTAATTTAATAAATATTAAATAATTTATAATTTATAATTTATTAATTTGAATAATTTTTTTCTGATTCAACGAACTTATATTATAGGTCTTTGATACAACAATAAAATAAATACTAATCACTTATTGGATTGATTATTCGAGGAAAAATACTGCATGTTCGGAGTCCAAAGCTTAAAAAAGTCATTCAAAATCTTATTGAAGATAAAATTAAAGATGATATAATGTCTTTGTGACCAATTATAACGGCAACATTTTTTTCATAATTTTTTGTTGCAGTGTGAGAACCCAACATCAAAACTTTTAGAAGTGATAAAAAAAGTTAGAGATAAAATATGACTAAATTTAAATTTTAAGATAAAACAATAATAAAATTATATTTTATTAATTTTTTCTAGTTATATTTGTAATTTTTATAAAATTATTAATTTGTAGTATTGAAGTAACATAAATTTATAATATATATATTCTCGTTTTTTTTTTTTGTATGACTAAATTAATCTCTTTAATTTAGTTCGGTAAAATCTAAATATTACGGTTAGTGATAAATATATAATTTTATATTAAGAGTATGAACTTTTGTATATAATAAATGTAACAATTTTAAAAAGTAAAACGAGAGATTATATTATCAACATAAAATATAAAAATCAAATTTATTAAAATTTTAAAAATATGATTATCTTTGACGTCGCATCATATGTGATCTTAACTAATATGATCTATTCATCTACTTTTTAAAGTGAACTTCAACTTTTTTTACATATCAATGAAAAGTAAATGATTATTTAAAAATTAAAATAAGATAAATAAATATTATTAATTAGGACATCATATGTAGGTTTTCTTCCGAAACAAGACTCTTATCCTTATAAATAAATACATGAGATTAAGGGTTCAGTCGATCGGTTGTCACAATAATAGTTCCTCCTCTTTTATCTGAGCAAAATTCACCTAATATTGTATCTGATTTTTTATTTTAAAATCTATTAAAGTCTTCAAAATATTTAAGAATCTATTGCATTTTGAACAGTGATTTTTAAGGTTCTAAAGATTTCAATCCGACTTAAAAAAAACAAAAAAAATAAAATCTGAAAGATTTCAATCCGACATCACAAAAAAATAATAAAAAATATAATCTTAAAGTCTGAAAGATTTCAATAAGACATGATGAGTTAAAACAATTGTAAACCTATAGTAACTTGCCTCAATGAACAATGAAAAAATAATAAAAAAAAATTGAAATCTGAAAGATTTCATTCCGACTTCATAGATTAAAAAATTAAAAAAATTAAAATCTTGAAGTCAAAAGGCAATCAAGGAGACTTCAATTTTTTTATATTTTAGTCTTGAAGTCCAATTGTAAGCTAGGGGTCTTCAAAATTTTTTATTAATTTTGTTCTTCATGAGGTCGGATAGAAAGCATTCCGACCTCAATTTAGTATCACTGTTTAAATTGTCATAGATTCTTAAATATTTTAGGAAGTATTATAGAACAAAATTTTGGTATTATTTTCTTTTATGTGTTAATATTTATTTATTTATTTCATCATTATCATCTCAACAATATACTAAAATGAATCATCAAATTAAATCAACAAATAAACGAATTAAATCATAATTTTTGTATATCACGTTAAGGGTGTTCAAATGGTCGATTAAACCGAATTAACTGACCAAACTAAATTAATTCGGTTAAACGGTCGGTCATCAAACTTTGTTCGATCAATGAGTGATTAAAGTTATTTTGAAAGTTCAGTTAACGGTTAATTCGGTTCGAAATCGGTTAATTAACCAAATTAACTGAAATTTTAAATTTTATATAATATTTTTGTTTTTAATCATTAAACTTTTAAAAATTATAAAATTTTCATTAAATTTTATCAAATTAATGTAAAATGATAATTAAATTTATTAAATTATTAAAAATAATCATTAAAATTTTCAATATTTATCAATAATTTATAATATACAATAAAATCAATGATTAATTTATAATAATTTGATAAGTTTAATGGTTGTTTTATAACTTTGAAAATTCGATGGCTAAAAAGACTATTTTAACATAATTAAGTGATCATTTATGTAATTTATCCAGATTTATAGCAAATTTCAGTTAACCAAATTAACAGATTGAATTAACCGTTTCAAAACCCGTACACCCCGCTTACAATAGTACATAAACCATTTTCCATCTTGTGCAAGAATTATTTAATACATGAATTTAATCACTAATTTTATCCGGAGTTAGCCCGAGTTTTAATTTTTTGCCGTATTTGAATAACGGGCTTGTAGTTATCAAAAATACAAAAAATACTTATTTTCGTTTTTATTTCTGGTTCTATTTCAACTTCATTTTGTTATTAATAAACAAAAAATTACAAAAATATTACTATATATTTTACCTTAAAAAATTAATGATATTATGTTTTGTTATTTTAAAAATTTTAAATATATACATTAATGCTATTTTTTCGTTTTTTATGAAAAATCCAAAACGTTATTATGTTATTATTTATTTCGTCTAACCCTTCATTTATCATTTGCTTTATTTTATTAAGTTATTATCACTTTCTTTATTCGGTTGTTTGGTTTATTATTATTATTTTCTTTTCTTTTTTATTATTTATTATATTATTATTATATATTTAAAATCAGAGTTATAAATAAAAAAAACATTCTAAAAATAAAACCCAATGTTTATGAATATTATAAGTCCATTTACAAATATGGATCAAATAATAAATAAAGTCAAAGTCCACAAATAATATGCAGCCCAAATGTTAAAATATTACAAGCCCGTCTGAATTAAATTACAAGCCCATATCCTCCAATCCCAAACTCGGTTATAATGCTGAAACCCTAACTCTTTCTCCATGCGCAGCTGGTTCCCAACAGTCGGATGAGGGAGGCTAATCAACGGTCTAGATGGGAGAGCTGAGAAGCTTTCAGAGACAACACGCGCGGCTCGTCGAGTCCCTCACGTGCGCGTGTGGCGCACGCGCTTGACGTTTCATCACCCAGTAGACTGTTCGAATCCTCTCGTCGTCCGATCACCTCTGGATAAACTCCGATGATGGTCCCCTCCTCTCCGGCAGCCACGTACGCGCAAACAAACAAAGAAGCAATGTCAGAATTGTAAGTTTCTAGCCAAATATTCAGAAAATTTCAGAAGAAAACACCAACGAGATCAATATTACAGAGTAAAAAATACAACAATCGCAGCAAATATCAGAGGTAAAACGCACATAACAGCAGAGGATTTCAGACATGCATCAAAACAAAAATTTCCGGCAACGATTCAAAGAGCAACCAACAATTTTTTAGGGTTTTTTCCCTTGTAAAAATCGGCTATAAGAACCTAATTTAATCGAATACAGAGTCATTTTTGAGGTAATAACCTCTATTTTTTCCTTCACATGCATAAGAAAAAAATAAGAATAAAGGGGGTTTCTTTCTCTTTTTTACCTTCTTTTTTTGAGTCGATCGAGTCTGTTTTTCTCTCCCTTTGCTTCTCTTCGTCGTCTCCGGCAATAATTCCACGGTATGCGCCTAAGGGTGAGCCATGTGAGAAAGAAGAGAAAGTCTTCTTGTTCTTTTTTTCTTTTTTAGATCCGAAATAGAGGATTTTTTTGTCGTTTTGGGGTTTAAAAATTGAAAAGGGAAGGTTTTGTAGATGTTTTTGGTTTCAGTTTCAAAACGAAGGGTTTTTTTAAGCGGTTTTGATTTTACCGGCTACCGTGGGTGGTGGCCAAAATCTGAATTTTGAGGCGTTTTTCTAGAAATGGGCGGCGGATCTGAAGAACATTCAAGATGTTCTTTAATTTCTGAGTTTTGATCTTGAATGTTTTAGAGGATTTGAGGGGAAGATTATTTTCGGGTTGAGAATTAATGAATAAAGGTTATGTTTTATTTTTTTGTTTATCTTTTATAGTCAGAGACTGTTTTAAATGGTTTTATTAATTTTTTAAGTCCTTCTGTCGTTTAAACCTCTCCCCGAGTCCCTACAACTTTGTTTCGGTTTACAATTTGGTCATAAATTCGACCATAACCAATTTTACAAAATGGTTTATTCTAACTTCAGTTCCTTCGCATTTTTAAGTTTTTCCTCGGGTCCTCCCCCTTTCAAAATCGCGTTTTAAGGGTCCAGGGTTTTTTTAATTGTTTTGATTTGGTCACTGTCTTCCATTAAAACTTTCTCTTATTTCGATTTTAACTCAAAGTTTTTTTTTTTTTTTGATTTGGGTCCTTTCCAGTAACTTTTTACCTTTTTAATTTATTTGTTTTGTTTTTTGTATTTATTATTTCTGGTCTCATTTATATTTTTTGTACCTCCCTTTTTTTTATTTTACATGCTTAAATACATATATGTTATCATTTTATTTATTCATTTATTTATGGATACTTGTTTTGTTGTATTTTGTTTTATATGCCATGCATGCTTTTATTTTGTGCATTTATTTATTGTTCATATTATTTATATTATACATATTTTATTTTATTTTTCATGCATTTTTAGGCTTGTTTATGTTATATTATGTCTCTTTTAGATTTATGCATATTTATTTTATTTGTATTTTTTTTGGTCATGCATTTTTATGCTTTTTACTTGTACATACATTTTGTGTATATTTTGTATACATATTGTTAATCATGTGCATTATTTTTTCTCAAACCACATCCACCATATTAATTAATGACCCTTTAATTACATCTTTATTCGATCGTAACGGGCCCGCCCTCAAACGCAATGTCGGCGGTGTATGCGTTGCCTTCGAATAAAGATACGATAAAAATAAAATTTAATTCGAATCTTAAACAAACAATCAATTTAATTTCACTTTAAAACAAAATTCCAAAATTAATTAAGCGGTCGTTTTATATAGGTGCCAATTTTAGGCGGTTTTTTAACGCTAATATTGTTTTAAACCGTAACCGACTCTTGAACCCAAATATTTTCGAATCTCTGATTTTTATGGTGTTCGGCCTACCAAAGTGGCCGGTGGCGACTCCACCCTTTTTAAAATCTTTTCCAACCCTTTTTTAAATCATGTAGAACTAATGTTTTGATATAATAATTGAAAAATAGTTTGGGACTAATTTGAAAAGATTTCAAAAATGATTCTTATGTTCAAACTACTTGAAAATATATTTAAGATGTTTTTGAGTGATTTTAAATATGTTTTAAATGATTTAAAGAAACCAAATAAGTGTTTTTAACCTAGGTGTTTCGGTACAACCTTAAGGTGTTTCGATACCTGTTCATCAATGCCAGGCTTTCAAAGGTAAAATCACAGTGGTATCAATAATGGTATCGATATCTTTTCACCACTGTGATGTTTGGTTTCGAACCTCGTTTCGATACCCCCAACAGTCAAAAAACTATTTTATGAAAAACCCCAACGGCTAGGAGCAGTATCGGTACTGGTATCGGTACCTGTTCATAAATATAGGTTAACGGCTATTTCCCAAAGAAGGTGTTTCGATACCAATTCCAGGGTATCGATACCGCCTGCACCAGAAACAAAAATAAGCCTTGAAATCAGCTTCAAACGGCCCCAAAACATCCCAACGGTCATAAACGGCTAGAAGCTCATTTGGGATGATAAAAGGAAGCCTCAAGCATCAAGAGAGGACTAATGCTTCAATTGTAACAACATTATGGTCAAGAAATTGTCTTAGTGCTTAATTTCTAATATTTTGGTAGACAAACACTTGTGAGCTTAATTATCAATGTATGCTCAAGTGTATTAGGATTGAGTGAGTGCTTAGATTGCAAACACTAGCTTATTAGAAGTATTAACAAGCTTGCTAAGTTTTCTCTTTGTGATTGAATTTTCCAAAGTTCGGGTGTGAACTTTGGATGCTAGATTCGGGTTTGATTCTAGGATTGTAAGATTATTCCTTTGGTCTCAAAAGGTTGAATTCTTAGTGAATTGTGGAAATCCTTAGTAGGAAGCTAAGGTAGTGGATGTAGGCGTGGCCAAACCACTATAAATCCTTGTGTTCAATGTTTATATCTTTGCTTCCACATCAAACCACCCATATTGTCACTTCTCCACCACTTGACATACTTAATCGGATATTCATCGAGCACCTCCAAGCCCAACAAATCATTTTTAAACTTTTTTAACCTTTTTAAAATCATTTCTTTCTAATTTTTAATTTCCCCCTTTTCAAATTCCTTTTTTAGTTTTTTCAACCCTAAATTCCTAATTTTCCAATTTCGATTCTAATTCCTAATTTTTAAAATCTTTAGTTTTCAAAATTCCTTTTTTAACCGAAACCCTAATTTTCATTTCCACTAGTGACCGCTTTTTTATTCACCACCTTTTTATTAAACTTTATAAAATTTAAATTTTTAAAAGGGACGCTAAATAATTTTATTCACCACCTTTTTTATTACCCCAGCAGAGTCGTCAACTGTAGCGACCCTTTTTTGAAATCGAGTTTAGAAATAAAATATCGTTGCTGTAAAAACTAAGTTAAATTTTAAAATTAGGGATTAAACTAAAATATTGGTTTAAAAAGGAAATTTTGATTTGAAAAGGAGGAATTTGAAAATTAGGTTAAAATTAAGGTTTTAAAAGATTAGGGATTTAAATTTAAAAAGGACTTTTGAAATTAGAGATTTTAGTTAAAACGAGAATTGAAAAGTTAGGGAAATCGGGAATTAAAATTGAAAATTAAGAAATTGGGGAAGAAAATTTCTAAAAAGAGGAATTAGGGTTTAAAAAGGATTGAATTGAAAATTGGGAATTTTGGGGATTTAAGGATAATTAGGAAAATAATTGAAAAGATTAAAAAATGAATTTAACATGGCTAAAAACAAATTAGAAATGATGGGAAATAATTTGGAAATTAATTGAAAAACTATTTAAAACAAAGGGAGTCGCCACCGATCACTTTCAGAGACCGGACACCGTAAAAACAAAGATTTTAAAAGACGAGGGCTCGGGAGTCGATTACGGTTAAAAACGGATTAACCTTTTTAAACCGCCCAAAATTAGTACCTTAAAATATTTTCCGCTTATTTAATATTAAAATTTCTAAATTAAAGTGGCAATTAAGTTGGTATTTAGTTATAAATTCGGGTTTATTTTAAATGTCTCTTTACTCGAAGATAGACGTATACACCGCCAACACTACAGTTGAAGGTGGGCCCGCTACGACCGAGTAAAGTATTAATTAATTCATTTATTAGGATGTTGATTGTGATTTCGATTCATAAGGATGCATAAAAATAAATACAATATAATATAAAAAATAAATAAATAAATACAAACAAATAATAAGTAAAATATAAACAAAGTAAAGGATAAAGACGAATGAATAACGTAAATCATGATATGAAAACCTAATGTAACAATAAAATCTAGATGAAATGTTTATACAAAACATGAGAAGCACAAATAATAAAAAAGTCACATGAAAAGCATAGCATAAAACATATAATGTGATTAAATGACATAACGTGATTAAAGTAACTTACTAATGCATATGAAGAAACGAAATTAATAAAAAAAAAAGCATGCACACTAAGTACAAAATCGGGTCTATAGGATGAACAAAAACAAAACAGGCATATACTTACAATCTACATGGTACAAAAGATTACATTGGCAAAGAAATAAAAAACCTTATCATGGAAGATTACTACCATACAAACTAAACAAAACAACAATGAAACCCTATTATAAAAACAGTTAAACAATGGCTTGAAGCACCTTAACATACCCATCACCAAAGTTAATATGGGAAGCATACCGTGAACATATGAGGTGCAAAATACATGAGGGAATAAAAACCAAGAGAATAAAAAATCAAGAGAATAAAAAAATCACGAATTGGTAACTATGTTACATAAGAGGGAATTAAAGTGAAGCAAAAAAAAAGGTATACTAGAAATAAATAAAAGTAATAACATGTGAACATATGAAACAAAAAAAAAAAAACATACATGCTATGTACAAATATAAATTAGATGCATGATAAAAATTCATACAAATGTAAAATGAATAAATAATCAAGTGAATAGTTAAGCAAAATAAATAAGTCGACATAACATAAATAAAAATATATACAAATAAATGAATAAAAGAAGGCATAAATAAATAAACAAGTTAGATTATTAAAAGAAAGGGAAATAAAATGTAAATAAGCTTCTGTAAATGGCCAGAATAAAAAGGGACAAAAATTAAAGAACCAAATTAAAAGAGAAGAAAGACCCATTTTTTTACAGTGATCAGGTTGAAAAACCTTGAAAACGATGAAGCCCTCAAAAGGTTATTTCACGGTGAGAGAGGGTTTAAAAAAACTTTTAAAAGAACGGAAGGACCCAAAATAAATTACACCATTTTAAAATTTACAATTACAATAAAAAGGTGACGAAAATAAGAAGCGAAACAAAATTTCAGGGACCGGGGAAGTGATTCAAGAGACACGAAGGATTTTATAAAGGTAATTTATCCCTTTTCAAAACAGGACACTAGTATAAAACATAAAATAAAAACAAAAACAACCTTTTTTATCCTTCTTCTCTCAAAACCAAAAGATTAAAATCAAACCCACTGAAATGTTCAACACCTATTTCCCAAAAACCAAGAACATACGTATTCTTCAAAAGTCCAGATTTCGATAGCCGTTGTTTATAGAAAACCACCGCCTCGTCCACCCGTTTGCGGTGGCCGGCGGTGAGAAAACCCCTATCTTTTTTTCCTTCGAAGCCAAAATCAGAAAAAAAAACTCTTTTCTTTTTTTTAGAAACCAAAAAAACCATCCTCTTTAGTTACAAATTAAAATGAAATCGAAAAGACCCCTTTCTTGAAAAAGAGGAGGCCAATAGCCCCCTTTTCCTTATATCGGCTCACCACGAGTAACCTTCTAAAGAAAGAAGAGGGGATTGTTTCCAGGAAGAGGGGACGCCGACGTTTGAAAGGGGCTATCGACCTATCTTTTTTATTTCGATTCATGCGGATAAAAAGAGGATTACCACTGAAAATCTTTGTTTTCTATTTCTCTGAGTGGTTCCGAATGAATTACAAAGTTGGGGGGTTGCTTTCTTATAGCCCCTTTTAGTTACATGGATTAGAAAGAAAAGATAAAGTTTATCCCTAATCTATTCTCAAATCTGTGCGTGTTGGTTTGATTCAAATTGTCCTCTGATATTTGTTTGTATTTTTGACGATTTGTAATAGCTGCATGGCTTTTGAAATTATCTGAAATGCCTCTGTAGTTTTTTTTTGTGTTTTGGCCTCTACAATTGTAAGATTTCTGATGCTTTTGTTTGTTTTTGTGCATGTGGAACTTGGAGGAGAAAGGGGACCACCAGTGCTTTGTATTTCACCGGAAGAATGCTGGTGATCATCGGATGGTGGCGTGATCGGAGAATGCGAAGGGTCATCAAGGATTCGAACGGTCCTCGCGTGGGTTGCACACGCGTGTAGAGTAGATGGACAGCTGCGCGTGCAACGCTTGGGACTCTGGAAGCTTCGGTTACTCTCGATCTTGAGAGCTGTGCATGAAGCATAAGAAGGGATTAGGGTTTTTAAAATGTAACCGGATTTGGGCTGATGAATTGGGTTCAAATTAATTAGTTTTTTGGGCTTGTAATATTTAAGTTAGTACCAGGCTTGTACTATTATTTAAGGCAGATTGGATTTTGTACTATATAAAAATGGGTCTTAATTTTTTTGATTGTTATTTATTATTCTGGTTTGTAAAGTTATTTAATAACAATGGATATTATTGTTTATTATTTTTGGTTTTTTTATCCATGGATCTGATATATATAATATAACTTATATAATAATAATAATAGAATAAGTGAACGAAAATAATATGATAATAATTAATATTAATAAATAATAATATAAACAATAAGTAAAAACATATATATATATATAACTAAAAAGGTATTAAAAATATAGTAATAATATATATAATAAAAGAAAATAAATATAATAATAACAAATAATAATAATAAATGATAATAAAATAGCAAATAAAGTAAAAAAGTGAAATTAAGAGGAGATAAGTAAATAAATAAATATATTTTTGGATTTTTAGAATATAAGAAAATCTTAAAAATATATACAAATATATTTGAGCAACTATTAAAGTGATATATATATATATATTTCTCTTTCTCTTTTTTTAAGCATAGTATATATTAATATTTTTTATATTTATTCTTTGTTTATTAATTACAAGCCCAATATTCGAATGAAAAACAAAACCCGGGTTTACACCCCGGATAAAATTAATGATTATAGTTGTCCCTCTTTGTTTATCGTTGTAAAACAATGATGAAGCAAAAACAATAAGCACTAATTTTATCCGACTTTCCTGTTCGAAAACTCTGATTTGAAAGCCTTTTCTCCGCCACTCTGTTATCTCTTTCGTTCCTTGATCCCCTAATCAGTTTTTCATGATCGGTATTTCAACTTGAGATTATCTACACATATCAAAAGATAATTTTCAGAAGCGAGCCTTGATTTCCCTATTTAGATTTTTTAAGCAAATTAAAAGATTTTGAGCTGTGAGTCTCCCCTCTATGAAACTTTAAGCTTTGAACTGTTTAAAATGTTGACCCTTTCTATATAGAACCAATCTCTGAAGAAGCTTCGAGTCTTCCTATATAAAACTCTTCACTAAAGTCCTTGATCGAGTCTCTCCTATATGAAATCCTAAATTCTAAAATGTTAAAGATGCTCTGATTTCTTATCATTCCAGCATCTGACGGTCCCTTGCTTTGAGCGCGTACCATGGTTGGCGACCCATCTCTTCGAGCGTATGTCGCAAAGTATAACCCCTCTCTTCGGGCATATGTCATAGTGAACGGTCCCTCTCTTTGAGCGTATATCGTAAAGTATGACCCCCTTCTTCGAGCGTATGTCATAGTGAACGATCCCTCTCTTCGAGCGTATAACATGGTGGGCGATCCCTCTCTTCGAGCGTATATCGCAAAGTATGACCCCCTCTTTGGGCGTATGTCATAGTGAACAGTCCCTCTCTTCGAGCGTATACCATGGTGGGCGACCCCTCTCTTCGAGCGTATGTCGCAAAGTATGACCCTCCTCTTCGGACGTATGTCATAGTGAATGGTCCTTTTCTTCGAGCATGTAACATGGTGGGTGACCCCTCTCTTCGAGCGTATGTCACAAAATATGACCCCCTTCTTTAGGCGTATGTCATAATAAATGATCCCTCTCTTCGATTGTATACCGTCCCGGTATTAAAGAAATTTGTTGTTGGTCTCTACATGTTCTCAATTGGTCGATCTCGACCGTCTCTTTATTTTCTTCTTCTTCTTCTTCTTGTTCTTTTTCTTTTTTTTCTCTCTCGAATACCCTGAATATCTTATAAAAGTATCGATTTCTGATAGTCTTTTCTCACATTTTTCTTTCTCGTTTTCTCTCTTTTTTTCTTTTTTTCCATTATTTATTTCTCTTTTTTTTTCTTTCATTTCTTTGTTTTTTTTGTCATTTTCTTTTTCTTTTTTCAAATATCCTTAAGGAAGGACCGAAAAGAAATCCATCTTGAGAAAAACATCCTTAAGAAATGATTTAATTGAGAAATTTGTTTTGAGAAAAACATCCTTAAGAAAGGATTTGATTAAGAAATTTTGTTTTGAGGAAAACATCCTTAAGAAAGGATCAAATTGATAAATTTGCTTTGAGAAAAGCATCCTTAAGAAATGATCAAACTAAGAAGTTTGTTTTGAGGAAAACATCCTTAAGAAAGGATCAAATTGAAAAATTTGCTTTGCGAAAAGCATCATTAAGGAAGGATCAAACTAAAAAGTTTGTTTTTGAGGAAAACATCCTTAAAAAATGATCAAGTTAAAAAGAAAATTGTCTTGAGAAAGACATCCTTAAGAAAGGATTGAATTAAGAAATATGTGTTTTAAGAAAAACATCCTTAAGAAAGGATCAAATTGGGATTCAAACATAAAGTGGTATCTTGCTTAAAGAATACCTGAATATCTCATAAAAAGGTGGTATCTCCCTTTAGAGAATGCCTAATATCTCATCTAGATGTCTCGATATTTGGTCTTCTTGACACAAAAAGCTCGTTGCCCCCCAAATAACCAAGGGTTGGAAGGCCTTCAGTAACCACGATCATGTAATTTTAATGACTTTTGATTCTTTGTTGAGGTTCATTTTTCCTCTCGTGGGACTGTAGATCAAATCTTTGATCAACCTTCGAAATTCCTGTTTAAAAATGAGCAAAATACAATGATGGGATGAATTTGAATGCTCGTGATGCATGGATACCTAATCTACATGATGAATGAATATTCAATCTAAATGGTGCATGAATATTTAATCTAAATGATGCATGAATGTTATTTCCTTTTTTTTTCTTCTTCTTAGAGGATATATTCTCGCTTCTTGTCATATCAAGCTTTCATCTCTTCTAGATCTTCCTTCTCTATCTTGTCTTAAAAAAGGGATTGCTTTTTCTTGTATCGATCAGAACAAGATGTCTCAATTCGCAATTCAATTATCCTCTTTTGGTATAGGTACAACATTCACCTGGGGGTCTTTTTCTTTCTCTTTCTTTTTTTTCTTTCCTCTTATTTTCTCGTTTTTTTTTTCTCTCTTTCTCTTCTTTTTTTTTCTCAAGGACTAAGGTGGACACATGCTCCAAACTACCCAGAGTTCCGTTTTGGATAAAAGATCATCTTATCATTGTTGTTCTTTTATTCGACTCTTCGAGAGGCTAGAACTAACTTACATTGATGGTTCAAAATCTTCTATTATGTTTCATTTCTTTAAACTTTGTCCTAACCATAGTTTTTTCATTGAGTCTTCACGACAAGTCTTAGATTGCAATGTTAGGGTGAACATGTGCCCCCAAATTCTCGGGTTTGCTTCTTCAATTAAGACTCGATCTATATTTTTGAAAACATTCAAAACACTATGGTAGGAGACTAGCTAGTATCTAAAATTTGACATTCCTTCCTTTTTTTTCTTTCATATTCTTCTCTTCTCAAATAAACACGGTTATTCTCTTATTCTTATTCCACTATAAGATTCTGAAGTATCAATCTCGGAATACTTTTATTTCCCGCTTGGGGTAATGACTCTCAATTCTCAGGCTTAGGTCATTTGATGTTCATTTTTAACCTGTTCATGTGGGATTACCCTATTGGATTCTATTTTGACTTTTGTCTCTGGGCCTTCCGATCGACTCTCTTTATTGCCCCAAAGACTCAATCCTCAAACATTAGTCCTCATCCTTTGGAAGCTGTGGCGATATTCGAAGTTCTTAAATTCCTTTCAGATTGCTTGGTTCATCCTCATGATTATCGTATTTGCTTGATCTATTCGAAGACTACTCATTTTAGTTCTCAATATTTTCTCCTTTTGTATATTCAAGCCTTTTCTATTTGTCCCGCTAGTATAGTACAAGAGTATTTTCTTGAGAATTTAACGTATTTCAGAATGCATCTAACTATAGGAACATTTTTCTTTCTCTCTCTTTTTCTTGTTTTTTTTACCACTAAAATTCTCTGGTGTAAAAACTAAATTAAATTTAGAAAATTAAAATATTTTATAAAGTTTAATAAAAAGGTAACCTTTTTTGAAAATAGGTAACCTTTGGTGTCAAAATTCCTTTTGAGTTTGTTTGAAAAATATTTTTTAAAGTTTATAATTTTTAGTTTTAAAATTGATTTCAAATAAAATTATTCATATATCATCATTTATAGTATTAATTTTTTATATTTTTTATAAAATTATCTAAAATAAAAATCTTATATATTTAAAATTATTATGAATAACTTTGTTTATGGTGATATTCATATATTAAATAATACTTTAGTGTACTTTATTATTAGAGTTTAATTCTCATTTTTAGAATTAGGACTTTTATCTTATGCCTATAAATATAGAATTTTGAGAAAGCAATGTATAAACCTACTTTGATAATACAATACAAGTCTTTTTTTTGTTTCTCATCTTTGTTCATCTACTTTATTCTTGTTTTTTACTTTATTCACAACAAAAATCATTTTTTGACAAAAATATTTTTAGGTTTCGTTCTAATTTTGAAATTATTTTAGGGTCAAAAGCGATTTTAAAACTAAAACAATGCATAATTTATAGCTTTTCAGGTCACAGGTGTTTTAGTTTGGTTTGAAAAGTATTTTTCAAAAGTTAAAAACTTTTAGCTTTTAGTTTTTTCAAAAACACTTTTAAATAAAATTACCAATTTATCTTCGTTTATATCTCTAATCATTCTATATTTTAAAAAATATATCTAAATAATATTTATCTATCAAAAAATATATTTTAATAATAATATCAAATACATGTATTTAAACTCATAAAAAAATATTTTTCTAAAACATTTTTAAAAATAATATCAAATTAATCTTTAAAATTTATTTTTAATTTTTTATTATATCTTTTAGAAACAATATTAAATTTGTTCACTTAAGACGAAGCATGTGCATAAACGGTAGGTGAATTCCTCGACTTCCTAATCGGATTCAAATCCTAATATATTAAAATAATTATAATACTAAATATTATTATTATAATCAAAAAATATCTTATAATAACTTTTAATCCTTTTAACAGTATATAATTTTTTATAGATATAATAATTAAATTTTAAAATTTTAAAATAATATTATTTATTTGGATATTTTTTAAGTTTTATTTTTTAAAATAATAATTATATCTTATAATATTTAAACTAATAGGTCCTTGGGGGACCATGAAAACATACTTTTTAAACTCGTTCCATCCACTTGTTGCACCTCATCTTCCTGCTTCTACAGAGTAAAACAGAGCGAGTACAGCGTACAGACACTGCTCTGTTTTTGTCTTCATTAGTCAGCTTTAATATCTTTCTTGTCAGCCTTAATAATTTCCCTGCTTTGGCAGACTACCTCGGGAAACACACCAATCTGAATCCTACGGTTCAAGAGAAAGGATACCAAAATCAGAAACCAAATTCAAAAAATATATTTATGGGATTTTTGAGAAATATTGTTTTTTAATTTAAAGTTTAAAGATATAAAACATATTTTAAGAATATAATTATAATAATTAAAAAGTATTATATTTTTTAAATTTTTTATTAATAAGATTTAAATTTTAATAAAGAGATCACATGTTAAATTAAAAAAATTGAGTTATATAAAAATAAAAAAGACCAATCATTCTTTTATCTAATTATTGATTTACATCTCAAATTTCTTAATTTGACTTAAAATGATATTACAGATGACGTCTTCAATAAAATTTAAATTTACATGTAACGTGTTTTAAAGTTATTATAGTTTTTTTTCTTAAATCTCATTTATAGGACAATGTATTTTATATATTCTTAAAATTTAAACTTTTAACAGTTTCATCATATAGTGAACAATACGGGTGGGCAAAAAATTTGATTACCCGATAAATTTTTATCTAGTATTGATTTTGGTGAGAGTAGGATTAGATTCAAATTTTAGGTCCTGGTCATAACCGGAATATAGACTAGATCTTGATTTTTGGACTTGGTATCCGATGGATACCCAATAAGACCGATATCAATATCAAATATTCGATATTATTTTTTGTGTGTTTATTTTTCTTTTCAAATTTTCTATTTATGTATGAATATTATGAGAATTACTAGTTTTAAAACATTAATTTTTAAGCTTACAATATTATAATTTTACTATTTAATATTATTGGTGATTAAATTTTTTTCTCCAATTACTCAATTTTTTTACGAATAAACTAATTGACTGGATACCCGATATTAGAATCGATTCAACCAATAACGGGACCGATTCTTAAAATTTAGGATCCGATATGACTAGAAACGAGACTAATTCTAATTTTCAGAAATCGATAGTTATCAAGATCGAGACTAATTCTATTCAAATTGGCCAGGTATCCAGTTTTATCCGCCCCTAATGAGCAAGACATCTGTACTTTTATTGCTAAAGAAAAAATATTATCGTATAATAATATTAAAATATTAAAAATGTATTTAATACAGACATTTAAATTTATATTCAAAAGTTAATATTTTGTTTTAAACTTTTCAGGTTTAAACAAACCGTCAGGTTTGGTCAATTAACCTACCTTGAACCGGTACACACTATAATATTTTATTTTTTTCATTTTTTAATATACTAAAATATTATAAATCAATATCTATTTAATTTTTTTAATCTTTTTAATAACCCATATCATACATACTTTTTTAATAATTTTTATACTTTATATTAAAAAAATTTAAATATAAAATTTTAAAAATTATAAATATAATATATTTTTAAATTTAAGATTTATAATTTATAATTTAGAGTAAAAATTAAAATTTAATTTTGAGTATTAACATATATAAAAATACATAGAAAGAGACTAATTTTTTTATGTATATAAAATATTTATATTTTAATAAAATTAAATAATAGTGACATTAGAACATTCATCAGATTTTTTATTAAAATATTATTGCTAGTTTTTTCTTTTAGTTTTATAATTCATTTTTGACCGGAACTCCACTTTCCTTGTCCCTCTCTATATAACTCTTTCCCCTTCGTTGCTCCCCTCTCATCCTTCCCCCTAACACTTTCTCTCTGCTTCTGCTATCCCCGTTCTCTGTTTCCTTCCGCTCTCTCAATGGCTGAGCAGACGCCATTAAAGCGCCAAAGAGAAGAAACCCAGATTCCAGATGAAGAAACAAAGCGCAACAAGTCATACAATCACATCCTCTCTCTGCTTGAATCAGAAGAAGACGAGCCAAACCAAGAGTTGTCTTCTCTTATCACCACTTTACAGCAAGAACTTTCGTCCGACTCTGTTTTTGACAACACCTTCCTTTACCCAACAACTGATACCTTAGAAGCCGACCAAGAAAACCCTAGGCCTGCAACCCCAACCGAGACGGCAAACCCTGTCACCGGCACCGCAGAAGATGGAGAAAACCAGGATAGTAAAGAGCAAGTCATACGGCATTTGCTTCAAGCTTCTGATGACGAGCTTGGGATTCCCAACAGAGAAGATGGTTTTGAGTTGGAACAGGGTTTTGAGAATGGAGGAAATGGGTTTGCTTTTTGTGATGGGCTGTGGGAACTTGAAGACGAGGCTGCTAATTACTATACCTTGTTGCAGTCTGAACTTTTCCTGTAGAAATGTGGCTTTTGTAAGGATGGAAATAGAAGGTAGGGGTAAAAATTAGAAAGAAACGAAAACTAAGGGGCTGTGAGGGGAAATTTGAAACATGAAGGCTGAATTTTTGGGTTGTTTCATTTTAGAATTCCACTTTGAAAATATTGGAATTTCCCCTCTGTTTCTTTGTTGTTTAGGAACTTGGATTTTAGGAAACGGTCGTAGGAACTTTCTTTTTTTTTGTTGGTTACGAATTTTCGAGGCATTTTTAAATTAATATTTTTTTATTATTTAATTATGGAATATTATATTATTTAATTATAGAAATTATTTTCATCCGGCGTTATTTGAAAAAATAAATTTAAATTATTCATGTAGGACTATTTATCATTTTGCAAAATCCGTTTAAAGAATCTACTTATAGAAAGCAATTTTTTTTTTAATTTAGAATAATTTTTTAGATTACCTTTTATAATATTTGAAAAAACGAACTTGCGTTGTACGTACAGTGAGTTTAATGAAAAAATTGAAATATAAGTTTATAAGCAGGTTTGATGTTTTTTTTTCTGAGTTTTATTTTTTCATTTTAAAATTTATTTAATTTTATACTAGTTTATAACCATTGAACGAATAAAATAAATATAAAAAATTAATAATAAAAACATAAAATTATCGCTTAAATAAAAAAAGTAAAAGGAAATATTCTCCTATACTTTATAATTTAGCTTGTTTGTGCCTTTTATTAAGTAACCTTCCTAAGGTACAATATTTTAGCAAGATACATCCCAATCAGTCGGTGCATGCTTTGTGATTTTTTTTATTATCGGTATTTAATATATTGGTCAATTAATTTTAATTAAATTTTATACAAATTAAATATTAAAATAATTCTTTTAATCTATTTTTTTCATGTACAATACTATAATTCAAATATCTAACCTTTTTAATAAACAAAATACCTTATCTCACTAGATAAGTCATAATACTATACCTCCAAATTTAAAAATTATGCCAATTTTAAATTTAATATCTTTAAAAAACCACTCGCACGTATTTATCAAACCATTTTAACTAGTTCTTTATGCGCAAAACTAAACTTCGAAACCATTTTCAACGCAAATTTTACCTCATTTATATTATTTTGTATATAATAGTACTAACCTCAACCGAAATATAAATCCCAATATAATACCTCTATGTTTAAAATTTACGAAAATATTTTAATTATCATATATATATATAAGAAGAGATCTAGTATAAAACTCAACTAGTTTTAAATTAAAATTAATTGAGTTTTACGTATCTCATCCCATATATATATATATATTTATCCCAAATAAACTAAAATTAAATTATACTAATAATCACTAAAGTTTAAGTAAATTCTACTTCAGTCTCTAAAGTTTTAAAAAATTATGTTATGAGCGTTTACATTCTTGATAAATCCCACAAAATATAATTATATTATAACTACTCGTTTTAGTGACAACCTCATATGTAGGGATGCTTATTGAGCAAGTGGTTGTAAGTTAAATAATATTAAATTCGTACACATAAAAAAAAATGTTTGATTTAATTCATTTCTTATTAAGTTCGTTAAAATATTTTCTTGCTCAACTTGATCGTTGCTCATTAAGCTTAATTTATTGCTCATCAAGCTCACTAAAAAACTTGTCTTAATTTTTATTAAAAATAAAATATAATAATACTATATGGGCAATAATACTAACATAAACTAATAAATTTAACAAACGAATATCAAACGAGTATATAAAACACTTTCAAAATCTATATCTGAAAGTAACAATTCATAAATATACTAAATTAATATATTAAAATTAAAATAATAATTCACAAATTAATAATTATTATTTAGATTTATTTTCTGAATAAAATAATTTTAAAATAATTATTAAAAAATATTTTAAATATTAAAAATCTATTCACGAACTTATCGAGTTAAGTTGAATTTTGTTGAATTAAAATTTTGAATCAAAATTTAAATCAAATCAATCTAAATTTAATATTTATTAAATTTTAACCGAATTAAATTTAAACGTCTGCGGAACTCGTTAACCAATTATACTCGCATGTAAACAAAGAAAAAAATAATTTGAGTATTACACTGTATCTAAAACATCAGTTTGATTTTTTAATCATTGCTTTTAATAGTAAGAAAAACAATTGCGAAGCTTTTCTCTGGAATCGCAGAAACGGTAATGCAAGTGGTGGTATTTACGTTTCCCGTTGAATTTTGCTTGACAATGGCATTACGCCCGCTCACCAAAATCCTGCCTTGCTGTTGCTGCCGTTGCCGCCTTCTAGCTAACAAACTCGAGCATTGTTTGCTGTAAACCCTGAAATGATGCACTCCTTTAATCGGATTGTCAAATCCTTCATAAACCCAACCCTCAATCCAATTCACTCCAGATATATCAAACCCCACTCGAATCCCGATACCCTTTTCAAATCTCTGTCCTCTAAACCCCTTCAAAACCACAAAGACAATTCCTGGAACGATGCCTGAGAAACAGCTTGTCTCCCAATGACATTTCTCCCAAGAACATAGCGCCCTGGGAAGCCGACGTTAACTTCCCTTCCTTGGAAGACTTGACAAAATTGGCGCTTTCATCGTGTTAGACTAATAGCTTAGTTGCTAATTGGTTAAGTTGTTATTAAAGTTAGTTAGAGAATTTGTTCTAGCTTGGGTTATAAATACCCGATCTTTCTATTGAATTAGAAAAACTTTCATTCTGTGTTTGTAATAAAAAACAGTCTACCTTTACTTTCACTCTTCATCATCTCTTTCGTCAATAACATGGCTCCATTTTCACATGGTATCAGAGCTGAAGATCTTGACGTGGTTCTCTTTCGTTGTCGCCTCTCAGATCTGGTTCTACTTTCCTGTTATTTCTCCATCCGTCCATTTGGATTTTTCTGCCTATGTTAGTGCTACTTACTTTATCTCCGTTTTGTTTTCTTAGCCGAAGTTTCAATTAAGCCACAGACTACTTCACCGATTGCTACTGGAATATGATCTTGGTGTCCTTTCCGACGTGCTCTCCTTTTATCTTCGGGAAGGTTCAGATTTTCAATTCTCTCAGTTTCTTTCTTCGATTGGAATGCTTACTCAGAGTGACTCATTGGAAACAGAGTATGTTATTTTTTAGTTGATCTTGTTTTTTGGCTTGTGGTTTGCCTATCAAGTGTTTATTAAAATGACTCAAGGAGATTCAAGCGAGTCTGATATTTGAAGGTTATGGCCTGCAAGCCTTCATTTGTCAACCCATTCACCAAATGATTTCAAGAGAGGGTAACTACGACCAATAATTTCTGCAGCTTATTTCGAAATAGGACCTATAAAAATTTCAAGCTCTTTTAAAAACCAAAGCCTGCTTTCTTACGATGTCACGACTACTTCTTCATAGCATTTAAGGTCTGCGACAAGTGAAGTTACCTTATCAGAGTATGCTTTCTTTGTCATTTGGTTTTTCAACCATTGTCGATTGCTGCGATTTTGACCAATCCACTAAGCTCGATGATCTACATAGTAAGATTGTTAATTGAATCAACACTAGCGTATACCGATCTTGCTTATGTTGGAAAAATGAAGTTGAATATGTCTTCGATGCGAAAGCTTGGTTATGGATTTTTCTGGTTTCAATCTCTGTCTTGTGGTAATCAATATGTTGTTCTTAGATATTTTCTGAATAGTCCTTAAGTATCTTTTCACTTATAAGTTCAAGTATACTGATGATGGATTATTTGGTCATTGGATTGGCATGAGTTATTGTTGAAGTTGTCCTCTAATTTGGTACTGATCTAATTGGTATTGTTGAATACTGATCTTTGTTAACAGTTTGAGTTGCTCTATTTGTCAGTTTGAAGTTCTGATTTTTCACCATAGTACTCATAGGCACTTGATGCTTCACTGCTCAAGTTTTTTATGAAAGAAAATCTCTGAGAAGTGTTAAGTGTTTAACAGCCTTACACTTCGTTAACCAGACATAAGAGGGTATTTTCTTGCTCGAAGGTGAGCTTTAGACTATACTTGAAAGCTTGACGCTTAACGGCTTTGTTTTCAACAAAAAGATTGTTTGAATAAGTGAAGAAGAAGATCAATGAAGAAATCAATTTGAAGAATTAAAAGAAAAAAAAGTGAGTGAATAAAGCTTGAAGTGATGAAGAAAAATTAGCTCCTGGTGCTTGACATATGGACAAATGCAGCGCCTGCAACAAGTAGCTACAAAAGCGGGAAAAATCCCATTTTAGAGAATTCAAATAGCTGCAATGGTCCTCGGCACCGAGGATGAAGGCAATGCTAGAAGCAGCACCCATGAGAAGCGCATGTTGCAGGCAGAAAGCAACAACAAATGCAACAAAAACGAGGCCACCCAGTAGAGGTCCAAGACTAAAAAGTAACAAAACAAAGAAACCAGAAGCATCCTCGGAACTGTAATCGTGACTGAAGTTCTGGAACAGAGTGCTTAGTGCTTGCATGAAAGCTACTGAAATTGTAAGGGTATCAGTACTTGTTAAGGAAACTAAAAACTGAAGAGCAAGGTTGTTTACACAGGATGAGTGGCAAACCGACATGAGAGCATTGGGGGTTGATTCACTTGCCAAACAAGAAATTTAAGAAGCAGGGTGAATGTTAGACTAATAGTTTAGTTGTTAATTGGTTAAGTTGTTATTAAAGTTAGTTAGAGAGTTTGTTCTAGCTTGAGTTATAAATACCCGATCTTTCTATTAAATTAGAAAAGCTTTCATTCTGTGTTTCTAATAAAAAACAGTCTACCTTTACTTTCACTCTTCATCATCTCTTTCGTCAATACCATGGTTCCATTTTCACACATCGGACGTCGATGCAGAAACCAAGGCCTTCGTTGAAGATATGAATGAGAATTGGAATGAGAAGCGAAAGTCACCCAAGCAGAGGCAGAAAGAGGAGGCTGAAAAGGAAAGGGGGGGTCGGTTGTATAGTTTAGAGAACATAAAGAAAGATTATAAGTTGAAGAAACAGAGAATCCATGTTGGGTTGTGGATGAAGGAGATTGACAAATTGGAAGAAGCTAAATTGGGGGATTCTGCTGATGATATCGATAGATTGCATGATAGCTGCTCTGAGTATCTCTCTTTTCTGCTCCTTGTTCCTTTTCTATGTTGGGGTAAATTAGATATCTTGGTTTTTGATATGTTCCATTTCCATAAATATTGAAACTTGAATGACCATGTGATCTTTTGAGGTTATATGTAAGACTGTAATTGTTTGTCTTCATATTTAATACATGTGTATATTGTGAAGAGTCAAAGACTCTGCCATTGTTGACTTCATTTAAATCCCTCCGTCCCAAAGTATTTCTACCCCCAGTCCTCGTGATTTCACACCTTTTTTCATTTTGGTCCCTAATCAGACTCTAATCGTTATTTTCAGAACGGTTTAATTATTTTCCAGTCCCCACATGTCTCTAGGTGATCTTTCAGGCCCTTCCCCACTTCCAAATAGCTAATCACTGATTATAAATAAAACGTGTTTTCCTCTCAATTTTGACCCAAGATTTTATCTTTGTTTTAATTCGATCCTTACAGTAGTGTTTTTGTTATATTTCACTTTATTTCATTTTACTCCATACATTTATTTTATTTCCTTTTTGTTACTGTTTTATTACACATATATTTATTTTTGTTTAGTTTATGTTGCTTATTTATTCATTCATGTTTATTTCATTATTTACATGTGACATGCATTTTACTTAAGCACTTTACTTATTTACATGTATTTTATGCATTTTTTTTATCTTTTATTTTTATCATATTTATTTTTGTCATGCCTTTATTTATGCTTCATATTTATTTGCCTTGTATTGTTTATACTAATTTTGCATATGTTGTAATATATTTTGGGTTATTTATTTCATTGTACATATTTTATTTGTCATACATATATTTATTTACATTTGTTGCGTATTTGTTTTATACATTTTATTATGTTTTTTTTTTTTTTTAAGTTTATCATGTTTTACATATTTTATTTATGTTTTCATTTTATGTATATATATATATATATATGTTGTATATATTTGTATTAATCATGCTTGTATACTTTGCATTAATTTTTTATTTTTGCTCAACCTACAACCACCACATTTAATTAACGAACCTAAGAAAAACGTCTTTATTTGGTCATAACGGACTCGTGTTCTAATTTAGTGGTCGCGGTGTATGCGTTGTCTTCGAATAATGACACGGTAAAAATAAAACTTAATTCGAATTTTTAAACAAATCGTAATTTAAACGTCACTTTAAAACTTAAAATTTCAAAATTAATTAAGCAGTTATTTTGATAAATGTGTCAATTTTGGGAGGTTTTTAAACTCTAAATCCGTTTTTAAACCGTAACCGACTCTCGAACCCGTCTTTTTTGAATCTCTATTTTCCCGGTGTCTGGTCTACCAAAAGTGACCGGTGGTGACTCCTAACTTTTTTAAACCCTAATTTCAAAATTCTTTTTTAATTTCAACCCCAATTTTTAAATTTTCCCTTTTCAATTTAAAACCCCTAAATTCCTTTGTGAATTGTTTTTCCTAAATTTTTCAATTCTTTTTTATTAGGTGTTTTCAAACCCTAAATTAAAATTCTTATGTTTTAACCTAAATCCCTAATTTTTCAACTTTAATTCTAATCCCTAAATTTTGAAAATAAACCTTAATTTCAAATTTTAGATCAAAATCTCAAATCTTTTAATCTTTAAACCTAATTCTTAATTTTAGGATAATTTCGATTTTTTTAATTTTTATTTTTTAAAATAATAACTTTTTTTCAAACATTTAATTTTTAACGATTTTAAAATGATCGCTACAAGATGAACCGTAAGCGCCTAGCTTCTATCAAGTAAGTTCCCACCAAAGTCATATCAGGCAATTGGTTTTCCAAGCGATGTGACCAAATGCACAGAGCATCGCCTTCAATGATTGCATCGAGCCAAGCCAACGACAAACTGCAGCTCCGGCATTGAAGGCATCATCTACATTAATTTTGATGGTCTCAAGCATCGGTTTGCACCATCGAGGAAGTCTAGTTCAAGGTGCGGTTGAGATGCTAGCATTAGCATCCAAATAATCCGATTCCAGCAGCCTAGCATTAGCCCTACAAAGGAGGACTATCAAAAGCGTAAACTGCTCTCGTTCAAGAGTATTCGAAGCATGTTCGAGCTAGCTCTTTCATGTATCCCATGAAAAGTCGTTTTTAAGATTTTAGTAGTTTAAGGGTGAATTTAAAAATTATATCATTACTAATAAATGTTAAAAACCGAATTTAAAATTATGTCCTTAATAAAAGTATTAAAAGAAATTAGATCTCTAATAATAAGAATAAAAATAAATAAAGTTTAAGAATATGTCCTTAAAAGTAAATATTAAAAAAATTATAACCCTAATAACAAGTACTAAAAATTGAACTCCTAATAGTGGATCCATAATAATAAATATCGAAAAAAATATTATGCCCTTAATTAAAAGTAATAGAAAATTAGCTCTCTAACAATAACATATATTGAGAAAAATGAGAGTCCTAATAATAAAGATTAAAATAAATAAATAAATTTTAATTGTATTCTTATAACAAATATCAAGAAAAGATTGAATCGCCAATAACAATTATTATAAACTTTTGGACCTTAATAATAAATATTAAAAATAGTTTGACTCTTAATAAAAAAATTTAAAATTAAATCTAAAAAATAAATATTAAAAAATAAAATTATAATATCAAATATTTAAAAAAAAATATTGGGCGGACTCCCCTCTTGTCCTTGCCCAAAGTGTATAGTGCGGTGTTGACTTGACTCTCGTATACGAGAAATTATATTATAGGTCATTCCCACCACGTCATTTATGGACTAATCAATAAAAAATATTTATTTAATTATTTTTTCACCTCATTATTTTTACCGAATGAATCTTAAAAAATGCAATGACTTACTCAAAACCCTTGTCATTTAGCGCAAAAGTCTAAGTTTCTAAAATTAGGTTACCTAAAAGTGGATTACTTACTCAAAACCCAGGTCATTACACTACTAATATTGTGTTCCATCGTGAAGAAGTGATTTTAGTTTGTTTTTAATTTAAAGACAATATAAAATTATCAATCAAGAATACAAAAGGTGTATAATAGTAGAGGTTGTTGTCAATTGAATATTTTTAATAGTAGAAGTATAAAATTATAAATCAATATATTATTTTTTTTTAATTCTCAAATGTTTTATACTAAATTATAAATGATTATATTAGAATAAATCATATACATAATAGATTGTAGTATGTCTCATTGAAAACCTTCATAAATCTAAATAAAGAAAAATAGCACATACTACAATACCTATCGAACCAAAACACAACAATTAAATGAGAAACCAAACAAACTAGGAAAAGAAAAAGTGTTGTAAGAACTATAATCATCCTCAAGAAGAAGGAACATGATCTCACTTGGGAGAGAATCTAAAATTATGACTTAGAAATTTAAAGGAGAAGCTAGTTTGACAATATAGTTGGTCACCCTATTACACGTTCAACCCACATGTTTAAAATGAATATTTCATATTCTTTCGATCAACTCCCAAATGTGTAAAAGGATAGATAGATAAAGACCTATTATGTGTTCGAATATCTAATAACAAACGAAAAATTTCTTGAAAATCAGTTTTCACTTCGATTTAACAAATATTCTTGTTCCATATAATCGATAAACCAATCAGAATACTCTACGACTCTGCCTTTAGTGTCGTATAAAATGCCTACATACTTTTAGAATCCCATAATTAATAATAATTTAAAAATATGAGTTTGCATTTGCTTATGCGTATAAATACTTTCAAATATAATTAGTGTCACAGTTAGAAATTAACGTGTAGAACTTTGTTCTTGGAATTTTAAATTGTTTCATTATTTTGAGAATGAAAAATTTTGTTTTAAGTACTTAATGAGGCATGTTTAGAGCACTTTTATATAAAGGTGTTTGTTAAATGAGTTGATCGTAAGTCGGTCAGTTTTTAATTCGTGTTCGTTAAAAATATTTATTATTCGACGTGATTTATTGTTTATTAAGCTCATTGAAATTGTGTCTGTCTCGTATTCAATAAAAAATTATAATTCAACTTGACTCATTGCCCGTTAAGCTCATTAAACTTGACTTATTGTTGGTTAAGCTCATTAAAAAGTGTACTTTGTTTTTTTAACTAAAAATAAAATTAATAATACTATACGAGGTTTAATATTATCATAAATTAATAAACTTAATAAAAAATATATAAAGAGTGTTATGAATATATTTATTCATGGTGGATATCCATATATTAAGTTAAAGTTTAATGGGCTTTATTATTAGGGTTTAATACCCATTGGAATTAGGATTTTCATCTTATGCCTACTTTGAGAATATAATAAAATCTCTCTCTTTGTCTCTCATCTTTGTTCTCCTATTTTGTTCTTATTCTTTACTTTATTCACAACACGTTATCAGCACGAGACTCTAACCAACGGAGGTGTTTGTCGTTCGAATCTTGAAGGAGTTATTGAAAAAATTTGTTATTGGCATAAATCAAAGATAAGTTCTTCTCCCTCAATTATATTTTAATTATCTGTTATTTTTCTCTCTTGATTTTTTATTTGATTTTTAATTTATTAAAATCTTTGGTTGTTTGGTATTTGTGTAGCGATAAAGTGACTCAAAAACCGTGATTCTTGTCGACAATTCCCGAAAAAGATTTTAACAAGATATTGGTAATTAAATCTACCATATATTCAAATTAGTGGAAAGTTCGGTATGTTTTATTTATTTAATTAGAGACTTCTTTTATCTTTATTTATAACCAATATTTGTTTATTTTATTATTATGGTGAAAGTTTATGTTTTTAATCATGTTTAAAGTATTATATGATATTAGAACAAATATTAAACCTTTAATTAATATGTTCTTTGTTATGTTGGTTTAATCCGAGTATATTGTCTGGACATCCCGTTCTACGAGGCTACTAGTCTCAAAGGAGGTTCTTTTTAAAGGACCTTGTGGACTGGTTTAACAACGCCACGTATAAGGATTAAATTTTTGTTCCTTGTATATATTGTATATATATTGGTTGATAAATTATTATTTAATAGTATGAATATTATAAAGTCTATATTTGCTTGAAAGCAATTTTTTTGGGATCGAAAAACTCGACTATAGACTTCTCCCAAGTGCAAGTTACGAAAATCGTCTTGATCAAATAATTTTTATGGGAGGCATTCCCTGAAATGAATGCATGCATGATGCTTATTCCATGCAATTATTGAATTTATGACATTCCTTAAAGTGAATGCAAGCATGATGATTATTCCATGCGATTATTGGATTTATGACATTCCTTGAAGTGAATGCAAGCATGATGATTATTCCATGCAATTATTGGATTTATGTTATTCCCTGAAGTGAATCAAGCATGATGTTTATTCCATGCAATTATACAAGCATGATGTTTATTCCATGCGATTTTTGAATTTGTTTCATTCCTTGAAGTGAATGCAAACGTGATAATTCACTATATGGTTAGTGAATAAAACTCAATTATGTGACAAAGTATCATTGATGAGGATATGTTAGAAAAATATACTCCACTTTTCACACATTAATGTTATCTTACAGACACAATATCATACAAGGGTTTTAAATACCTATCAGTCTCCGCTACATTCCCTGAAGTGAATGTGATATTTTATAGCGGAAAGAATAAATATAACATTAGTAATTGTGATCATGATTGAGATCATAAAATAGACATGGATAAGCTGATTATTTTTAGAATACTTATATCCACAAGAAGTGGAAATATAAAGATGACAAGAATGATAGAGATCATATTAAAGTCTTTATGGACCAATGCTATGGTATAAACCATTGATCTTGTATTTGTCAAACACCGAAGTATTATAAAGTTTATCCATAATCATGAATGATAAATTAAAGAAAATATAAACAGATTTTCTTTGTGGCGAAAATAATGGCGTTATTGATCCAACTCAATTGGATATTGATAATTTTCTCATAATCCTTCAAGAGAATAATCCGCCATTTATTTTATTTTCTTTAGATCTTTTATTTATTTTATGTTAATTTATTTTCATTTATTATTTATTTATGTTAATTTATTTTATATATTATTTATTTATCTTTTATGTTAATTTTTCCTTTAAAAGGATATGATTACTTCCGGAATAAAATATACAATAATGTATGGCGATTTATGCTTAGCAGACAGTGCAAGTACTCATACAATACTTAAGCATAAGAAATATTTTCCCATTTAAATACAAGGGAAATATGAGTACTATATCTTAAAGTACTAAAATATCAGTGCTTCGAGAGAGCTCTTGAGAGCTTATCTTTGACCTGATTTGATTTGATGTGTCATTTTTTTAATAGTTTTCAATTTCCTGAAGTGAATGGTACAAAGCACATATTTTTCATTTCCCGAAGTGAATAAAATAAAGCACGTATTAAAAGGTGCATAATTATGCATATTTTCCCATTTTAAATGCAAGGGAATAATATAAGTACTATATCCGGAAGTACTAATATCACAGAAAGCTCCGACTGAGCAAATATGTTATTTGCCAAATGAGACTTTATCTCATATTTACAGTTCATTATGCTCGTTGAGCAAATATGTTATTGCCAAATGGAATTTTATTCCATATTTACAGTGTATTATACTCGTCAAAATGGCAAAGATATATTGAGTTTTAAAGATATTTATAGAAATATATTGAGAATATTAGTTAAAGGGATGATGACAATCTCAATATTACAAGTATAACTCAAGTCAATAATGAAATTTTGGCAAAATTATATGCACTGTCATCCATATTGTACTACCTAAGAATTAATACAAATTGAAGCTCATGCTATTATAAACTAGATGTTTACTGATTATTTTATTTGGCATGACCGGTTAGACCATCCCGGTTCAATTATGATGCGAAAAATTACTAACACTTTCATGTGGTCATTTATTGAAGAAGTAAGAGTTTCTTCAAGGTAATTTTTCTTTTGATACTTGCTATGAAAGCATTTTGATTATTCAATCATCAACAACTATGATAGAGTGCAAATCTATTAATTTTCTGGAACGGATACAAGGTGATATATATGGGCCCATACACCTTTCATACAGTCCATCTAGATATTTTATGATTTTTATCGATGCATCGACTAGATGGTTATATGTATCTTGTTATTAACCCGCAACTTAATGTTTGTGAGGCTACTTGCTCAATTGATAAAATTATGAGCATATTTTCCAGATTATCTTATAAAGACAATGGTCTTGATAATGTTGATGACATATCATTTTATATGTAGTATCACTAATTCGCATCAAAACAACAAATGATTATAAGTTCTCCCCATTATAAATGGTTTTTGGTGAGGAACTAAATATTTCTCATCTTAATTTTTTGGGGTGTGTGATATGTATTCTAATTGCTCCACCACAACGCATAAAGATGAGTTTTGTTGGAAATATATGTAAGAGCTTCTGATAGAGAATTTATTGACTATCATTTTAATGAGTCAATTTACCCAACATTAAGGGGAGAAAATAAATAGTTAGGGAAAGAAATAAGTTGAAATGAATTATCATTTTTTCTTTTTGATCCACGTAATACACAATGTGAACTATAAGTTCAATGGATAATTCATTTAGCAAATCAATTATCAGATGGTTTTGCTGACCCTAAAAGAGTGACTAAGTCACGTATACCAGCTATGTATGCTCCGATTAAATTTGATGTTATGAAAGGACAAACTCTAGTTGCTAATGAGTCTAACTTACGCTTAAAGCGTAGTAGACAAGTAAGTTTCAAAGATAAGAGATCCTCGAAAAGGAAAAATGAGCTATATTTTATGATGGTCTGATCGAGGAATCAATGATTATGAAAATCTCTAGAAGAGATTAAATGGTCTCTAACAGAGACATTGACATGACTCAGGTACCTGACAATAAAGAGATCTCAATAGATTATGCCATGTTTGGTAATAAATTGAACTGAAATTAAATCGACGTCGTTAATATATTTGCATGTAATATAACACTAGAGATTTTATTTGATGACGTGGATCATGAATCATTGTCAATTGGGCAATGTAAACAAAGAAATGATTGGGCAATTGAGGCAAAACTAAATCTCTTTTGAAAAGAGAAGTATTTGAGCCTATAGCTCGTACATTGAAATGTGTAAAGCTCGTGGATATAAACGAGCCTTTGTGAGAAAGAGAAATCAAAAGGGGAAATCATGAGATATAAGCTCATTTAGTTACACAAGGATTCTCACAAAGATATGAAATTGAATGAGGAAAATGTATTCCTCGGTGGTGGATGTAATTACTTTTAGATATTCTGGCAATAAATGAAATAGTTTCGTCTAATGGATATTGTTACATCTTATTTGTGTGAGCCTTTTGATAAAAACATTTACATGAAGCTTCTAAAAGGATTTAGACTGCCAGAAGCAGTTAATTCAAGTTCTCGAGAACATTATTCAACCATATTAAATATATCATTTATGGATTGAAAGATTTAGACGTATTTAATATAATCGTCTCATTGAATATTTATTAGCATAATGCTATATGAATTGTTTAATTTCCCCGAGCATTTTGATTAAGTGGATTAGTTCTGAATTTTTATTGTTGTCGATGATTTGAATATAGTTGAGACTCGTGAAGAGATCTCCTCAAATTCTTGTGCATCAATCGACATACAGAAATATGTTGAAAGAGACTTTACATGAATAATGCATATTCATTGATCACCCTTTTGATTGTTAGGTCTCTTAGTGTAAACAAAGATTCTTTCTACCTCAAGAAAAAGGTAATGATATTCTTGGTCTAAAAGCACAATATATACATTATTTGATCTGGAAGCATCGTATCTTAGCTGGTCCAGAAATATTATTTAAGTGCTACGAGATTATTACCTTTAAATAATTATTATGCATGAGGCAAAGCCGAAATATGTGTTTTGCTAAACATATCCAGAAGATATGTGAATGTTTTTCACAAGATAAGAAGCAAGCTATCTTATAAAGAGATAATACAAAATTTACATCTCAATGTGGATATATCAAATATGATAAAACGAAACATATTTCTTCAAGTTTCGTCCCTCATGATTTTTAGATGAATATTATTCAATGAATCATTTCAAGCAATGATTTGGAAGATTTATCCACTAGTGCATGATCTACTTCAACATTTGAAGTTTGTATTCAATATTGAATTATGAAGATTCTAAGGTCTTATGTGATATTTTCATGAGGGGGAGTAAATACGCGTTGCACTCTTTTTCCCTTAACCGAGGTTTTGTCCCAATGGGTTTTCCTGGTAAGGTTTTTAATGAGGCAACATGTTATGCGTATCAAAGAAGTGTGTACTCTTTTTCCTTCACTAAGAAATTTTCTTCCCACGAGGTTTTTATCTTAGTAAGGTTTTAACGAGACACATTATCTTCATGGATATCCAAGGGGGAGTGTTATGAATATATTTATTCATGGTGGATATCCATATATTAAGTTAAAGTTTAATGGTCTTTATTATTAGGTTTTAATATCCATTGGAATTAGGGTTTCCATCTTATGCCTATAAATATAGACTTTTGGCCTAAGCTTTGTATACAACCTACTTTGAGAATATAATAAAATCTCTCTCTTTTTCTCTCATCTTTGTTCTCCTATTTTGTTCTTATTCTTTACTTTATTCACAACAAAGAGTGTATAAACAATTTCAAAGTCAAAATTTCAAACTAATAATCTACAATTACACTAAAGTAGTATATTAAAACTAAAGTAATAATCCATTATTAATAATTTTTATTTAGATTTAGTTTTTGAATAAATCATTTTAAAATAATTACTAAAAAAACATTTTTAAAAATTAACGAACTATTCGAAAAATTACCAATCGAGTTAAACTTTATTCGTTTTAATTCGTTAAAGTCTCAAATCAAGTTCAAATCAAATTTTTATCAAATTTTAACTGAATTAAATTTAAACAACTCATAAAGTACTTAACTCATTAAACACCGCTACATAAGTAAAGTTCATCATATGTTTACTTGCCATTATTTTCACTTTTGCTTGTTTGTTTTATCAGACATGTCAAATGGTTCGGTTTCCTCTGTGCCTTTATTTAAACAGCCCAGATCGGTTTAGGCTGTAAGGATTGTATGTGAGCCCACCCCAGTTTTTATACTTTACTGAATTTAGATGGGTTTTATTTTTTATGTTTCGACTTTAAAAATATAAAATTAAATTTTATGTTTTAATCTTAAATTTTAAATTTTAAATATTATATTTTACGTCTTATAAAAATATATCTTATTTTAAATTTTTTAAACTCTAACTATAAACCTTTAACTTTAATCCTAAATCTACTTGACACTAAAAACTAACAGAGGATTTGTATTCTTAAGTTTGGTTTCTGGATGACAAATTTGGTTTCACAACTGCTAACAAGTCTATTGGTGGCAACTGGCAATGACTGGTCACCACCAAAGTTAACATGGGAACAGTGTAAACGAGGGTTCGATCTCTATTTTCCTACCTCTAAAGTTAATCCCTTGTAATTTCTCATGACACCAGACTAACTGATCTGTACTTATTTTCAACATGTTTAGTACTCTCGAAACCAATTTCAGCTCAACTTGGGCGATGAACAATGCATGATCTAATAGATTCCCACCTTGTAGCCTTTGAAACTTCTTTATTATGCAGCTCGTACTTCTCTGAATTTCCTTAAACCTTTTCTCCTTCTGCAGATGAGAAAGAAGAACGTGTTATCTTAAAGATTCAAGTCGGGGAAAACATGAAAAGTTTGTAGTCGAAGAGGTCTAGGAAGCAAAGCAAAGCAAACCTTTTGAAGATCTGCTCTAACATCCATCAACAGTTCCAAGTCAATAGGGTCATGTGGGGCAACCTGTGCTTGCTGGGGAGCCTTCGAGATCACACTCGAATCGTCTTTGTCGGCACGAATGAATTCCCATAAAACATGCATTGCTTCCTCTAGGATATCAGTTAACATTTCATCCGACACTGCATCTTCTAATTGATTTTTCGAACAATCATCTGCAAGGGCAAGAATTGTGATGCCTTGCTTTAGTATATTTTTCAAGATGCAGAAACATAGAGGATGAGTTCTTTTTAGTTACCTTTAATGAGTGGAACTTGAAGAAGATGTCGAAATGCACATCTGTTCTTTGTATAATTCTCAACTCTGGGTCTGTTTTGAAAGGGTTCATCCTCCAGAAACCTTTGCACAAGCACTTGAAAACGTTGAAACTCCCCAGCAACATGGTTATACTGATGGAAACCGAGGCTGTCGTGTTCAGACAACATTTTCACTTTTCCATATTGCCAATGAAGTATTTCCCAGGAAAGACTTACTTGTCCAACATAAACAGTCTCAAAATCGATGTACAAATCTCTAGTCACCTTCATTGCCGGGTCAGCTCCAAGCTTCCGTTGTCTGAATATCCAGACATTCTGCGACAGAATCGACTTAATTCCCGGTGCTGAAGATTTTCCAAATGCTCTACTTACTCGAACAGAGTCTTTTAATTGAAGCAAACCTTAAGACAAATAGATATGAACCTAATCTTTTAGGACATTTGTTGGTAAAGTAGTGATGGGAATAAAGAGAGAAAAAGACCCAACAAGCAATTTGAATTCTTTCTAACTATTTCTTTGTCGGAATGTGAAAAAAATCTTCCACATGTAAGCCAAATTGCATCTTCTGGTATTTAAATAAAATAGAGAAACAGAATCTGAATGTCCTAAAATATGTGATTCATACAGAAAAGCATAAACCAAAAAAGGAAAAGAATTGAAATGACTTTGGTGACTTACTGATTGCATGCATGGTCTGGGAATTCAGAATGTCCAGTTTCCTCATCTTATCACGATAACTCCTGTAAACCTTTCGAATCTCAGAAATATGATCTTTGTGGTCATATTTTTCATCAATCTTAAGTGGCCCCAGTTGTTCAACCATCTTTGGAGACTCTGATTCTTCCATAATGGTCGGAAGTCCACCGGTTCTTGCCATTTTCAGTTCCATTTTCAGCTGCTCCAGAAACTCATCATCGTCGTCGTCATCGTCATCTGACCCGTACTCTGAATCATCTTCTTCCTCCTCCACGCTTAAACCTTCTCGGGACTGTGTTCCTCCCGTTACATACATTTTTTCAGACAAGGGTTCCAATTCTATGAATTCCTCGTCGGAATCATTGATTGGACCACTTAAGTCTACTGCTTCTTCATCTGAGATGTTCCCATTGGTATTGCATTCGTGAAGTTCGTGCTCAATGTTTTCTACGTTTTGGCCATGACTTTGAGGTCTTAAGTCCTCTCTATTTGCAGATATTTCGTAAGTAATTGAGTCCACATCAACCGTGTTTCTCGGGCTAAACATGTCAATCACCGGAGTCTGGAAAAAATTGTCGAATCTCTGTTCGACATGATCACCTATGTCACTTGCGTGTTTCTCTAGACTATCGTCGTTGATGTAATTCTCAACTGCTTTTTCTTCGAGGATATGTTCTTTGTGAATCTTCACATGCTTCGGTTTCTCCGAGGACGATTCGACATTGAAATTCTCAACAGATTCGTTTGCCATCTCTTTAACATCTGTTTTGATGGCATCATGTTCTGGTTTCTCCTCAACAATTGAACTCGAAACAGAGTCCTCTGTTTCCTCATAGACTCTAACCTTTGTATCAATCGATTGTTCTTGTCTGATATGTTTCATAAAACCCCAATCGAAGGAAAACCTCAGAACAGATTCCTCCGGTTCTTTCTCCGACATGTTTTCAAGCATGAAACTTTCCTCTGTTTTCTCTTCGGCAGGCTCCTCTTTCGCAGCAGTAAAACTCTCCCTAGGACCCGTTATTTTCTCTTCGTTAACGTCATCAGCTTGAAGCTCGATTTTTCCGACATCAGCACCGGCAGCGGCTGAGGCAGATTTCCTTGAAATCGGAATTTTACCATTGCAATTGGCCAGGTCATATGAATCCAAATACAACTCATGAACAGTAAATCTCTCAGCTTTGGGTTGTTCAATGAATCCACTAAAACCATTCCTATACCAAAACTCATACTTGCTTGAGCTTGCCACCATGGAAGAATTCTCTGCTTCTCTATTCCCCTGATCAACATGATCACTGCCGTATCTTTCTTTCAACTCTTCAGACCATGAAGACCTAAAAAACACCCTAACAAAAAAGAACACGTTAATCCAATACCTTAAATCAACAATAAACCAAACCCCAAAGGACCAAACCTGAACAAGTACCCAAATCTTGATCCCAAAACAAAAGCAATGAACTTGGCGAGAAAACCCCGGAGAGAATCAACAACCGGAATCATATTTGTATAGAAAACCCCATTCATAAAAGCTGAAAGAAACTCAAGATGGGTTTTCTTCAACAAGATAAACGATGAATCTATTGACACGCATTGATTCAATCTTTCTCGATCTAGAACAGTTCCTCTCCCTGTCACAGAGGAAAAGCCAGATTTTAGAGAGAAACAGAATTGGTTTTTTTAGTCTTTAAGAAGAAAGGGCTTTGATTTCGAGGGTGATTATTTTAATCATAAAAAGACTCCACAGTTACAGAATTTGTGTTTCATGTTCTTGAAATATATGTAAGAGTTGACCGACACGTTTGGAGCAGGGTTTGGTTTTTCGTTGATGTTAAGGAGGGGGGAAGAAAGGGTCTTCCTATGGAATTAATAAATTAATTAATTAATTCTTTTCAAAGCTCTGTTTTTTATTTGTTTTGTAGTGTCAGAACATTGAAATCCTACATTGTTAGTACGTGGCTTTTTCTTCTCCTTGTGGTATTGAATACGTTAATTTAATCCATAATTATATTGTGTGATTTGGAAAGAAGAAAAAGGGAAAGCTAAATTAAAAGTAAATTGGATTCATCGGTTTAAGTTTAAATACTGAAAATTTAGAATCTTTTTAATGAAAGGTAAATAAAAATTGATTTAATTAAATTAAATTTAACTCTTTAATTTGATTTGAATTTAAAGAAAATTTGAATAAAAAAGTGAGATTCGTCAATTGAAAAAATTATTTTTAATCAAAATTGAGTCCTTTAAATATGTGTGATTTTTTTATTTTTTCAAGTTTGCTTTAAATTATTTTTTTTGTCTAAATTTAAATTGTATGTTCGTCTATTAACATAGAATATCTACGTAATTTTAGTTTAATTTAATTATTTAATTATTGTTCCTCTATTGACTAATTGTAAATTTTTATTATTTTTTCTTTCTATCAATTATTTAGTTATTTTATACTTTCATGAATATTTTTTAAATTTTTTAAATAATATTATAAATATATTATGTGATACTATTACTGAGGACCAGGACATATCTTGACGGGTTCGCTGCTATGGCTAGCTATGACTAGAGAACAGGAGGCTGAGGAAACAGTTTTTTTTTACTCCACCACCGACTAGTTATAGGGCAGGGACAAATTACGTAGGGCGAGGAAGAGTAATCGTTTTTACTTTTAAATTTTTTTATTTAATTTCTTTTAAAAAATAATTTTTTATGAATTTGTATCTCTACTTCTAAACATCTACGTTTTATTTTTTTCAATCTTAAATTTTGACTCCATCTTTAGGTTAGGGTATATCTTGATAGTTGATTATTTCGATGTTTTACGTGTACGTAGATGCACTTGATGTATTACGTGTCTTTTTGATATTATTATCCAAAATTTATTTTCATTTAGGGTTAAAGAGATTTTTAATAAGATTATTAATAATAGTTAAACCCTTTTTAATAAAAATATAATATTATGAACTATAAATTTATATATAGTTATAAAAATTGTTTAAATTAAAATTAATATGTTAATAATATTATAAATATTTATAATTAAATTTAAATATAAATTTAAATAATTTAATTCAAATTTCATAATTTCAGTTTAAAATTTTTAAATAAAATTTAAATGATAAAATAAGACTTCTTAAATTGATTAACTTTAATTTTTACTAAGTTAATTAAATACTCACTCATGTTCATAGTATTTGCACTTTAAAAATAAAATAAAAAAAAGTCTACCAAAAATTTATTAATTATAAAATAATTATTGAATTTTTGATTTTGTTATAAATTGTGCATCGGATCATTATTATTGTCAACTGAGATGATTTGGCAGATGAAATTAATGGGTAACATGTTTGATCCATGATCCATCAATTATAACTACACTTTTATTTTGATATTTTTTTAATATTTCTAAGTGATAATTTTATTTTCTTAAAATTTTTATTTTTTAAATATATATGTGAAAATTGTAACTTATGTTTAAAATTATATAAATAATTAAAATTTCATAAATTTTGTAAATATATATTAATTCTTTAATATATACATGGACGGAGTTAAGATTAAATTTTAACAAGAGTCAAAATATTGGTTTACAAGAGTTTATTAAGTATTTAAACTTAAATTTTATGGGACAAGGACTACTTTATCTAATATTTCAACTTAAAAGGATCTAAATTAGTATTATACCAAAAATTTGAAGATATATACTTAATCTTCTTTAGTTTGATCCCTAATTGATTATATATTTAATAAATTCTTATATTTTTAAATTTAAATATTTATTTTTATACAAATTAAATTATTATTTAAACCAAATTTTAAAACGGTGACCGAAACTCCTTCGAGTTCAGAAAGAGTCTTTCGACTGCCAGTACGCAAAGACTGTTCCACTGCTGGCTAATTTGTTAAAATATTTTCAATTCAGGGAACTATTAATTTTCACTTCTACTTATTTATTTAGTTGATTAAATTATAGTTATTAATACAAATAAAATTTTCCATTTCCACAAGGATTCCATTTCCCATTCAAAAGATCCTCCAAGAAACTGTTTTTGGCTTGGCTCCAACGAAGTCACGATCCTCATCAAATGCCGACTTCCTTTGTTCAAATTAAAATGGATGGTTCTGGTAGGTGTTGGTCTTGCTTTCCATTTTCTTTACAACCCATGTTTTTTTCAAAACAAAAGAAAAGTAGATTCGGTCTGAGAAACGTGTGTCCTTTGTCTGAAATAAAAGAAGAAATTATGTACATTAGTTAACAAAAAAAAAATTCTACGACGGGTGTATCGTTAAATAACACTAACGTTGAATATTATTAAATATTATTAAATTAATTAATAAAGATTAAAAATTTTTAAAGAACCAACATATAATTAATAATTACTTAAAATAAAATTTTAATTAAATTATTTTTTATAAAAAAAATACATGGGTGGTCACTCAATTATCATCTTTTTTTATATTTCGGTCACACAATTAAATTTTTCATCAAATTGATAATAATATTTTATTTCGTTACTGTTTTATTCATCGATCGTTAATTTAATAGAGATTATAACACGACATGGTTTAATAATAATTTTACTCTAAAATTATTATGTTATATCAATTTAATCCTAATAAAAAATAATTTATTAAATATTTAGTCTAACTTTAAATTCTCTTTTTTTTCTCTATAACATATGATATTCTTCTTTTTTTTCTTATTTTTAAGAACCAAACAAAGATCTATAACAATTATCATAAACTCGTCAAATTTTAGATCGATTCTTATCTAATTATAAATATTTATAAAATGATTTTTATCAGATTTTTAAATAAATACTTTCACTTCAAACATTATTTCAATTTATGTATATAAAGTAAAAACATTTAAAAATTGACATTTTAGTGTTTTAATCTAAAATTATTATTTAATATTATTTTTGGTGTTCGACTTACTTGGTAGACTCATCCAACAAATAAACAACGTGAGGGACATAATGCTTTAGATGACAATCAAATGGGGGAGTTGATCGTAAGTCGAAACCGCATGTTTGTTTAGTGGGATAATTGAAACTCCTATAATATTAAATATTAAGTTTTAAATATTTAAATTTTAAGTATATAAATAAAAAATAGATTAAAACAATTATCATCGTAATAATTTTTGAGAAAATAATTTATATATTGACAATAAAATTTTTTATACGTATAGGTTCACTTAAAAATGTAAAGGTTTAGTTTAGGTATTTAGATTTAGAATTTAGATTTTAGGAGAAAAAATTTAGATTTATAAGATTAGAGTAATGACGGAATTCTCTTGATGCTCAAGCCCTAACTCATATTTTAAAATTTGATTTAAAAAATAATTTGATACCTTTGAAAATAATAAAAAAATATTATTTGGCACATGTAAAATTAAATATTTAAAATTAAAAATATAAAAATTATTAAATATATAATCAATTAGAGATCAAACTAAAGAATAATATTATTTATCAAACTAAAGAAAAATGAGCATGTATCTTTAAAATTTTGGCTTAATTCAAAAATAAATACTTAAACTATACAATTTTTCTTAAATAAGTGCCTAATATTTTTTTGACTAAAATAAGTATCTGAACTATACATTTTTTTTGAAATAGGTGCCTAATATTTTTTTAGTTAAAATAGGTACATAAAATTCTATTCCGTTAGTGTTTTACAATAACACCGTTAAAAAATATTTAACTTATAAATAGGTGCTAAATTATAATTTTTTATATAAATACTTAATATTTTTTTAATTAAATTTTAATGATATTATGATACTATACTATATTAAATTGTTTAATATTGATTAAAGCATGGTATGTTTTATGGGTTCTATGTCAAATTTGAGTCAGAGTAATCTTAAACCGCTTTCCGATTCTTCCGTATGTAATATTCAGATGTTTCTTGTAGTTATGGCTTTTGTTTAGCCTAATGACAACTAAACTAAAATCGAGGTGACCATGTCTGATTTTGGCTGAAAAGTAAGACACTGGATAAATCCTTTGTCTGGTTGAGCATTGATAGTACCAGCTTCAGGCTTCTAGAAGTCGAGGAGAGATTCTTATGCAAAATAATATCGATGTTTTCATATTATAATAGTAACAAATGATATCTATGTTTTTTTATTATAATAATTAGCTTCAGTTTAGAATCGATTTCACCTAGTTTAAACCGAAAATTTGATTAAATTTAACGGTAGACATTTATTTTAGAAAAAATTTATAATTTAAACACTTATTTATACGTTGAACAATTTTTTAACGATGTTAATTTAAAATACTAACAGAATGAAACTTTAGGCATTTATTTCAGTAAAAAAAACATTAGACACCTATTTTTTTAAAAAAATATAACTCAGGCACGTCTTTTAGTCGAAAAGACATTAAGCACCTATTTTCAGAAAAAATATATAGTTTAAGTACTTATTTCTGAGCTAAGCCTAAAATTTTTAATTCAATAACAATATAGGTCTTTACAAATTAAAATATAAGATAAAATATATCTTATCTAGTGAATTTTATTTTTAAATACTTGTACTTTTAAATCTCAATATTTTAACCTCGCCAAAGTTCAATTCTAACTCTATCCTTAAATTAGAGATTTAAATTTTAGGATTTTAAGTGAAATTAGATATGTTTGTAGAAATTTTTTTCTCTCTCTCGATGTATATATGATAACCTACAATTTTTTTATTTAATCTAAGGGTGAACGGTATGAAAGGATTTTTTGCCGTCTCGATCTAAAAAATAAATTATTATATTTGATTTGTTTCAAAAATCTACATATCTCGTCTCATCTCAAAAACTTTAAAATCCAAAACCAATTTTGATCCACCTAAAATTAAATATTATATCTGAACTAGATTCGTCCTGACCCGAGTTAAAAATAATAATAATAAAATATTATTTAATTTTATAAATATATAACAAATATTTATACAAAATTAAATATATATCAAGTCACATCGATTTTTTACTTTAAAATCAAACTCGTCTCATCCTATATTTTTATCTCAAAATCCGTAATTTTCACCAAAATATCATATCAGATCAAATTTGTATAAAGTTAAATATAAATATATACTTTTTTATCTCTAATTTACTTTGAGTTAGACGATGAAATTATTCTATATCGAAATTATATAAAAAATTAAAATGACTCAATCTTTCCATTGCCACGTAGTGAGACTGGTAATGAAGAAATTATATCATGGGTCAGTCCCACCACGTCATCCATGAAACTGACCAATGATAATCAGCCACCTCATTATTTTTTAATTTTTAAAGTGAAAATTCACCTAGAAAAAATATGACATGGAAAAGTTGAAAAAGTGGATAGTTATCATTGGTCGGTCCTATAGACACGTGGTGAAACTGATCCATGATATAATTTTTCCTGGTAATGAGATGACAAAGTCAATGCGTGAATAAAAATGATTTGGAAGGACACTTAGAATTTTATATTTTTTTTCAGCCATTTGATTTCCGGTGAATCTTTAAAATTTATAATTCTATCACGGTAAAACATTACTGAATATTATTAACACTAAAAATCATTGAATTTAATATATAATTATAAATTATTTAAATAAAATTTTAAAAATATTTTTTATATTATATATTTTAATTTAAAAATATAAAATATTAAATCTAAAATTTAAAACCTTAAACTCACAAAATATTAAATTTTAAACCTAAAACCCAAAACACTTATTCATAAACTCAAAACAATAAATTATATACTTTAAAATCTAAAACCATAAATATAAACCGTAAAATATAAATTTTGAAACTTTAAAAAGTTTAAACCTTAAACTGAAACCAAAAACTAATTTAAGATTTATAATTCTAAGATTTTAGATTTAGAGTTTATGAATTTTTGGTATTTTAGGGTTAAAGATTTTAAGATTTGGATTTAGTGTCTATGATTTAGTATTTTTAGGAGTTTTAGTTTTAGGGTTTTAAGATTTTTTTATTTTAGAGTATGGTGTTTAATGTTTTAAGTTTTGAATTTTAGTTTTAAGGTTTAGAGTTCAGGATTTTTTATTTTTAAATTAATTGAGATTAGTATTTCATTCAATTTGAAAAAAAATATATAACTATATAAAAATAATTTAATAAAATTTTTATTTTAAATAATTTATAATTATATATTAAATTTTTTATGTTTTTAATTTTTATTAATTAATTTAATAATATTTAATATTAGTGGTATTAGTAAAGTTGTTTGACGTCTATCGTATAATTTTTCTCCAAAATAATTCCTTACATCTTAAATTCCTCAAAATAACACCAAGCCAACTTAAATATATTGATATATCTTAAAATTAATATTATATATTTTTATTTAAAATTCAATGTAATGAAATTAAAATATAAAAAATAACTTTGGTAAAAATCAAACCCAGTAATCTTTTGATAAAATCAAGCATACAAACAACGAAACGAACCGTGCAAATCATCTCTTCTTTCTTCATGTCTCCATTTATGCCCCATTTATAATTAAAGGATTTAGGGTTTAGGTTAAGGGTTTTAGTTAGGGTTTAAGGAATTAAGGGTAAGGTATATTTTTTAGGGTGTAGAGTTTAGGGTTTAGAATATAGAAAATAAGGTTTTTAGGGTTTAAAATTGATTTAAAAAACCAAAGGAGGCACCAAAAGAGGCATGGGAAAGGATTTTAAAAAAAAACAAAGGAGGTGCCATACTACTTGAAAGATGTATCCGTGAGTGGTATCGGATGCAACCCTTAGTTGCGGGCGGGCTTGGTTCCTTTGGTGCCTTTGTGCTTGGCTTCCGTGATATGGACAGAATTGGCACCCATGGTGCGAGACGGATCGACAACCATGGTGCAGGACGGTTCGGCACCCATGGTGCCAGACGGTCCAGCATACATGGTGTAGGACGGATCGGCTCTCATGGTGCGGGACGGATCGACACCCCTTATGCGGGACGATCGGCATCCATGATGCTGGACGGATCAACACCCATGATGCGGGACGGATCGATTTTTACCGCCGCATAAATTTGTTGTTTTTAAAAAATTTAAATTAATATAATAATATTTTGAAAGTGTACATATTATACCAATAAATCATTTAAAAAACTTAAAAATAAATTTTAATACAATATTAAGTTTTATAGAATAATATTGTTAATATAATATTAATTTATAAAAAATAAATCTCGTAAATTCTATCAAACATGTCTTTTAGGAAGAGAGTAATTATCTCGTAACAAGTAGTATTAGAGTAACCTTTTGAATGTCTGATTTCACGCCGAATACCTATAAGATGAGTAAACAGGGTGAACAACCGTGACAAGAAGTGAATCACGAGAACGGAAGCTCGTGACGAGGGCGTCAGAAAGTTGAGTGGTGAAGAATGTCACGTCTAAAAAGATGGAAAAAACATTAATCCCGTATAAAAAGAAAAATTAAGGTATTGAGATATATAAATGATGACGCTGTACATCTTATCAAACATGTTTTTTAGGAAGAAGGTAATGACCCTTGACACTTTGTTATTATTCTAGTAAACGGTAATATAAAAAATATTATAAAATAAAAATATTATATTAAAAATATTATTCTATAAAATTTAATATTATATTAAAATTTAAATTTTTGTGTGGTTAAAAAAATAGAGCATCAATACTATAACGAGATTTAAGTTCAAATATTTTATTGATACAATATATGTAAATTTTAAAATATCCTTTTATTAACGTGAAAATTAAAAAAAAAATAAAAATATATAGTGGTCTAAAATATCAAAGGTTATGTTTTACAGACATGATTTTATCAAAGGAGTCCTTAGTTTGATTCTTACCAAATTCCTTTTTATATTTTAATTTTATTACAGTGAATTTTAAATAAAGAATACTAATATTGATCTTAAACCATATCAACGTACCTAGGTTAGCTAGGTATTTCATCTACGGGTCTTAAACCATGGGGGCGCTGGTTCTAGTTGGGGATGCCACATGGTCAAACTTTATTTGTACATAGGCACTCAGATTAAGCCATGTGTCAAGCTTAGGTAATTTATTTTTTAAAATCTAACAAGTGACATGGCATGCCACGTCAGTGTATCATGTTACATGGTATATCTACGTCAACAGATTTTTCATGACCGTTGATTTTCATTCCATCAAGATAAAAATTTGTATTAAGCTAAAACGTTAGAGTGTTCTTTGCAACAGAAAAAGAATAAAGGAAGTGCCGGGAGTTATTTTTCTTTATATCTTTAATATAATATAATATGATTAAAAAACGAAACTAAAAATTCTAAAGCATATATCAGAGTTGGTTTAGTTCAAAAATCGATTGAATTAATTAGATTTTATTTAATTCGATTAATAATTTTTAAACAAGTTTGGATGAGATTAATGAATACCAAAATATTCATTCCGATGATCACTCCCTTACTAATAACTATAATACCAACAAAGATGGGAAAAAACAGTTAGGGAATGATGGGCGAAAACAACACCATTTTATGGCTAAAACATTGAAAAGTAAAAAAGCCCAATCACACTAAATTCTAACCTTTAAACCCTTTCTAAATCCTGACCCTCGTACCAGCCCAAAACACAGACCAGCTTCATCATAGCCAACATCCAATTTTCCATGTCCCCAACCACGGGCGAGCAAAAATTCTGATGCTTGTTCAGCGGTTGACGCCTAAGCAGTTCACGTGTATTCATTCTTCATTGCTGCACATCAGAAAGTTTTGAACGGAGACAAGCTTGCTGTAAATATCCTCGCCAAGATGTAAAATTTTAAGCATTCGTCTGGTTTCTGCACCAGACATGTTCACTGAAGATTCATCAGTTTATATATATGTATACGTGCGCTATCCAATTCAGGGACATGGATTCCTGGAGAAGCAAACTTCATCAACTTTGATTCAAGTCAGAATGTTGCTCCAACAGAACCCTGTTTTTGTTTTATATCAGGGACACAGGTCCACGTGAACCATGATCCATCTGACAACAGAATATGTGGACCGGTTTCAGAGTTGGGGTTTCTAAGTTGAGAGAAAGCTAATGACAATGATATTGCTGCAACCCCCTCCTCCATGCATGATGTACTACTCCATCAATCATGTTTATAAAATAAATAATACATGAATCTGATTACCTTACGAGATTAGATAACAAATTAAAATGGACCAAATTATATAACACGTCAAATTAATAAAAAATATAGGAAACTAACGAAAAAGAATAAACATTTTGCTTCAAAACAAGGAATTCTCCATGAAAGAACCAAAGACAATATTACCATTTGCATATGGCACGTTTGTCCTATCTGATGATACCCAGAATTAGAAGCAAACCAGCAGTTTTGGGACAAATTATGAGAAATGGAAGAGAAACAAGGGATAAAGAAGAGACAGGCGACAATCAACTCAAAGGTAGGAGACAAAGAATTTATGTTATAATGTGTAAAGATGGGATTAACAATGACAATAAATCTCTTTAATTGTTAACCTTACAAGTCATAACTCATATCCTCTGTTTTAATCTATCATCACTACTACTTCCATTACTAATTCAGCAACGATAAAGATGAAATAACACAAAGTTAAGTCCCAAATGTAAAAGAAGCCTAAAAAATTCAGTATCTTTGTTTTTATTCTCCAAAATTAAGATGCAGAGGACCCATTATTAGTAGAAACATGAAGCTGAACATTAGCCTTATTGGTGTGGACATCTGTACTGGAATCAATATCATCGCCATTGTCTTCTTCATTGTTTCTGTTGATGATGTTGTTGTTGCCGAGATTGAGATTATCAACTGCTATTATATCTTTCTTGTTAAAAGTGTTCTTGTTGTTGTGCATCCAGACCTTGAAAACTCCTCTATCCACCCCAACTTCATAGCAGAACTCTTCTATCGATCTAGCTTCATTCTTGTGCATTCTCCAACCAAGCCTCTCCGCAAAGGCATGCATCTTTTCTTTCTGTTCCTTGCTAAATTTTGTTCTTGCCCTCTTTCTCCCACTCGGTTTGTTGTTGTAGTTCATTATTCTCGGCATCGAAGGATGCGTACCGTTGAGGTGATGAATGTACTCATCCTGCGGCCCGGAGGAGTATGCAGACTTCAAGGCCAGCATCATGTCCGGTGCAGAAGTGTAGTAAGAATGAGGCACAGGTGAGGGCGGGGTAGTGCTTGGACTAGAGCTAGGAGTAGCAGTATTAGGCGGCGGTGGGATGCGACGGATGAAGGCAGGGGTATCGTGAGAGTCGCGGCGGTGGAAGTTCCGGTGGCAACCACAGGCGGCACATTTCAAGGAGTCGGGGTCAGTTGGAGTGGCAGAGGTGCTCGGCATGAACTCTCCGCAACCATCCAAGGCGTGTCCACCCAGGCTAGCTGCATGGTTTTTGAGGCACTCTTTGTAAGAAAGAACCATGGGTGACAGATGATAGAGACTGTGCAGTTGTTGAGGAGGAACAATAGTAAGGACTTGGGTCTCTAAATTGAGGACTAATCTTGTGGGAAGGGGGAGGTTTTAATGTTGGTGAGCTCCATTTCCTGAAAGGGGGGGGGGGGGGGGGGGGGGAGGGCTTGACGTGGTCAATTAGGGCGGTGGGGGACCTTTTTGTGGGGTTAGGGAATTGTGAGTTATGATGCGAATACAATGACAGTTTGAGGTTGGTCAGATTTAATTTAATTCGAAAATAGTTATATTGGATTCAGTTAAAGCTCGAAATTTATTAGTTTAAAATTTTATATTCGAGCTCAGTTCGGTTTAGGTTTGAAGTTCATCAAGCTTGGCTCAGTACAAAAATAGTTATATTGAGTTTGGCTCAGGCTTGAGACTCAACGAGCTTAAAATTTTAGCTCGAGATCAATTTAAAAATAATATTATAGGACTCGATTCGGCTCGGGCTGAAAATTCGTTGAACTCAACCCGATTTATCGGGTTTTGTCCAGCTCAACTCAAAATGAATAGTTTTACTATATTTTTTTATATAAAAGATGACATGTCGTTAAAAAAAACTTTCATAATCAACAATTAAAAAGCAATGTTAAAAAAGAGAACAAGAGTATCCAAAAACTAGATTAATCTAAATAATCAAGAAATATACTTATAATATAAACACATAATGTTCAATTTATTTTAGTTAATTTATTTTTAATAATTTTTCATAATTTATTTTCTTTTTCTTATTATTTTACTAAAGAAATTATTTTTAGTACACATATGTATATAATTATTCCGAACATATTTATAAGTTTTTTAAATTTGTTAAGATTTTTAGTCGAACTAGAGTCTAAACTGAACTTACTCGAACTAAATTTTAACCGAACCAAACTTAAATAACTCACGAGTCGGTTAGATTCAATATCTACGCCAATAACGACAACATAGATGGATCGTTTTAGGGGTTGTGATTGTGAACTTAATGATGATGATGATGTATGGCAAAGTGATCATGGTGGTTACCATGATAACCATTTTTACTGTATTATGACATTAATTACAGCTACAACAAGTTACTAATCATAATATTAAATGTAGATGTGTGTATTGAGGAGATGATTAAGGAGTGCAGGACCAATGCCATTAAAGACTCTCAAAGTCACTCCCTTTGCTGTTTCTTTTAATTTTCCCCTGTTGAGTGAGGTAGTTATGAGCAGTAACTACTACTCCATTCTCATCCAAGTGGAGAGTGCAGTGGGGAGAGTACCAGAAACCAGAGGTACGTGTCCGAGGAATATGAAGGACTGGGTCACTAAAACAACACGAATCTTCATGTTCGATGAGGTTAGACTTTAAAGTAAGTGGTCAAGGCATCGTTGTGCATGTCTTGTTGTACAAACCAAGCAATGAGTTCAATACAAGACTTGTGTTAGTTTGTAAGATTTCAGTGGCAGAATTTAAAGGCGTAGGCTACACAATTAAGCTACCAATGGTTGGTTGCGGTACTCTAAGTCATAAATACTACTACTAAGGTTAGGTGGGGGACATTACCATCTTCTGAAACATGTTTCTCCTCTGTTACACGTGTTATCTGTAAAGCTAAAGCAAATGGCTTGAGGACCAAACTCATGTTCTCACTTTCTTGTTATAAATCCTCATGAAACTCAAATAGAATTTCATTGGTTCGAATCAATTAAGTTTTTTGATTAAAAAAAAAATTAAAGGACATCTTAAAAGTTATTTTCGTTATTTTGATATATTAAATATATAAATAAAAAAATTAATTTTATTGGGATAATTACGATTGAACTTTGTGCTTCCTTGTACTAATAGTTGTTTTTGAGAAGTGATATTTTGTCTTTTCTGCTTTTCGACTCATGTTAATCCTTGGTCCTCAATCATGCTTTAGGGCAATCAAAGAAACAAATCTAAGATATAAATATTTTATAAAAATTATATTTTATAAATTCATGTTTTTTATACTTGTTTTTGTTGGTGGATTATTTTAGATAAAAAATAATATAAATATTTATTATAATAATTTTTAACTTATTTATTTTATTTAAATCGTTAAAATTTAAATCTTTTGACATTCGAATAAACTGAATAGAATTAGAGTCCCCTACAACATGTTCATGTCTTTTGTCCATGTCCAGGCCATCATGGCCTCATCGTCAACGAAGCACGCGCATTTCTGTACCATTTGACACAAGCATGGTCTACACTGAATCTAAAAGATTTGGACCAATGCCTTCCATTCTTACAAACCTTGAATCTTTTCCGGCAAAGCTTGTTTGAACTTAAACAAGACTGAAACGCGTGGTGTAGTTTTAAAATAAAATTTTTTATTTTTAAATAATAAATAGGAAATTAAATATAGTAAAGAAAAAATAAGGATCGATCCTACAGGGACTAAAAACTTCTTGATTACGCTTGTTTGATTGGTGATCCAAGAAGGTTAAATGATGTTTAAGTAAAAAGGAAGTTATCGAATAAAAATTAATAATTGAAAATAAAATGAAAAAGTAATTCAATAAAATAAAAACTAGTCTTAGGTTCTCGTTTTGACTTGACTTTAATAGATCATCGAAAAAAGATTTTCACTTAGGGATTTTACATCGGTACTTAGCTTTCAAGGTTCAATCCTTGAAGCAAAATTTTCAAACCGAATACCCAAGTGCTATCTTTGATATTAGTTTCATAGATTAATCCACCAACTCAATGTTTGTAGATAAAAACATTTAAATCATTAAAATCGACTTGGATTATGTTATTTAAATAATAACTGATTCAATCTTAGTTTTCTCTTGGCAAACAATTTGCTAATGTGTTACCAGGAAGTCGAATTTGCTTCAATAGCCGATCTTTCCTCCCACATAAATAATCAAATCAACGTCTTGACCAAAGTCAATCTTTAGTTTTGAAAGCAATTTGATTTTAGAAATAAGTTCAAAAGAAAACTCGAAAGAAATAAAAATCAAAGTTATTGATGCGCTTTCAATCCTCACGTTTGGATCGAGTTATTTCTTAAGCCTTTGGCTATAAAAAACTTAGTCGAGCATAATTATGAAAAGAATTATACTCGACATAATAACTAAAATAAAATAAAAATAAAAGTACGAAAAATAGAGAAAAAACTTTAAACAAGGGATGAAAGAAAACTTAAGGATTCAGGTATTAAAAGATGATGAGTTCTAGGCTTATCCAAGGTGGGTATTTATAGACTTTTACATACCCTAAAATAAAGAGATAAATCCTAGATAAATCTAAAATATTTAAATTCAAATACAAAAAGATAAGTCCAAATTTAAAATTCAAATCTCGTTTAATAAACTATCTGGAACGCTGATAAGATATCACACGCTTGTTGATGTCATCTTCTAGAAGCTGCTGAACGAGTGCCACATCAGATTTTCATGCCCAAAGTCATGCCCACCAATCTAGACTCGATCCAAAAAATAAAAAAAACTTCAAAAAATCAACCATTTAAGTGAATTTTCCAGATTCATAGTCATGCACAAAAACATAAGAAAACACCAAGATTAATAACAAAATTCATCGAATTCAAGGAGTAATTAAACACAAAATATTAACTATTTTAAATATTTATTAAATTCTCCCTCATTTATTCAATGCTTGTCCTCAAATATTCCTCAACTAACATACCAAAATTACAAGCTCTCAATCTTTAATTCCTGTATGTCTCAATCTCCTTAATGAAAGAAAATCAAAACAATTATTGTAACTAAGAAACAATCAAGCAAGTGGCAAAACTAGGAAAAATTTCAAATGAACCAATTCTTAGCTAACTTAATGATACAAAACTTGATACCGTCGTAAGGATTCCCTCATTTTGGTCAAAGTGTTTAAGGTTAAAAGAATCACTCAAGCTGAATCAGATTAAAGCATTACCATAAGCCTGTAAATAAATGTAATCTCCAATACTAAAAATTGAACATGATACAAAAGTCAAGAGGTCTTTAAGCAAAGTTGTAACGGGGTAGGGTGATGGTAGGGAAAAAGGCCGAAAAGAAATCAGTTAAGTGTCAAGACAAAAGATATAACATATAAGAAACAAACCACGATATAAATGAAATGCAATGAGATAAAAAGAGTGAATCAAACATTTTTTGTTTCTCCTTTTCAAAAGCTTCAAAACTTTTCTCATTTTTTTTATTTTTTTCTTCTTTTGAAAAGTACACATTGATACTTTTTCATTTTTTCTTTCTTTCGAACAATACACATTGATACCCTCTTTTATTCCTTTTTTTTTCTTTCGAATTCTTTCTTTCTTTTTTGTATTCGAATGCACTCTTTCTTTTATTCTCTTTTTTTGTGGAATAAGATGGAAAAATATAAAAAGAAAGGTTTGGGTTGTATTAATAAGATGAAACAAGAAATGGGTGAAGGCTCAAAGTGGTTTACTAAGGGGTAAAATTAAAAGGTAGGTTATTTTAGGTAGTGAAATGGTTAAACCTAAGTACCTCTATCATACCAAAGCATCATATTCATGTATGTAGTCTCAAAAAGCATTACATCACATGTTCTAGAATGCTAAAGGTCAATTTGGTACACACAAATGAAGAAAAAAGCAAGAACGAAAAGATATGCTCATTAGGCTCAAAACTCACAAAAGGGTAATTGTATCAAGTAACAACATTTCAATTAACCAATAATGGAACATAAAAGAATCTTAACCAAAAGTAACTAATCATGCCAACACACTATCATACATCCTAGGTTCCAATCTAAGCAAGATCAAAATTCATCAAGAAAATTCAAGAGATGTAACAAATTAAATAAATGACAACAAGCAACTTCAAGTACATTAATATCAAAATAATAAGATTTCATGCATGAAATAAGCAAGGTAAAATTGGCATGCAACCTTTTTCTCTCCCTCATTTAAAGTGTTTTGCCTCAAAACATAAATAAAAATTAAAAGAGAGGGAAAATGAATACTCCCCGATCTAATGTTGACCGCGGCCGTGGCCATGTCCACATCGTGAAGTTGAGAAAATTCAGGCATGCTTGACGAAACCGTTTATTCATTGTATTTCTCCCCGAGTTCTGCGTGTTGGTGCCGTATGCAAAGTTAATTTGATTCTGATTAAAACTTTGGTGTTGCATAAATGGATTAGTCCTATGAAAATTTCCAGAAGCATATGCAAAATAATAGGATGATATATTAATAAGGGTGCAACGGAAATGGATTCGGAATTTACCTCATCTTCTGTATGTCCCGGATATGCCAAAACATCAAGAAATCAGAATTTGTGGCATCCAAAATTGATTGGGTTGAATCAGCAACGGGTATTGATTATAAGAGGATAAAGGTCGATGTAGAGCAATGCATTCTCCAAAGAACTTGACACTATCGTAAGATGCATGGGCAATGACCGACGATGTTTGTTACGATGGAGAAGGGATTGTCACGGGTTTTGTTCTTAACTAGAACTAGTCCTCGGAGAGTTGGAGCATTACTGTCGTATAGTATGTGAGGAGCAGAATATGGTTTATGGATCGGAAGGGTATGTGGATGGTGGGTTCGGAGAAATAGTCCCGGCTTGGTTTCAAGTTCTTACCATGGTGCAAATCGGTAAGACTATAAAGTAAATCGGTGAGAGTATAGGATTGAGGGTGTTCAATTATTTGGGAAAAAGAAGAGTGGTGGTGGCTGCTAAAGGAAAAAATGGGTGAGGGAATAGTTTATGTCACTTACCGAGATTGTGGTCAAAAGTGGGGCCCATGGTATTGAATTTTGTTTGAAAGATATGTTCCATCGAAATTGTTTAAACTTATCTCTTGAATTCAAATTTATTTCAAATCCTAACCTGTAAAATAGATAAAAAAATATTAGAATCAAGATAAAAAAAATTAAAATATAAAATGGAGATAAAGATTAAAATAAAATAATTTAAAATATGAATGGATAAAACAAAACTTAATCCAAATAAATTATTATTGTATAAATTTATTTAATTAATTATTCTAAACATAAGTAAACAAATAAAATAAAATAAAATTTATTAAAAAAAAATAAATATACTAAAAATAGGTTGCCTCCCATTAAGCGCCTTTTTAAAATTGATAGCTCGACGACCTGATACAAAATTTAGGCGTTTCTAAATTGAACTCTTCGATCAAACCTAAGAAAGCTCTCTCGTAGTATGGCTTCAATCATTGTCTGTTCACCTTGAATCGAGTTCCTGAATTGTCCTGAATTTCGAATGCACCGTGAGGAAATACCATGTCACAACGAAAGGTCTGGACCACTTTGATTGCAATTTTCCTGAAAAAAAATCTACTTAGAATTAAAAAGTAAAATTTTCTGACCAACATTAAAAATTTAAAGGAAATATGGAGATCACGAAATTCTTTTGTTTTATCCTTATAAATCTGAGTATTGTCATAAGCGTTGCGCCTAATTTCTTCAAGTTCTTGAATGTGAAGTTTCCTGGTTTCATCGACAGCGTCCATTTGCATATTACATTTTTTTTTGTCGCCTAGTAAGCTTTATGTTCTAATTCAACTGGTAAGTGACATGGTTTATCAAAAACTAAGCGATATGGAGACATGTCGATAGGTCCTTTGTAAGCAGTTCCATATGCCCATAAGGCATCATTCAGTTTCAAGCTCCAGTCTTTTCTATTTTATTTTACAATTTTATCCAAGATGAATTTAATTTCTCGATTCAAAACATCAACTTGTCTATTCTTTTGTGGATGGTAAGTTGTGGGGATTCTTTAAGTGACACCATATTTTTTTCATTAACGCTTCAATGATTCGATTGAAAAAATGAGTTCCTTGGCCACTAATTATTGTTTTTGAAGTGCCAAACCTGGAAAAATTATAAGATTTTAGAAATTCGACAGTAGTCCTAGCATAATTATTACGAGTAGCTTTAGCTTTTGCCCATTTCGAAACATAATCAACAGTTAGAATTATATAACAGTTACCAAAAGATGAACGAAATGAACCATGTAATCGATACCCCATACATCAAACGCAAACATGAATAGAAGTAAGAGGCATCTTATTTCTACAACTTAAATTACTAACATATTGACATTTATCACAAGATTTGCAAAATAAATATGGATCACAAAAAATGTTAGGCCAATAAAATCCGTATTCAAGTATTTGTGTGCAGTCCGTTTTGGTCCAAAATGGCCTCCATAAGAATATGAATGACAAAATTGAATGATTGAATTTATCTTACTTTCGGCAACACAACGTTGAATTACCTGGGTTGAACAATGTTTTTATACGTACAGATCATCCCAAATGTATAATCGAGATTCTCGCTTAATTCAGCTTACCTCAGAGCATGGTATCATGCGAAAGTACTCTTGTTACTAAATAATTTACCATGTCGGCATACCATGGAACCATCGTTTGTACAAGAAATAACTATTCCTCGAGAAATTTTTCTTCGATTGGATCGCCATGTTGAGGATTTGGAAGTTAACTCAAATAATCTGCAACTAAGTTTTCACACACCTTTTATCTTTGATTTAGAGATTAAACTCTTGTAACAGTAGAATCCACCAAATCAAGCAGGGTTTCGCCTCTTTCTTATTTAACAAGTACTTTAATGTTGTATGATCAGAATAAACAACAATATTAGTGCCAAGAAGATATGACCAAAATTCATCTAAGGCAAAAATAATAGCAGAAAGCTCATTTTTCAGTGGTAGAATAATTTAGTTGAGCCGCTTATAGTGTTCTAGACGCATATGCTATGACATGAGGTTTTTTCCGATCTTTTGTCCAAGTACGTCTCTTACGCTCGTATCTGATGCTTCACACATGAGTTCAAATGGGTACTTCTGATTCGGCAGTTGAACTATTAAGGCTGATATAAGCTTTTCCTGTAGTTCATCAAAAGAATCCATGCATTTTTTTATCAAAATCAAACATTTGATCTTTCTGCAATAAATTGCACAATGGTTGCGCCACTTTTGAGAAATCTTTGATGAACCGACAGTAGAATCCTGCATGATCTAAAAAAGAATGAACATCCTTCAAAGTTTTGGGATAAAGAAGTGAACGAATATCGATTGTAGCTTTATCTACAACAACCCCATTAGATGAAACAATGTCCTAATATTAACCCTTTATCAACCATGAAATGACATTTTTCATAATTTAACAAAAGATTAAAATCAAGACATCTTTTTAAAATCTTTTTCAAATTCGATAAACATTCGTCAAAAGAATTACCATAAACTGTGAAGTTATTTATAAATACCTCGATTTCTTTTTCGATGTAGTCAGAAAATATGCTTACCATACATCTTTGGAATGTAGCTAGGTTGTTACATAGTCCAAATAGCATTCGTCGATAGGCAAATGTATCAAATGGGCAGGTAAAGTTAGTATTTTCTTGATCTTCAAGCGCCACAGGAATTTGAAAGAAACTTGAAAAACCATCAAGACAACAATAGTAAAATTTTCTGGCTAAACGTTCTATCATTTTATCTATAAATGGAAGTGGAAAATGATCTTTTATAGTTAATGAATTCAACTTCATGTAATCGATGCACTCGCGCCATGTATTTTGGACTCGTGTTGGAACTAACTCACCTTCTGAATTTTTTATTATCGTTACTCTGGTTTTCTTTGGGACCACATGGATCGGACTTACCCAATTACTATTTGATATCGGATAGATAATGTTGGCATCAAGAAGTTTTTGTATCTCATTTTTCACAACTTCCATCATTGGTGGGTTCAATTAACGTGTCCTTCTCGAGATGGTTTCGTTCTTTCCTCATTTTTTATCTTATGCATGCAAGTCGAAGTATTAATTCCTTTAATGTCCACGATAGTCTAACCACTCGCTTTCTTGTGTTTGCGCAATACACTTACCAAACTATATTTCTCCTCCCTTGAAAGTTTAATTGAGATAATTACCAGTAAAATATTATATTTTCCTAAAAATGCATATTTTAGGTGATTCGGTAATTCCTTAAGTACAACTTTAAATACCTGCAAAATTGAAGGTAAAAGTTTAGATTTAGGAGTTAGAGATAAATTAGAATTGACAAAGAAAATATTTTCCAACTTCCTTCCATCCTCTTTATCGTGTAGTTCTTGATCCCAATAAAAATTGATTGTATCTCATTTTTCACAACTTCCATCATTTGTGGCTTCAATTAACGTTGTCCTTCTCGAGATGGTTTCGTTCTTTCCTCATTTTTTATCTTATGCATGCAAGTCGAAGTATTAAGTCCATTAATGTCCGCGATAGTCTAACCATTCGCTTTCTTGTGTTTGCGCAATACACTTATCAAACTATTTTTCTTCTCCCTTGAAAGTTTAATCGAGATAATTACCAATAAAATATTATCTTTTCCTAAAAATGCATATTTTAGGTGATTCGGTAATTACTTAAGTACAACTTTAAATGCCTGCAAAATTGAAGGTAAAAGTTTAGATTTAAGAGTTAGAGATAAATTAGAATTGACAAAGAAAATATTTTTTAACTCCCTTCTATCCTCTTCGTCGTGAAGTTTTTGATCCCAATAAAAATTGAAAAAAATAGTTTCTATAAATGTATCAATAAGTGGATTAACAGTGTCAATAGAATTTATTCTTTCAAATTGATCAGGATATTTCATCGCTTTGTAAACATCAAATTCTATAACCTCACCGTCAAATTCTATTGTTAAAATACCACTTCTTACATCAATCTTTGTATGTGTGGTACTCAAGATAGTCGTCCCAAAAGGACTTTAGAACAAGTGTTCGTTCTATAACTTTCCATGTCGATGACATAGAAATCAGTAGAAAAAATAAGGACGTCAATTTTTACCAGAACATTTTCGAGCACTCCTTCTGGATAAATGATAGAACGGTCTGCCAACTGTATAGTCACCCTTGTTTCCTTCAAAGACTCTTTAATAATCGTTTTATAAATAGAAAAATGCATAACATTAATCGAAGCTCCGAAATCGCACGTTGCATGATTAATTAAATATTGCTTATTTTACAGGGTATAACGAACATACCTTGGTCTTTCATTTTTGGCGAAAGCTTTCGCTGAAATACTGCAGAAACGTTTTATCCCAAATTCAATTTCTCATGCCAGTTAATTCCCTTCTTTTAGTGCATAATAACTTTAAAAATTGAGCATAACTTGTCACTTGTCGGATCACTTCTAATAGAGGTGTGTTAACTTGCACTTTTCGGAACACATCTATAATTTCTTTTTCCTTAACTCTTTTGTCACGTTTCGACAATCTTGACGGAAATGGTGGTGCAATCTCTTGAGAAATGGTAGGAGGGTGGTAAGAGTGAAGGAGGTATACCTTGAGGTTCGAAAGTTGGTGTTTTCTTTTCCTTTTTTGGTTGTTCAACGACTTCTTTTGGAACTTCTAGATTAATAATTGTCCCACTTCTAAGGGTGATGACACTAACATTTTCTCTTGAGTTTAACTCGGTTGGGGAAGGAAGTTTTCTTGTGATTTTAGTCTTCCTACGGTCTAAGCTAATTGAGACATTTGCTTATCTAGTTCTGAAAGTGGGCCTCATTTTGGTTCTAGAACTTCTCTTGGGAAATCGCTAATCTTTCAACAATGGACTCCAATGATGATTTCTATTGTTGATTTTGTTGTCCTTGCTGATACGGTTGATTCTGCCTAAAGTTTGTTCCATATCTTAAGTTTGGATGGCCCCTCCAATCGGGATTATTGGTATTGACGCTAGGGTTATATGGTCTCTGGGGAGGTCCAGGAAAATTTTCTAAGGCATTCAATTGGGATTTATCATCTTCTTGGATGATCGAATAATAATTTGTCGGATGCTCTGGACTTGTACATATCTCGTAAGGTCTAGTTGCGTTCTTTTTATCTACAACAAGGAATTGATCAATGTTAGCTGATTTATTAATTTTATTTTCTAATGAAACTGTACTTACCTCTTGAACCCATCGAGATGGTTACTTGGAGAATGAAATCGCTGCGAGTTGGCGGCCATGGTAGATATTAATGTTCTAGTCGCGTTTGAGGTCATATTGACAAGTAATCCTCCACTTACCACATTAATTACTTTCATATCCATAGGCTTTAAACCTTCGTAAAAATATTGGAGGAGTGTTTGTTCGGTTAAGCCATGTTATGGACAGTTCGCACATAGCTTTTTAAAGCACTCTCAGTAATTATATAAATTTTCGGTATCCTTTTGTAGGATACTTCACCTCAGTTCGATCGTCTTAGTTATTGGGAAAAACTTGTCAAAAAAAAGGCGAGCCATATCAGATTAAGTTATAACAGAATTAGAAGGTAGATCAAATAACTAATCTTTTGCAATATTAGCTAAGGAAAAAGGAAAAAGGCGAAGTTTAATTTGGTCTTCAGAAACTCCTTGTTGTTTTGTACTCAAATAAACCATGCGAAATTACTTAAGGTATTTGTTAGGATTTTCGCTCAGCAAACCGTGGTAGGTCGTTAATAAGTGTATCAAGCATGTTTTTAGAGCGATTGGTATCACTTCATTTAAAAACGTTATGCACATCGGCTGGTTGTCATCAGGAGCATCTTTCAATTGTCGGATAGTTTGGTCTTCTATCAGAATTGGGTCTTCAGTTATGTGATCAAAATGTGATTCTGCTTTAGATCCAAATTCTAGATCACGTTCTAATTGTTGTTGTCGTAGTCTACGTTTTTCTCAAAGTGTTTGGGTGTGTAGTCATCGATCGTATACTTCAATTTTCGGGATATATTCTCCTTGTTCTCCCAGGTTTTTCCTGGTCATAAATAAAATAAAAAATAACTCAGTAACTTTACCGTAATCTCCGACAACAGTGCCAATTTGACACGTATTGTGTAGTATTAAAATAAAATTCTTTATTCTCAAATAATAAATAGGAAATTAAATATAGTAAAGGAGAAGGGTCGATCCCACAGGGACTAGAAGGTTGAATGATGTTTAACTAAAAAGGGAGTTATCAAATAAAAATTAATAATTGAAAATAAAATGAAGAAAATAATTCAATAAAATAAAAACTAGCCTTGCGCTCTCGCTCTGACTTGACTTTAATAGATCATCGAAAAAGGATTTTCACTTCGAGATTTTACGTCGGTACTTAACTTTCAAAGTTGAATCCTTGAACCAAAATTTTCAAACCGAATACGCAAGTGCTATCTTTGATATTGATTTCATGGATAAATCCATCAATTCAATGTTTGCAGATAAAAATATTTAAATCATTAAAACCGACTTAAATTATGTTATTTCAATAATAACTGATCCAATCTTAGTTTTCTCTTAGCAAACAATTTCCTAATGTGTTCCCAAGAAGTCGAATTTGCTTCAATAGCCGATCTTTCCTCCCACATAAATAATAAAAACAACTTCTTGACCAAATTCGATCTTTAGTTTTGAAATCAATTTGATTTTAGAAATAAGTTCAAAAGAAAACTCGAAAGAAATAAAAATCGAAGTTATTCATGCGCTTTTCAATCCTCACATTTGGATCGAGTCATTGTTTAAGCTCTTGGCTATAAAAAACTTAGCCAAGCATAATTATGGAAAGAATTATGCTCGATATAATAACTAAAATAAAATAAAAATAAAAGTACGAAAAATAAAGAAAAAAAACTTTAAACAAGGGATGAAAGAAAACTCAAGGATTCAGGGATTAAAAGATGATGAGTTCTCGGCTTACCCAAGGTGAGTATTTATAGTCTTTTACAAACCCTAAATAAAGAGATAAATTCTAGATAAATCTAAAAATATTTAAATTCAAATGCAAAAAGATAAATCTAAATTTAAAATTCAAATCTCGGCTGATAAGCTATCACGCGCTTGCTGACGTCATCTTCTAGAAGCTGTTAATCAAGTGTCACGTCAGATTTTCATGCCCAAAGTCATGCCCATCAATCCAAACTCGATCCAGAAAAAACTTTAGAAAATCAACCATTTAAGTACATTTTCCAGATTCATAGTCCTGCACAAAAACATACGAAAACACCAAGATCAGTAGCATAATTCATCTAATTCGAGGAGTAATTAAACACAGAATATTAACTATTTTTAACACTTATCAAAGACTATATATATATAAAAAAAAAAGCTTAATAGTTAAATAAGTGTTCAAATTATATGTGTGGATCATTTTTGGTGTCTAAATTATTTTTATCTCTAAATAGGTATCTAAAATTTTAATTTTAATTTTTTAAGTATCTAACCATTAAACTATTATTTTTATTAAAAAATACTTTATTTTATTTTAATTTATTTTTTAACTTAATTTTTTTAAATGAAAATTTTAGGTCTTTATAAAATAGTCTTAAATTCCTAACTCAAAATCGTCAAATTATCATCATTGTCGCCGTTTACTATCTCATCGAAGATCATTATTACTATTGTCGGACTACTATGATTGTTTCCCCCACCCATCGACTATAAGTGTACTGACGATTTTCTTTAAAAAATTTAATTTCTTTTGATGTTAGAAAGTCGATTGACACACTTACTACCGGTTATTAACGATGGGTGATTGAGAAAAACAATCGTAATAGTGCGACGACGATAGTGGTGATCTTTGGTGAAATAATAAACGATGATAACAATGATAATTTAGGGTTTAGAGTTTTAGGATTAAGGATTTGGGTTGTTTTATAAGGTTTTAAGATTGTCATTTATTTTAAAAACTTACATTTTATTTTAAAAATAATTAAAAGAAATTAAAAATTAAATATATCATTTATCATATTTTAATTGACTAATTATTTTTAATTAATGGTTAGACACTTAAAATGATCAAAATTAAAACTTTAGACACCTATTTAGAGCTAAAAATAATTTAGGCACCAAAAATTATTCACAAGTATAGTTTGGAAACTTATTTAAATATAAAGCCTATAAAAATTATTCGACACAAATTGTACAAAAAGTATGTAATCTTGTATATTTTAATATTACTCCATTTAGAGGTTAGGGTTTAAATAGATAAAATTGTATAAGATTTATTTATTCAACTTATGTATCAAATAATTATTTATATATAATATTATTATTTGATTTATAAATAGTGAAGTTATTTTTTGTTGACCTTCGTATTTTTAGGGTTTCACTCTGACTAATTCGGATTGACTGATGTCACACACTTAATTTTGATGAGTCTCTCAAACGGAAATTTTCTGTATATACAATTCATTGAACTCAAGACCTTACTTGAACAATATAAGTTGCTTATCACTTGAATCAACTCGTTAATTATAATAAAAATATTTTCTCGTAAAACAATTACAATCTATTGTCATATAAAGTTAATTAATATTTAAATAAGTAAAAACATATTAAGATAGATTAATGGCAGAAATAACATCTGATAGACTTTTTTTCTCTACTTAAATGATCAGATCCTTGTAGTGATGTTCATCAGAACAAGCAGTATCTAAGAGGGGTTAGTGTCCTAATAATCGAGGACTCTTTCCTTAAGGGAAAGTACATGTTGTACTAATTGTGGGGTGTGGGGGTGATAGGTGTAGGAAAATGGTCCTGAATTTCATCTGCCTTTAATTTGCAACCTCAACTACCTTTTTTAAGCTAGAGAACCGGATTCTATGGTCCACTGCCCCAATCTTTTAAGGGATGGGGTCCCCTACAAACAAATAGAGGTTGAATTATAAATAACCCTGCTCTTGGTTGTTCTCTATGTACAATTATTATTATAAAAATTTACAAAGATTTTATGAATATGATATAGTTTGGAGTTATGGGTGGATCAGGTCAAATCAGATCAACACCCACCTAAATGCATTTATTTGCTTCCATGAAACATTACTCGAGAAGATAAGATGAGTGAAGTTAAATATAAAAAATATCAATAATCTATTCCTGAATTCGAATATTTATATATATAAAATGTTTTCATTTAAAGATTTACACACTAAATTTAAACATATAACACGAATAAATTCAAATTAATTAAGATAAAATCTTAAAAGAAATTTAAAAAAATCATTACAGAGGATAAGAGTTTAACCTTATCATGATGGTTCACATATTGGATTTTGATTTCAATTCTCCTTTCCAAGTCAATTTACACTTGAGCCTTCAACTTGGGCTACTCAACTCCTTTTATGTACTGGATTTTAGCTTCAATCCTAATTTCAGACTGCACATGATCGAAACTGGGCATGTGACTAGAGTGTAAACGAACCGAATCGAGTTTGAGTATTGTTAAGTTCGGTTCGGCTCGTTAAGATTTTGAATTGAGTTTGAACTTGAGTAATTTTAAACGAATCTAAAATATTTGGGCTCGGCTCGTTAAGAATTCGAGTCTAGTTCGATCTTTTTTTGAGCTTAATCGAACTAAGTATTAATTGATCTTTGACCATGTTAAACTCGAGTAACTCTTATTTTTCATATCTCATTTAAAATCTAATGGAGAAAAAACTTTGATACACAAGTTGTGTAAACTCAAACTTGTTAATTTTAGGATTTAGTATCTTAATTTAGAGTTTAAAACTTATGTTTGAGGTTTAGATTTTAAGGTTTTAAATTAAGAAATTTAGATTTTAAATTATAAAAAACAAAAAATAGTATATTTATATTTTCGAGTAGTTCGTGAGTTTCTCGAGTCGAGTATTATGTAGCTCGACTTGGCTCGTTAAGAACTGATCAAGCCAAGTTCGAGCTCAAGTCAAGTTCAATCAAGTTAAGTTTTAACCGAATTTTGACCGAATCGAATCCAAATAACTTATAATCTATCTCGTCTCATTTATAGCTCTAGATGTGACATCGAGCAAGGTTTGCATATGTTCTGCCAAATTGTTTAGTATGGAAAATAGTAAATTGCTTTTCTGGATTATCTTACTACTTTTCCAAGAAACCTGCTACTGATGCAAACGCAAGTCATATTTTCTCTTGAAAATGAAACAAAACTATTGAAAAAATGAATCAACCAGGTCCAGTCCTGGTAAAAGTGGTTTCTTTGTATTTCAAAGTGTCTGGAAAACTTACTTGATGTTTATGGCTCATCATTTGTTGAAGAAATTTCTCATCAAGACTTGTTATGGATAGGATCTGATCCTCTTCGAACTCTTCTTTTGCTTCATCCGAATTGGTTGTTTACAGCTACTGGTTTCTGCTCCGTGATCCTTGTTGTACTTGTAGTAACCATTCCATTTCCTACTTCATTGTGTTTTAAGACAAAGTCTGAACTTGTCAACCTCAACACAGAAACAATATGAGCTGGTTTAACCTATGTTGCACCGATACACATACGGGGACAGAAAACAGCACTTTCTAAAATTACAGGGTACGAATACGGTAAGGGTACGACATATAAAATAAATTTAAAATATTAAATAGATAAAAAATTATAAATAATCATTAAGTTTTATACTTTATAATAAATTAAAAAAAAATAGAAACACCTACAATATTAAAGAGTCAAATCTCAAACAATAATATCTAAAACAATATTAAAAATCATAAATTAAACATTATTAATATCCTGTAAAATCAATTTATTTTCAAGTTCGAATTTGACTTAAACTCGTCTGACAATGAATTCAAAATTAATCACTTATTTTTATCAAGGTGTAAATATCATTTTATATTTATAAAAATAAAAAAATATATGAAAAAATAAATATTCAAAACAAAATACAGAAACAATTTACACAAATATTAAAAAAATCTAACTTTGATAATATAATAATAATAATAATAAAATAATATAGAAATACTTTTATATTTTTTAATAATATATTTATTAAAAAAATGTCTATAATTATATAAATATTGGATATCATAATATTTATTATATTGGACCCCATAATACAATTAAAAATTAAAAATAACTTTATTTTGTCACGTGACTTAAGTCTTTCTTGTCCAACACTTTCTTCTTCAACTTTTTTTTCTGGTTCTTCTGTTTAGTTCTTTCAGTGCTCACTTGACCTCTATCGTAGGACTGCCATTAAAATTTATGTTAAAGCAAGCAAGTTTCTCAATCGTAAAACAACTTTGGGGACGTTTATGAAAATCGAATATCGTCCTCGAAATGTCCCAAAAATATTACAGTCGTCTCTTTCGCGACCATTTTAAAACTGAATGTGTGAAAAATAGCCTGGCGAGTGAATTTTAGAAAATCAAGTTCAATTGCTTTTAATTGTTAAAACCTGAATTTTATTAAAACACATATTATTTGAGTTTTAGAAAATGAATTAGAAAATATTGAAAAACATTTAATTTTGAAAATGACTTGGAGTCGCCACCGGTCACTTTGGTAGGCCAAACACCATAAAATAAACCAGAGATTCTTTTTAAAATAATTTTGGGTTCAGGAGTCGGTTACGCGTAAGGACGACCCTTACAAGGGCCCGAAATTGATACCTCATTAATTACATGTGACATTTCGGTATTTTAAATAATAATATTAATTTAACCCGCCATTGACAAATAAATATCGTTCGAATGAGAATATCCTTTTGGATAAGAAAATTTATTTCTTTTAAATACGAGCTTGAATAAGACGTCCTTTAGATAGGAAACCTTAACTCGTATTTTAAAAAAAATAAGTTCTGCCCCAAAAGGTTTTAAATGGCATGACCAATTATTATCTGGTTCATTTTAAGTTCTAACCTATGAGGCTCCATTAATTAAATATTTAAACCCTATTAAATTATTAATTTTACCAAGTATATTATGATAAAATCCGAATGCACGGACACTACCATCTCGACACCAAACAAAATTAATAATACTATTAGTGTTTCTAGTTATTTACCGAATCGATTTTATTTAAGTCTAATCCTTAAATTATTTACCAATTTCTACGTTTCGATGGCACATCAATACGATACCAAAGTACACTCTTTTGGTCAACGTCATATTACGTCAAAACACCGACCGCTTAGTGTATCCGAGGTATATGATTAAAATGTCATCACTATAATAATTATCTCCATATTTAATTAATTGAAGTGACTAACCCTCAAAAGGCTTCTAATTTAAATTAACTACGTATAAATTAAATGATCTTAAACAAATATACTATATGCCTTTAAAATTTGCAGACAAAATAAATAAATAAATAAATAAACAAATAAATACATAAAACATTAAATGAAACAAAAAGTTAAATTATTTTTATTAGAGACATGGGAGTTCGAATACATAATATGGGAATTAAATTAAAACAACGGGAATTACAAAGCTTTAATAAAAAAGCAAGGGCTAAATTAACAAGCATCTAATTTCAATGGTCGAATTAGACTTAATTAGTGATCAAAGTGGAAGAACTCTAATTTAAGATTCAATTCGGGACGGTTTCTCAAGCAAATATCAAATTTATTTGGTGACCAATCTAAAAGCTTAAGGTTTCTTTACTAAATTCTACAACGTGAGAGAAGTGTGCGTTGTAGTTTACAAGGATAATACTACAAACAAAATTTGGTTTCATGAAACACTGTAATAACAACACAGAAATATTCGAAGTTAAAAGATTGAACATCGAACCTTAGCAAGATAATGCCCAGATTTTAAAATGAATTGCAACGCATATTATTTACAACCAGTTTGGTACCAACTTACTTGATATTTGCTTCGAGAAGGATGCATCGTCTACAACTTTAACGAGTGAGCAATACTGAAGTTTAACACTCTCTGCATTGTCCAATGTCTTCACCACATACCATCCGTTCAAACATTGTGTAGTTATGACAGCGTCACGTCCAACAAAACGTGGTGGTGTCCTCTTGTTACCATTTACGCCGATCTGCTGTAGCAAACGGAAACTAGACACCTATACTTCTTGAAGGATCCATGATAATTGATTCACCATAGCCATCCTTCCCTTGATCGAATCTTTCTTTCCCTTTTTTAGGTGAGCGGCAGAACCGTACCCCCTTCTTTCGGTCACCTCTCCTCATCGTATCTCCCCCGATGAGAGACAGTTTGTTATTGTGTAAACCACCCCGGAAAAATGGAAATCGATCCCCCTACTCTGTGCCGAAAAATACCTCCTAAATGCTCAATCCCATGGTAACCAAAAATAACCTCCTTATCCATTCGGTTTTCTTTTTTATATTACTTTTTTATTTTTTTTTTTAAATTTCATTTATTTATTTATATATTATTTATTTATATGTAATATTTACTTGTAGCCTTATTTTATATTCGAACCGAACAAAATTCAGGTATAACAGTCCCCCGACATTTTCGGCCGTACCCTGTCGACGTGGAACGTCTTCGGTACGTACCTCAGTCATACCCGTGTTGTACCCATCCCAGAACGTTTTGAATACTTGAAACTTGAATATTTGAAACGGCATGAGATTATCGTACTCGTGCTTCCTAGGGTTTAACTGCTAATAACCCCCAAAACATAAGAATTATGAGCACTCTTTTGTACTACAAACCATTCCCCCCAAACAAACAAGAAGATAGAGGGTGTTTTTTTGTATGTTTTTTTTCTTATGTTCCATTCCTGTAGACATGTCTCTTATTGGAATTGAAAATGGCTTTAAGCAGTCAAGCCAAGGGCAAGGAGAGACCTAAATAGAGGGGATTTTGAGATTCACCCATATCATAGCTCTGCAACCTAAGCAAAGTAAGGTTGTTATGTTACTGTAAGAATCTGACATGAATAGCACTGCAATTTTGTGCCAGAACTGAAAAATCCTAGGGAATATTGTACTTTAGAAAAATATTTCCCTGAATCGTGATGGTGAAAAAATATTTTATAGAATATTGTTAATTCTAAAGTAAATTCAAAGTCGGTGCTTAAAGGCCTCCGACTTTAAACAGGGATTTCGATTTGTGCAATTTGAAAATGAACCAAAAGCCTTCGTCTTTAAACAGTGAAAAACTGTTAGAAGACGAAGTCTTTAGATTCCGATTTTACTGTGTTTTTTCTCTCCGACAGACGCGACAGAGAAGCAGACGGGGAGGGACAAGACTCAAACAGGGCAGGGTAAGGGTGCAATGTGCAGTGTACTGTGCACTGTTTCTCTCGGGTAATGGGATAATGGGGTAATGAATGGCAGAGTTAATTGAAAAAAAAAACAGTGGTAACTGTGCATATAAAATAATTTGAGGTGTGATAAATTAGATGTGTGATTGAGATTGTTTTATATGTTAATAAATATAATAAATGGATAAATTTTTTTTGTATAGATGAGTTTACGGATTTTGAAAGAGTAAGAGTTTGAAGAAGAAGAAAAGAGATTTTGAGGGTATTTTTTTTACGTATTAATTAATTTTTTTGTTAAATATCTATTTATAATTTTGTTCCTATAAGCATTATTTTTTTATTTTGAATTTTTTTTATATATGTATGTATTTTTATTTTGTTATGTTTTGCTGATAGGTTTAAGTTGATTAATAGTTTAAAGAAAAAAAAGGATTCAAAGAAATAAAATTATAAGTATTTTAGTAATTTCTGTAAATATTATTTTTTATTTGAAAAAAAAATAGGAAAATTTGAAATATATTTTGAATTTATTTAGAATCGGATATGTGTTGAGTTGAAGAGAAATATATTTACTAGACTTGAGTTGATTAAGAGGAAGAAGATGAACATCTTAATTTAATACTTGTAAGAATAAGATTAATTTATTAATATTAGTTTAAATTTAGTTTAATATTTGTAAGAATAGGATTAATTTATTAATATTATTTTAAATTTATTTAAAATATTAATTTAGTTTAATTATGGAATCAAGAATTACTATTAATTTCTTTTTATGGAATCAAGAATTAATATTACTTTATTGGTTAGTAGTAGTAGTAAGAGTTAGTGATTTGTTAGAAGAAGATTTCTTGTTAGAGAAAAAAAGTTTTAATAAGAGTTGATTAACTATTAGTGATTTGTTGATTAGTACTATTTTTTGAAATCTTTATATTTATTAATTTTATTTTTTTGAATTTTTTATTAGCAAAATTAATTTAATTAAGTTTATTTATTTTAGCAGATGGTTGGGTAAGCTCCTCTTTTATATTTAAAGGATTGACATATTACGAGCCTCGATGTTAATGATATAGTAAAATCTTTTAATTTATATTTAATTATTAGTTTATTTATATTTTTTAATAGTTTTGGTTTAATTATATAATACAGAGGATACATTTAAACACCACCGATTTATGGTAGAAACTCCGTTAGATGATAGGATTTTGGATTGGTTGCGTAATGCTGGATTTTACTATGCGATATTCCTTCGGAGTTATAAGCTTATTCCAAGATTGATTACCGCTCTAATCGATCGGTAGAGGCCCGAGACGCATACATTTCATATGCCCTATGAAGAATGCACGATCACACTACATGATGTTGTGTATCTTATTAGTGTCCCTGCCAATAAAAAATCGTTGATTGAGCGTATGCATAGTTTAACAACCAAGATTTGTGAAATGTATCTTGGAAAAGTTCCATATGGAACTAATGTTAAAGGTTCTCATGTCAAGCTGAATTGGTTGGAGAAGAAATTTGGTTTGAATGAGTATAGTACGATTGAACATATTTATCAAGTGAGTTGAGCTTAAATTCTACAGATGATTGATGGTATTTTAATGCTTGATAAATTTGAAAATTTTGTTAGTATTTGATATTTGAAATTTTTGAGCATACGTTGAGAATCTGATTCAGAATATAGTTGGGGGTTCGTCATATTAACGTGCTTGTATCGTGAGTTATGTATGGGCGCTATTCTCGAAAAGGGTAAAAAGTTAGGTGGTATTGGTGGATATTTATTATTATTGCAAGCATGAGCTTGACAACGACTTCCATTTTTCACACTAGTGACCCGATCACATATTCAATTTTCTCTATGTGTAAGGTGAATAATTTAGGATAAGTTTTACATTATTTTTTTGAACGTAATATTGTAGATTCATGCTAATTTTTTTTATTTGTATACAGATAGTACGAGGAAAATCACAAAACTGTATTGACATAAAATAATGTTAGAGTTTTTAGATATCTTATAGATTCATATTGTCAAGATCAAGTACTAAATTTATATTTTAATTTTTTAAATATTTTATTTCTTATTGCATTCATAATGTAATATGATACTAATTGAAAATTTTTATTTTTTAGTTTATTTAGAAAGTGTACGATGATGACAAAATTTTTGTACCTGATTATCTCATGATGAATTCAGCTTTATGATGTGTTGTTGCACCATTGATCCATTTTTCAATGGTAGAGTTTCAATTTGGAGATAGAGTGTTGAGACAATTTGGCTTCCACCAACCCATTTCGTTTATGCCACGTGATCATTATTATCTTCATGCGCTTGATGGACGTGGTAGAGCAGATACATATTGGGAAGTCGTACATATTGAATTTATTTCTCTATGGCACAATAGAGCTCTATGCTAGAGCGACTTCCAATAGAAGCTGATGATTATGATTTTGAGAGTTTAGAGTAAATTATTTGGTATCGTTCTAATGGGAAGCTGTACTTTGCAGATCCGAAGGACAAGTAGAATGTCGAAGATATAAAAAAAATATGATGATAAAGGTAAATACTCCAAGACAACTATTGGCTCATCTTCGAATATAAATCTATGGATTCACAACTCCGAAGGTTGGCCAACCACATGGAAACAAGAGGTAATTCCTACTATTGCATGGAAAAAAATTGAATTCTACATATGTGCATCCAAAGGAGCATCCAGAAGAGCAACCAGAAATGGGTCATAGCTCTTTAGGTTATTTGGGTTTTGATAAAGTCAATTTATATAGGTCCGAGTTTCTACCCTCACAGTCCCCCATTTTCGTTTATAATGATATTCATGATTTTTATAAAATACAAAATTTGTTGCATTGACCAGATATAATGGGAGGAGTCGCAAGTTCTATGTTCATGGCACCGCTAGCTTATACCGCTGTTAATGAAAAAGATGATGAAGAGGAAGCAACACAGAGGCCACAACGTATTCGACGACCACCAAAAACTTATATGTCAACCCGCCTCGACATGGTCAAAAATTACGCAAGAAATTATTCTTACTTCTTATTGTATAATTTGGAATATGTTTTATTTGAATTCGTATTGTATTACTTAATGTAATTTTAGTTATGCTTAATTTTGGATTGTTATGCTTAATTTTTTACTTCCAATAATTTGAATTTTGAGTATAAATATTTTTACTGCAAAACATCAATATTCAATGCAAAAAGAAATTTAATACAAACCATCAACATTTAAAAATTTAATTCAAAGACCAAGTATTCAATACAAAGTATCAATATTTAGAAGACAAAATTCAAAGACCAAATATTCACTACTAAATAGGAACAAATCTAGGCTCATTGGGACAATTTCCTCTAGAATGTCCTTAAGCTCTACATATTGTGCATCTTTTTCGTTGACCCTTCTCCTTATGATAAAAATTCATACTAATATAGATACGTGTCGATTTCGGTCTGCCATTTGGAGTGTGTCGAATGGTAGCATCTGGTAACCATTTTTCATGCTCCATTGATGACCAATAATTTGAATTCGCAATTGTAGAAAACTCAGCTCGGTAAACATTAATCATCCTATGAAGATTGAAGCATTCATCAACATACGTGTATGAGTCAATACCTACATACATACACGCTGCAACCGCATGTGAACAAGGATATTCTCAGGCCTGAAACGCTCTACAATGACACCACTTGCGCCTAAAATCAACACAAAATACATTGGATTGCGGTTGATGATTTAATCGTCCGGGACCAACCACATCAAATGTTTGATTCAGTCGATCAAAGCTGTGAACATTCATTGACGTTTCATTCGCCACATTTTCTTGCATTTTCTTTACCAGATCAGTAACCCATCTTTGACCCCTATTTATTAAGGCCTCAATCTATTTTCTTTTAACAGTTCAAACTTTACTCAATTGATAGTATGTCTCTTTCACTAGACTGACTATTGGAAGGAGACAAGATTCTTTGAGTACTCCATTAATATACTCGACAAGGTTGGTTGTCATCTGCTCATATCGTCTACCACCTTCGTCGTAACATTAAGCCCATCTTTCCCTCTCAATATCGTTTGCCCAATTTCAAACATGTTGGTCATACTTTTACAAATTTTCCATTTTTCTCTCAAATTCAGTCGGGTCAGTTTATAACCTATTTTATATTATAAGGAATATAAATAATAATCTTATTATATAAGAAAAAATAAATAATAATACACGAACATTAATTAAAGATTCTTACCCATGCTTGAAATTTCACGACGAAGATATGGATTTTTGAAAGTCTCAAAACTGTTCTTCCCAATATATCGAATACAATATGCAGGATATGAGTGTGGAGGTGTCCAATGACTTCCTGCTCGATTCATAGTTGTTTTGGTGCTTGTTCCTCGATTAGGTATAATATAAACTCCATCTTCTTGAATGACATGCTCACGGAGATTGGTTAAAAAGAAATTTCATACTTTAGTAGTTTCATGTTCGACAATTGTGAATGCAATCAAAAATAAATTGTTCTCACCATCCTGCGCAACAGCAATCAATAATATATGAAAGTGTTTATCATACAACCACGTAACATTAACTTGGATCATACGTTTGCAATAAGGAAAGCCTTCGATGCAAGATTTGAATGACCAAAAAAGTCGATGTAGAAATTTATAGCTTGAAATAACTTGGTCTTATTGGTCATATACATCGTTTGATATCTCACTATCGTTCCTAAGATAAAATGAGCTATCGCTAGTAGTAAAGTCGATAGCTCGTTGTACGATTTATCATAGTTACCGTAAAACAAATTCCATGGCCTTATCCATTACATGCCAAGCTTTTTTGTATTTTATCTGATACTCAAATTGTTGTGCAATGGTTGCCTGAATCGTTAAAATGTGAATTCTTGGATTTGTTTCTAACAGATTCCTCATTTGATGGCTTATTACAGTTGAGTCCAATTTTTTGTGGTATTGGTCGATGGACGTTCATAAACATGTATGGATGTTATTGTATTTTGTGACCTCCCAACGATTAGAACGCTTTAGTTTCGTCAATCGAATCTTTCAATTATTCTTGATCATATTTTGTACGTTTGGCAAATAAAGTCTTCTGACTTGATCCTACAACAACATAATCAACATGGTTCTTTATGATGTACTCTTTCAATACCAAATTCGCTTCATCCTTTTCATCAAATTGAAGCCCAATCAATAATTGACCATATTGACTCGAAGTTAACAATGGCACATTAGGAAATTGAGGAGCTCTCATTGAATCAAAATCCAAAGTAACCATATGAGTCGGAGGTTCACAGAATGTCAGGTCGACTCCGATGAGAAAAATGTCTTCAGCACGAAAATTAGGTGTTTCACCAACATCACCAGGAAATAAATCAGGATCATCGATATCTTTATCTTCTTTAGAATTAGCAAGTGTTTCACCCCAACGACCTCGTAGGTTTTCTATGTCAACATCATCAATCGGATCACTATTTGGTGCGGTTGATAAACCGTATCTTGAAATATCGATAGAATTCAATTTAGTCGATATTTTACTAGACAACAGTGCGACAAAACTTCTTCTAGGGAGATCAATATCATTATCGTAGTCCACTCAAGAAGATTCTCCAACGATATTACTCGATGGGTTCAGAACATGAACCTCAACAAATAACTCAATATACCGAATCTCCATAAACTCGTGCTCTGCAATCATCATTCTAACATCATCATCATCTTCAAGATTAATTTCAACATATCAAATTGGATCTTCACAGGTTAACCACCGGTAACGCAAACTATGAACTCTTTCTCTAATCTTCTTTGATATTTTCTCCTTCAACTGTCGAAACGAGATATCTTTTGAAAATCTCAGCTTAGTAGTGTCTTCAGATTCAAACAAAATTCTGAATTTGATTTTCACCATTTGACCGTTGTAATACACGATTATCAAAAATCTATCTTCGCTCATTTTATCTGCATATTCGAAATAAATTTATAAAATTTCAAGACTAAATACAAGAAAATCCAACATATACATAAAAATAAATTCGAATAACTAACAAATATAAATTTCAAATACATAAAAATAAATTTATATAAAAAATATAATAAAAAATTAAATTCGAATAACAACTAACAAATATCAATTTCAAATACATAAAAATAAATTCGAATATAAAAAAATATACTAGAAAAATATCATAAAAATCTAGAGAAAACAAAATAAAGCAACTAAAAAATAAAAATATATCAAGTAGAAATATCAACTCTAAAATGCAACAAAATAATAACGAAGAACTTACAAATATTTTCAAAATTTTAGTAAAAAATTTTCCTTTTTCCCTTCTTCAGCCTACACCCCTCAATTTTTCAAATACCAACTTCAATTTTTATCACTCTACTATCCCTTTATAAACAACATAAAAAAAATAAAATTAATCATAACCGTTAAATAAACAAATAAAAATATTATTTATCCCAAAAATAATCAATCTGAAATCTTATAACTAGGTATGCATGTGTCTGAACGCAAAAATTTTATCTGATACTCTTCCATCCCATCATCCTGTTTTTTCACATACACTATCACCATTGTTTTTTCATATACTAGAGAGAACCATGAACACAATGCACACAGCCTGTGCCCTGCCCCGTCTGCCTGCACTGTTGCGCGTCTGCCACAACTAGAGAAAGTTAAAGTTGAAGCCTAAAGGTTCCTCTTCTAATAATATCGTCCATTGTTCAAAGATGAAATCTTCTTGCTCCTCTTTAAATTATACAAATTAAAATCTAAATTCAAAATCAGAGGCTTTAAACATCGACTTTAAATTTACTATAAAATTAATAATATTCTAAATAATATTTTCTCATCATTAATAATCAGGAAATATTTTCCCCCAGTGCAATGTTTCCCGGAATTTTCCGCCAAAACTAGACCCGACCTGCCTGCACTCTTACAGACAGAAGTTTTCGATGATTGGACCACCTAGAACTGGTAGATTGCAACAGTTGCAAAGCTTCCAAAAAAAGTTAACAAACAATTCCTTTCTTTTACTGTCAACTCCTTTATTTTTTTTTTATTTGTCTTTTAAATTAATTTTTGATTCTGTGTGTCCCTTAAATGTTATTCATATCGTTTTAAAATTGTACCGTACATTCTAATTTTTTAAGATAAGATTTTTAATGGTATATCTTCTGAACTATATTATTATAGCGAATTTGGTGCACATGCACGATAGGTTTCAAAAAAAATATTAGTTTTTAAATAGAATTCATTATATAAGCATGACAGGTTTTAATTTTATTTTTTATATAAAATAATCATTTAAATACTTAATCAAATAATTAGTTTAATCTTAAATCAAACTTATTATGTATGTACAATAAATTTTAAGCAGGTAACAATTATAAGGCTGTAAACAAACTGAACGAACACGAACGAGGGTGTGTTTATATTTGTTCGTTTAACTTTAAATGAACAAATGAACGAACACGAACATAAACAAACACAAATTTTCTTGTTCGTGTTCGTTCATTAAGGATTATAGTTTGTCCATGTCCATTTATTTAAAACGAACGTAAACAAACGAATATCAATGAATGTAAATGAACGTAAACAAACATAAATAGACGAATATAAACGAACATAAATACCATATATAATATGTTAAATATTTAATATTTTGAATTAATTTAGTTAATTAACTGATTTTACCCGAATTAATAAATAACTAAAATTAAAAAAAAAACTTTTAATTATTAAACGAAACCTAAAATTTATTTGATTAACCAATTTTATTTTGATTCGATCTGTTAACTCAATTTAACAAAACAATGGATACTCTTAGCCAATAACAAGAAAGTTTTTAACAAGTCACAAAATAAGACTTCTTCAACTTAAGTAACTCAAAATTTTTTGACTCGACTTACTTGATCTAATGCTCACCCTTAGATATATGTGAATAAATTTAAACGAACATAAACGAACGGACATAAATGAATATAAATGAACGAACATAAACGAATAGGTTATCGAACGTTCACGAACATAAATGAACGAACGAGTCTTTTGCCCGTGTTCATTCATTTAATTAAACGAACACAAATATTTTTCATGTTCATTCGTTTAATAAATAAATGAACATAGACGAACCTCTCATCGAACGATTCACCGAACGCTCAATTTGTTTACGGTCCTAAACGAGGTTCTTAACATTTAAAAAATATAACTGTTAATTAATAAATACAACATGAAAATCGCCATCAATATAGGACGAGTACGACGAGTTTCATGTTGTATCCGTTGTTATTTTTTAAGTTAGGGTGTTTTGCTTCTTATAAGTAAGGTATTTTTTAAGAATGTGTCCGAAAATTTTCGTAACTCTATCAGTTTGTCATATAGGTTTATGGAAAGCGTGATAGTTCAGCTTCCTATAGTTACCTAGTTCAAATGATGCAACATAAACTAAATGGACGGAGGACAGGTTTTATCTCTTGCTGGTTGAATAACCTTAGCAAAATCATTTCTCTTTGTCATCCCTACGTATACTACAAAAACTATGGGACTTGCTTGGAGATTGAGAAACTGGTTCGAAAATTTGTTTGGAGAACACTATTGGGAATAGGGTTGGTGTACCTTGTCCGTTGGGATAAGATGAGTAAACCTTTGACGAATGGTGGTATTGGTTTCCGTAATTTGAATAAATAAAACGATGCATTTCTAACGAAGATTGGTTTCAATCTTTTAGCTCGTAAGGAGGTTCTATGGGTGTGTTTCTTACGCGCAAAGTATAAATGTCAATGAACCATCCTGTGCTTGAATCGTTGCTCCTTTTACATGCGTTGATATGGCTCGTTTCGATAAAATACCCACTGTCATGGCTTCGTGAGATTTGCAGTGGTTCTCATGTTTAGACAAATTGATGGCGAATGAAGATCGAACACCACATCACTTTATGGCCGATCCTCGGTACCCTTTAGGCACTGGTTCTATGGAGGATGTTGGCCGGGTCCTGTGAATTTTTCCCCCTGCTTATTCGACGTGGTACTCCAAGGTTAAGCATGATAAACTGGATCAATTCTCGACAATGGATGTCATAAGAGATGAAGGAATGTAATTTAATGTCCGATTCTGTGGCATCTGTGGTTGAACCGTAATGCTATTGCTTTCGACAATCCTCCTGACTTCCAAGAATCGATAGTTGAGCGTAGTGCCTGGCTTTTCTAAATTACTACTACCAATGTTTTGACTGTCTACTCAGCCTTGCAAGGTATGGAAATTGGTGGTCGGGCTGGTACTGTGGCTTGGTCTACACCGCCACCTGACTGGGTTAAGATCAACTCGGATGGTGTTCAATGAGGATTAGATGGTTTGTTTGCATGCGGGGGAGTAATTTTAAATAAAATTAGAATTCGAGAAAATTCAACCCGAGACCAATCTAGCCGGAGGTAAAACTAAATCTGATCCAAAATCCAACACATGACTGATAAAAATATTCGAACACAAGTCTACTAGGATGAAAACCATTAAGTTCAACAATAAATCTTTGTTTTAATTTATAAAGTGAAATATATTATAAAAAATGTACATTAATTTTTACTATTAAATTGTTCTCTTAGAAGATCATTAGGCCTGACCAAGGCTATCTGAGAATACATATGCACACATACAGTTCTTTGTTTAAAAAGAATACAACATATCGACATCCGCTTAGTGTTTTCAGCAATTCATTAAAAGCTATATCTATTTAGGGTTAAACAGAATAAAAATAAAAAGCTTTCCGAGTCTCCTATAAGTTAAGGACTTTCCTGGTGGGTGGTCACTGCGGGTCCTGATGCTATGGTAAAATGCATACCCCTGCGATGCCCGGATTGTAGTACAAAAGCAATCTGGGTTGCAGCCAATGTTGCTGCTTCCTGATACAATGTTTGTGGTGTAAGGTTTCAAGGTTGGAAGAAAAGCAATGAGAGTGGTGGATACAAACATGAGCATTTGAATTGACAAAGAGATATAACCTGTCTTTGCCTTTGTCTCTGTAAGATACTGATGGCCCAAGCCATTATGTAGCAAGGCAAGAGAAATCCAGCAGCACGAAGCAAGAAAAGCTGCATGAATAACCAAATAATTTAAGACAAAATAGCTCAATGGTACTGATGACTGTATGCATATGCCTAAGAAGTGTTAATGTGAAATATGGGATGCAGTTTGAGGTAAAACTTACCGAGAAGAAAGTAGACACATCATCCTCTGCATCAGCATCTGGAACAGTCAATGCATGCCGCAACAGCAGAAGGGCCATTAACTGACAAAATTGAAGAAAACATCAATCATTTTGAAAACCAACTCTTAATTAAATGGTCATGTAAGAAATGAGCTGCTTTTAGATTATAAGGGGGAAAAGGAAAAATAAAGGAACAAAACGAAAGTTAGTCTTATGAAAATTTTCAATCAAGATGCTTGTAGCCTAGGACAGAATCTGGGTGGTTTTCCTTCAGACATCAAAGTTGGGAGCTGGGAGCTGAAGCCTCGAAAAGATGGTATAAGTTATTCTTTCTAGTGTTAAGAAATGGGAAGGAGGAGCCACTGCAATTATGCCACTGGTCAAGTGGTTCAAGTTTGTATTTAGATGAAGAATGTTGGCAGCTAAAACCCAAAAACCATGTCAAACAATAAAAGTAGATTTCTCCACTGTCAATGCAATTAGTATAACCCACCAGCACGAGGGAGTGTCGTTGTGGTTTGGTTTTAAAAGGCGCGAGGTGCTCCGAGGCACAAAACGTCCCTAAAGCAGATTCATAAATAAAAGCTTACTATTAGAGCAGCTGAACGGCAAAAGGCAGCTCCACTGGAATTTGATGCAGCATATTCATCATACTCAGCTTCCAAAAGTTGCCTTTCTGCCTCTGCTATAGCCAAAAGTCGAGGATCGCTCAAATCCAGAGGGGTGCCAGAGATTGTCCAGCCTCCGCTAATAGACAGATTCAAAAGACAATGCAATAAAAAAAACAAGTTTAGATCAAACTTTGTGATGGATGTCATGCTTAATAATATCACATCATATGCAAGTTTTATCTTACAAGTTACAAAAGTCCAATCATTCTATAGAAATGTCTTCATTGTGAGACCATCAAACTTACCCAATATCAATAGCAGTTTCTTCAGTTTGGGCACGAGGCGGAGCAGTATAACCAGATTGATAAGGCTGCACAGCAAAATTAAAAGGACAAACTACATCAGCAAGGAGCCATACCAACCATTATCAATAACCACTGAACAAGAACAAAGAACTTAAACGAGCCTTACGTATCAGTAAGGGGATGGAAGGCAATGAACATTATAAGCCAGTGCTAAGAAAATAACGTTTTTCCCATTACCCAAAAGATTAAATAATATTCTTCCCCAAAGCAGTTTACACCTGATACACCCTATTCCATACTCATTTGCAAATTGCAACTACTTATTTCAAAATCCACAATCATTGATCCCTTACAGACGTAAAAGGGCTACACAAGCTAGTTGAAAGGATGGAATCAAGTTGGAGCAGGCTAAACAAGGTAACAACTTTGGTAAGGGAATTAAGGAAAATAGATACCTGATGACATATCTCGCAAATAATATCTCCCTTCTCGTTGCACCAATGCTGCACGCATTTCCTATGCGCATACTGCAATTTAAAACAGATAGTATGAATAATACCAAAGCAATGATGCTAATTGCAAAAGTTAGTCTGATATAAAATGACGTTCATCAAACTGAAAGCCGAATTGTGAAAGCTCTGGAAAATGCAATTTATATTCTAACAAGGTATAATAATAATAATAATTTCTTAATCAAACTTTTATCCTGAACACAAAATAATTATATAAAATAAATAAGTAAATAAAAGAAATTACACGGAGGCTGCCGCTACAGGCACAAGGAGTCTCCAGATTCTCAATGAAATCTTCCTCCTGGCAAATGCGGCACTCCGCCGCCTTAATGAGTGGCTCCTCCTCGCCTCCTCGGATGATCTCATTTTCTTTGGCGGAGCATGATGTACCTGAAATCTCCGTAGAGGGAACAGCCTCCGACTCCACCGGCTGTAATGGCACCGGCCTCACGAGACGATCCACATACAACACCAGGTGATCACTCATAATTTCTACAAACTTGAAAAAATATTTTTCAATTTTTACCAGTTAATTCAATCCAAAATAAAAAAAAATAAAAACAAACCCCGGAATCGCGCCGAGTAAGAGCAGCGAATCGGAGTTTTCCGGAGAAATGCTCAAACAAAGAGTTTAGAAAATTTACCTGTTGCGGAGAAAATGGTGTGGAATTTATGGTGGATGAAGGGAACGAATAAACCGGCGAGAAAATTTCCAATTAATCTATGTTTTTCTGCCAATGCTTCCTTTTTCCAAGAACCGGAGGGTTTGTAGGTTTAAACCTTAACGGCTGGAAGGGTATTTTTGGAATTTAGGGCATTGCGCGTGACCTTATCTGTCTTGGCTGACCCCTTCCGGTCTTCTCTTTTCGTCACTGTCTGGGTAGTTGAAACCTGCCCCTCCTTTCAGTGACTCGAGAAATAATTATATCACGAGCTTCGCTCATCACAACTAATAAATTCGTTTATTTTTAAATAATTATTTAATAATTTTTTATTTAATAATTATATATAAAAAATATAATAATTCACTTTAAAAAAATAAATAAATTTGATTGACTGAAATTATGAATAAACATGAATAACTTAGATATTAATATCTATAAAATTGATTTTTTTAATCTAGTATCATGCATCATATGTCTTAAGTAAGTCATATCCATGATATATTATATAAGATTTTTTTAATTTAATATCGTATTTTTTTAATTTCTTTTACTCGTATGATTTAACTATATATATATAAAATGTATGTGATACATATTTTTTTGTTACTTTTTATTTTGCTTTTTTATAAAATATAAAATATATTTTATATTTATCGTAGTCACATCTTATAATTTTAAAAAATTTCATTCTTTATATTTTCATACCTATACTATATTTGTATGTGTAATATAAATTAATATCATTAAACCATTTGTACAATGATATAAATAAGATTAGAATTAAATATTGGGTTGAATTAAATTATTAAAATTTTAAAATATATTAATTTATTAAATGTTTAAATTAAAAACTGGGGATAAGATCTAATTTTTAAATTTGTTAGATAAATTAAAGAAAAACAAATAAAATCATGTATCGGTAATTAACGGGGGTTTGGAAAAACGCAATAGGAGCGCGTCCGCACAGGGTCTCTAAAAATGAGAACCCAAAATATGATAAAGTACATTCATTAATTGATATTAATCTTGAAATCTATTGCAAAAATTTTAAAAATATTCTTAAAATATGAGTTATAATTGTTAAAATATTAAAATTGTGTCCTAAACATGACATTTGAATATAAAATATTATTGGTTATTCTTATTATTATTGATTTTATAGATCTAATAAGGTTATAGATAGACGCAATATAAAATTATCGCACAGGACTCTTAAAAAGGATAATTACTTCTAAAAGTCATATTTTTAAAACTATTAAGATTATAAATAACTACTTCTAAGAATCACATTTTAATAAATTATACTAAATTTTTAAAATTTTTGAACCGCCTCTATCGGTAATGAAAGAAGATGGCCCACTTCAAAACTTATTATGATGGCAGTGACATAGTTTACATGAAATGGAAGTATTTTTTTTATTTTGCCAGCTGGAACCATGACCGTTCTGTACTCGATAAAAAGAGCACCAACGTTCAAAAAGAATAATTTATTTAAAAAACAATTCAGAAGATGTCAAACGTTTTTTTAATTATGGTATATTATTATTTATGAAAACATATTTTTTTTTATAAATTATTAGCAAGTAATACCTAAATTTTTATAATATATTATAATTTATGTTATTTATTAATGATTTTATAATTAGTATATTTATTAAATAATCTAATTAATTTCAATTATAATTTGATACAACTGTTAAGAGATGAAAGAAGAACAAAGATACAAATTATTCGTCTTTTTTTAATGCTTCCTCCTGTATCTTTGTTTTAAATTAGAGGATTTAAGGGATAGAGTTTAATGTTTAAGGTTATGAGTTGTGGTTATAGTTTAGGGAATTTGAGATAGGATGGATCTTTTATGGTGTAGGATTTTTAGGGTTTAGGATATAGAAAATAAGAGCAAAGGTTTAAAATTCATTTTTTAGAATTTTCAACGAGAAACATGGAAGGAGACATGATAAAAGGTAGAGGATTTTTATTAGAAGAATAAAAAAGAAATCAACAGTTGATTATCGTCCTAAAATTAATACTATCGTTGACGAAGAAAAATCTATTAGATGAACCTTGTTCATTATGTTACTCGTGGTCTCAACTAATCAAATTTATTTATTTATTTTTTAAAAGATGAAGAATCTAACTTTTTTCTACATGCAAGTAAAGAATGAATAATTATTATGTAATTATTTTGACATGAACGAACCAGATTAACTAGACCACAAATAACATGAAAAACATGATTTATCTAATAATTTTTTTTTATGAAAGAAAATATAAAAATTAAATGATAAAATATACCGTTTATTGCTTAATGATTTTTTAGTTTTATTTTGATCACCAGAATTTTAAAAATTTTAATATAAAAATAATAATTATTTAATATTTTTAATAATATAATATTTTTATTTCTACTTAATATAAAAATAATTTAAAATATAAAATTACACCAAATGTTGTCAACCGTCCACTGATCAATACTCGTCGTCATTGGATGTTATTGTCGACAATGACCAATTTATCCCAAATTTTATCATTCCTATCATCTCGATCCTTAGAATACAAATTCTACCTTCATTTTTCGAAAAATATTTTGAAGTCCACGATTCAAGAAAACCTTTTTGTTTTGTCTTTCGTTGATCTCCCTGCTATGCAGTTGAATGGAGCATATTTCTCGGTAGGTTATTTTTTCATGCCAATGAAATTTTTTATTATTTGAATCTTAAAAAAATATTTACATGTGTTGAGTTAATCACATAATAAGATTGACCAAAAGGGAGTGAATTGACAATTAAAATTTTATTGAGAAGATTAGGTAAAAATTAAAAAAATTAAGACACAAGATTTATAATAGTTCAAGCTTCAAAACAAGCTCTACATCTCTTACCTTAGCTCCTACTAATGACTTTTTAACAAATTCACTAATGAATTCAATATTTTTCTAGGTTCAAGGGCTAACCTTTACAACAAGTCAATTTTCTATCCAAAATTGACTTAAACCTCACAAGAGGTTACAAGAGATGAGAAATAAGCAAATAAGTTTCTCTCAAAAGAATGATACGCCCCAATTATACATTAACACTCCCCAAACTCAATTACAAAGAAATAAATTGAAATACAAGAGTTGGAGACAAAGATTTACAATAGAGTGCTTGGAGTTGGATTAGATTACTTGAATGTTTGCTGGAGGTTCAATAATTGTTAATGCTGCTTGAAATGTTTCATTTTATACCTCTAAGGGTTGTTTTGAAACAATTGTTGGTAGATTACAAATCGTAGCGGAATTAGGGGTGTTCATTACCGGGTAGCCAGTTTTCGGGTACTCGAAAAACCGAGTATCCTGTTCCTTCGAGTCATAAAAATTCGGCCCGTGTCCTGACCCATTTAAACGGGGATTTGTTATCAGGTACCCGTAAAATTTGGGTACCCGGCTAATCGGGTAACGGGTACCCGGTTCACAATTTTTTATTTTTTTATTTTTTATTAAAAAGAATTATATATTAAACATATAAATTTTAAAATTTTATAATACATAACTAAATATAAAAATAAGTGATTTAAAGTTAATTTTAGAATATTTGAATGTATATAAACATCTATATTTATTAAATTTTATTACTAAAACAACGTTAAAAGTATTAATCTCGTTTTTCTTTCGGTATTAGTAAATTAATAAAAATATATTTAGAAATTTTAAAACTTAAAAATATATAACACAAACATAAAATTAATTTAGAGATTTAAATTTAATTTTATGTATAAATATTAAAGAAATCTAAAATAAAAATATAATTTTATGTATAAAAAATATATAGTAAAACTAGTCGGGTCGGGTACCCGAAAATTAAAAAATTTTGGCCCAATCTCGGCCCACTAATTCTCGAGTCGGGCATCCGGCCCGGTCAGGTAATTTTTTTCGGAAATTACCCGCTATTTTTGTTTCGGGTCATCGAATCGGGTTAATCGGGTCGGATAATTCTAAACACCCCTAACCGGAACGCCCTTGGGCTATTTCGAAACATCCGTTAAAAACTTCAAAAAACTTAATTATAATATGAAAGGTCGTTCAAACCAATTCAAGGTGTATCAAAACACCTGAAAAAACTTAAGAACATTCATCGAAAAATAAAACTGGGTATCGATATCATCCAAAATGGTATCGAAACGCTTGGAGTAAATCACTTAAAAAGTTATTTTAATGTTCTTGGTTTGACTCGAAGTTGTGTATTTAACTTAAAACTTAAAAACTTATTTCAAAATAGTCGTCTAACATATTTATTATATCAAAATCAATTTTAGTTTTACAACATGCAATGATCATAACGTCAAATGGGTTGTAATTTAGGGTTTTGTGGGTCACTAAAAATATTTTAATATTTTTTATAAATAATTTAAAAATACTAATAATATGGTTTTATTTTTTAAAATTATTTTATATTAAATAATAATAAATGTTATGTCATATCAAAATAATAATAAAATAAATTAAATATCGAAACATGAAAATTTTAAAATCCAATTATTAAGTTAAGAAGAATTAAAAAGACGGTTGAGCGATGAATACTAAATTTAAAAGAAAATCAACTCAAAAGAAAACAAAAGGAGAGCAATTAGATTTTATACATCAATATTGTCTAATAAAATTGATTATTTTTTTAATTAGTTACAGTGGTTATAATAAATATTGATTTTAGAGTATACTCTCAATTATTTAATATTAATCACTCAATCATTGTATTAGTATTATTGGTACTCGAACTCGTGACCTCCGAAAACAACAATCGTATAATTGACTAAAATTTTAAAGATAAATATTTCAAAGATAATAACTAAATACTTGGTCGAGAGGTTAAAGTATTTATTTTTATTCTTTTATATTTTTTAGATATAAATTTTAAATCCGTTAAAAATATTTAATTATTTAAATAGATATTATTATTACTATTAAAATAATTTTTTTTACGTCGTCAAATAAGAACCCTATTTTAACAAGGACTCAATTCTACGTCCAAACATCTCACGCCGGATTTATAAGTTGTACCTTGTCAGTTAGTTCATAAGGCTCGAACACTCATATTCCAAGACCATACAATCCTGTAACATGAAATGCGCCAAAGCCGAAGCAAGTAAAAGAACCAACACTCGCTCTTTATTCATCCAACGTACGAAAAGAAACAAGCATTCATAGTTATATGCATTTTATGTCGTCGTACAAATCTGAAGTTGTGAATGCCCAAGGGTTCTGTTGAGCATGGAAAGAAGAAATATGGTCTCTTTCTCTCAAGATTTTGAGCCCTTGATATCTCCCGAGCATCATGACTGTCGCCATTGGATTGGATCCCGGTGATTCCAGGAAAGTCGAACCATCCACAACTCTCAACCCTTCCACTCCATAAACCTTATAATCACTGTCCACAACCGATCCCACCGTGCAACCTCCATGGTAGTGGTAGTAAGTCCTCACATTCTCTTTGCAGAATTTCCTCTGCTCATCACTGCTACTCATCAAGTGATTCTGGCGTTGAACTCCAAGGTAAGAAGAAACTGACTGAGACTTGGTCACTCGTTCAAGCAAATGTATCATCTCGGCACAAGCGTCCAAGTCCTTTTCATCAGCTAGATAGTTGAATTTCACTGAAGGGTTTTGCCTCGGGTCACTACTGTTTAACTTAAGTTCACCTTCCGATACCGGAAACGCAATCTTGGCAGCGATCGGCATTCTGGTCACATTGAAGCTAGTTGCTATAACTCCTCCTTCAATTATGAATTTGAAGTCCTTTGCAATCCCTGAAACCTGAGGGGGATCTGGCTGTCGGTTTTGTGGATTTGTGTCCACCAAAACAGCAATACTAGGATTGTCTTTCATTTGTTTGCCAACTCCTTTTAAATTCATCGCATGTGGGATGTTCAAGTTCTCAATGTGTTTTCGGTGTCCGATGCCGCTTAATAACAGGATTTGGGGACTACCTAGTGCCCCGGCTGACAAAATCACATCGCCACGGTTTGATGAATTATTCTTGGGTTGGTTGAGATAGGCTTCATATGTTTGATCTGAGCTGCCATCACTCTTTATGAACCTCATGCCCTTAACTGTTGTCCGAGATGCATTGCCTGCAGATGTTTTAGAACTGTGAGATCATCTCTGAATATATATTCTTACTGATATCACTTTCATTTAATTTTCCTTACCATTGGTCTCGAGGATGATGTTTTTTACCGTTGCATTCAGAATAACTACAATGTTTTCGGGATTCGCGGCCTTGAGAAGATCGGCCGAGGTATGTCTTATGCCCCATACATCAAATGTACTTCCACCAATCCTTGTTCCCTCAATATGTTCTAAATTGTACCCGTTGTATGGTAGAAAACCAGCTTCAAGAAGGCAAAATTCCACAACAGTCTGCCATGGTGTCAATTCAGGTATAGAGATTATTTTGGATTCCACCCATGTATAAGCCTCCTTAACCAATTCCTTATCCCAGCCAGCCTTGTCGATGAAATCTTCGCTGGCTCGACTGTAAAACCTTCCGTTTATAGACGAAGATCTGCCGAGTACTCGTCCTCTGCAGTTCCTAACACCATCCGTGGATGTGAAGTCTTGTACTACTGATGAAAAATTCATCTGTTTGAAGCAAGGAGAAACCATAAAATCTCTTCTCCAACACCCAGGGATTACCGAAAGGCGATCCACCTCGCTCTATCAGTAGCACCGAGAATTTCTCTGAAAGGGTTGCTGCCAGGGGACAGCCAGCAGTGCCTCCCACTACTACAATGTAATCAAAGGATTTACCAGCGACTTCTGTCACATCAGAAGCCATGAAAGGAAGTTCTCCTACAATGAATAAGATCGTCTACCCCTCCTGCTTAAACCAGACCAGAGTTGAGCAATGGAAGCATTGAACATTAAATTCCGAAAAAGAACTCGCCATGACAGACTACTCAAAGCTTATATCTTCTTGTTTCTCGACCTCTCTTTATGTTCTCCCTCAGAGACTCAAGGTAATGGTGTTTCTTTTGTTATCCAAAATTTCATTATTATGATCCTAATGAATGATTTGCTGCTTTTGTTGGAAGCTTACAAAATGATTCTGCTGCAATGATGATTTCTTCTCCTTCAAGTTGTGCCTTTTGTTTACAGTAAACAATGGAAAAACTGCAGCTTAATCATACTACCCCTAACATCATTTGAAAAATACACAATTAATAGTTTAATTTTACGCAGACAACCTATGAAAAGAGTAGGCAGTGTGACATTATACTTACACTATTGTTAATGTTTCATAGTTATATATATATATATATATATATATAACTATATCATATAATTAATTTTTAAAATTTAATTTGTGTTCTGATGTCTTTATAAGTTTTATAATAAATTAAAACTAATTCAAATCATATTTTTAGAAGTCCTAAGTCTTTAATTATTTTTTTGTATAAATATTTATTCCGAAACTCTTATAGTCAATGGCATGTATTATATTATATTAAATGCTGTGATGTGTTCAAAGAGTGCAAATCGTCTACCTCTTTTTCATACTTCTATTTGTGTTTTCGTTTCAAATTAGAGGTTTTAGGATGTAGGATGTAGGGTGTAGGGTTTAATGTTAGCAGTTGTGGTCATGGTTTAGGGAATTAGGGGTAGGGTGTATTTTTAGGATGTAAAATTTAAGGTTTAGGATATAAAAATAAGAGTTAGGGTCTAAAATTTATTTTTTAGAAATTTTCAATAGGAGACATATTGTACCGACCCTTTTAAAATCGAATTAAAAATTAATTAGGTGAAAAGAGTGTCAATTTCAAAATGATTGAAAAATTAGGGTTTAAAATATCTCAAAATAAAACATTTAGGATTTAACTTTAAAAAGGAAAATTCAGGACAAAAATTGAGAATTAAAATTGGAAATTAGGATTTAAAATTAGAAATTCAAAAAATCTAGGGTTTGAAAATAAAAATGGGAATCGAAATGGAAAAATTAGGGATTGAAAAATTAGGATTGAAATTAAAAAAAATAGGGACTCGAATCTAAAAATTTTAAAAAAGGAATTAAAATCTAGGGATTTTGAAAAACTAACCCTAAATTAGAAATGTAGGGTTTTCAAGTAAAAAATGATTTAAAAAAAATTAAAATTGGGAGTTTGAAAATTGGGACTTGAGAATTCATAAAAATGGAAGTTAGGGGTATTAATTCTTTTTCTTTTCTTTTTTTATGTCTTAGCTTCTGACTATTTCCTACTGATAGTCTTTCGATTTTAATATCTAATTTGTCTGATCTTACCCTCCTCTTCTGGTGAGGTGAAAGAATGTCATTCGTCGTCTCATTCAAGGATGTCCTGAGAAGGTCTTCAGGGGATAGAAGTTTAAGATCGATTCTCGATTCAAGAATCTTGAACAATAAGTGCATGAGAAGGGATTCTCCTAAAAATGGGAACTGCTCATTATCTATTCACTCATATTGTTCTTTTATTCGCCTAAGTAGACTAGCAAAGACTCTCATTCGCAATATCCCCACAACATTCAATCTCTTCTGAATATGCAAAACTTTAGAGTCGGTCTTTGAGTTTGAAGCAAAGATGTTATCACACTTAAAATTTCTAGGACTAAATGTGTAATGATGTGTATATGTATGTTCAAAAATGTTTGTTATGTGTACATAGGAGAGCAAGGGCAACTCCTAAAAACGAATGAAAGAATTTAAGAGTGTAAAAAATGAATTGCAACAAATATGCATGAAACTTTTGGTTTGATGTTCAATTGAGAAGTCAGAACCTCCTCAGACCCATCTCTATTATCGGTCTTCAAACCTCAAACCATCGGTTTCGATTAGGCTTTGGACGTTGTTCTTCAAGGCTCCAAAATTCTCGATCGTGTGATATGTGCTTCCCACACGATATTGATATCATAATCAACTAGATAAAGATGCCCTTTGTAGGCTGAATATCGTTGAGGGTAGTCGTAAGGACAACCATGGGCGAGCGTTGCTTCTTGACCATGAGCCACTTCATTTTGAAGGGTTGCGCCGTAGGAATCCTTGATCTTCCCTGTTTTAATTACATCCTCAATTCTTTCTTCAATCATGTCTGAAAAGTTGGCAATATGGTGACTTACCAAGCTGTCATGATATGCAAATTGTGAAAATAATGTCTAAATGCATGTATGATGTGAATGTCATGATGCAAAGATGCATGATGATGAAGGTATTGATCCCTGTTGGTAATCACCCTACTGAATTACTTTCACAGAAAAATAGAGGGTCCATTACAATATTAGATGAACTAGTCCTATACAACAATGCTAGCCTTAATTCTTATTCTCTATGGTCCTAAAATTCTTGCTTGATCTGGAAATCTTTGTTACGTCATGGGCATCGGTCTCCTCGGTCGACCCGGTTACCTTTTTGACTCTCTTCTGAACTTCAATCATTGATATTGTCTGGCATCAGTCCTGGCAAATATTACCTGAGCAACCTTGTAGTGTCAGTGTTCCTTGTAGTGGTGTCTTCCTGTTGACGTTACTTCCAAAATTCAGGATCATCTCCGATGGTCGAGAATGGTAACCCCGATCCTTGTGAAATAAGCTAGTGAGCCATTGATTTTTCGTTCTTCTTCTTGTAGTCTTTTAAATCGGTGTTTCGCATCTGACTCTAACTCGACCTCTAGATGCTAAAATGGTGCCAGTTTTGCATATTTGACAAACCTTTCTATTATTGGATCTTCGATGGTTTTCTATTACATCTTTTGCATCGGTTTGAAATTTCCGATAGTCATTCTACTGTAGACTTGGGTAAGGCAAATCGTCGTTACCTTTCTTGGTGTTCTACCTGATTCTGAGTCAATCTTCGAATGATTAGATGATATAGGTTATGTATCTCTGATAACCCATTTATCAACCTCTGGTTTTCTGTTACATCCTTCATGTTCTCCTCAAATCCTAGACTAATATTCTAATGTAGACCCGAATAAATGCATTGTCATTACCTGATTGTTTGGTAGACTGTCTGGGGCTTTTTGGTTGTCCTCTAACTAGTATCTAATAAAAGGAGGTCAAATCTTATCTCTTATTAGTGTCTTTGATTGATTTCTAACACTAAGGTTAAGGTTTTCAGATACCTCTCTTCCATGGTGAAAGTTTCTTTTGTAAAATGAACCACTCGGATCAATACCTCCTAATGCAATGCAAAAAATATGATGATGCATGCAAAAAGAAAAAGAAAAACATGAAGAAATCAGTTTAGTACTGGGTAAAAATAATAGACGCAAAAATAAATTGCATGCAATTAAATTTGCGTAAAAGTAAACAGAGAATAGCAGTCTTAGATATCCAATCTAGTTCACCTAGGTCATTCGCACGGCTCTAATAGGGTGAGTAATCTAGTTCTCTACATATAGTGTTGGTGCCAAAAGGGGGCCCGAATTGTCCGAGCTATCCTCTACTAAGAGTAGCAAGGCCCCCGATCATCATCCATTTTAGGCTCATTTTGACCAGGTTCAATTCAGGGGGACCCATTCGCTTATGCCCATACAAAAGAACGATATCCTTAAGAAAGCATAAGGTAGTAGAGCCCCGAAGGTACTTCGTCTAGGGCTCATACGGGAGAACGATATCTCCACGAAAGCGTTAGCCTTTTCCTCCACTTAGAAAGACGGGTTTAGATGTTATTTTTAAATGCGGAAAAATAAAAGCGCAAATTCAATTGAAAATTAATTTGATCGTCACTTTAGCCCAAAATCTCTAATATTAGTGAAGCGGTAATCGTTTAAAAAGCTCAACTCACTTCTTTTTGTTTAAAAACAAAATTTATCCCAAGCGGAGTCGCTATCTGTAGTAATGTGGAAAAATCCACGAATAAGTGTCATCGCTAAAAATATTCTTTTTCGAGTTGGAAAACATTGTTCGATGTGTTGATTTGAAATAATATCTTCCATATGGGTTTTCGGTTTAAAATTGATTTTTGAAAAATTGGAGTCGCCACCGGCCTTTTAAGTAGATCGGACACCATGAAACTAGAGATTTTAAAAATATTAGGGTTCGAGAGTCAGTTACGGATGGGGAAGGATTAGCACCCCACATCGCCTAAAATTGGTACTTTAATAATTATCACTTTAATAATATTAAATTTTCCGGGCAAATTTGACGATTGAATTAATTTATAATTAAATGTACACATTTATTTTAAAGCACCTAAATCCAAAGATAAGCATCCAAACCACTACCACCATATTGGTACTGGCCTCGCTTACGACCGAATTTAGGAGCCTACATTAATTAATTAAAATGTTAACATGCAATCTTAAACATAACAAACAAATTAAAAACATTACATAAAAAATACATAAAACATAAATATTAATCTAATCAATAATATACTAATCTAAAACATAAATTAAAACATACATAAATATTAATCTAAAACATAAACATAAATTAATATATAACACAAATTAAAAACAACTATTTTCATTAAAGATATTTAAAATACAAAGATAAAAAATAGAAATTATACCTAAAAATATGAACGATTAACCCGATGAACTCTCTACCGAGATCTACCACGAACCCTTCAAAATTTTAACTAGATCGAATCTTAAAAATAAAACCCGATCGAACCGAGTAGAACTAAGTGTTTTTTTCCCGGTCCTTGGGCGAGCGAGAGCACTGCTCTCTTGTTGCTCCCCACCGGCTCCCTTGTTTGCAAATGGCAACCCCATACCTCTTTATAGGCAAATTGAGCATGGGTGGGGTGACGTGGATTCTTCATGGCCAAGGGAATTCCATGTCATTTTCCTTTTTTTTCCATCATTTTTCATTTTTTTCTTTCATTTCAATTTTTATTTTATTTTTTACTTTTCCTCTTCATTTTTCTTTATTTTATATTAATAATAATATTATTATTATAATACTAAAATACTAAAAATACGATAAAAAATGAATGATTACAAATGTTAAATTACATGCGAAGGTATTCTAACTTTAAATGTGTGATGAAAGGTTTTGAAAACATGACATGGTGTAATAAGTTTACGCTTGGCTAACTTTTTTTTTTATAACGAAAGAATACTACTATTTGTCTCATTAAAAACCTTCATATTCTTAAATGAAGGAAAAGATTACTATATGAAAGTATTTACAAGGTAAAAACAAAATTAACAAAAAGCAATACAACCAAGAAAATAACCTAGCTTACACACCAAGACAACACAATATTAATCATTATGACTAACAGTCATACCATCGGTACCACTCATAGTATCAATGTCTATCTCCAAACCAATAATTTTCGTATTGACAACATCTCTAAGATTATAAGGGGTATAAACAGATGTTCACCAATAGGAGAACTATGACTCATCGAAGCGAAACGATCAACTACAACATTACAATCACGATGGATATGAAGAATATGTACTCTCCAATTACGATCAAGAATGTTAAATATAACAACCACCAAAATACTCTTAATAAGAATATTCGATTCATTACGCATGATTCTAACAACATCCAAATTATCAACCTCCAAAATAATTTGTCGAAAACCAAGCCTCCAGATACTTGGCTAACTTTCTCCAAGCCTATTAGAAGTAGGTTTTTATGTAAATTATTGTATGTGTCATTGCTAGTTGCATAATCTTGTATGTTGAGTGCTGATTTAGTCGGGCGCGGCACTGGATTAGGACAATAAGAACGTCTGTCCAAAGTTCACCATTCAAAAAAGTTATATGTTAGTAATTATATCTATGGTTAAGAGATTAATTTTTATATTTATTATAAGGGCACAATTTTATTGATTTTTTTAATATATAATATTAAAAGTTTATTCTTATTATTTTTTTTTAATTTTTGGTATTAGTTGCCCTATTCTCCCCTTAATATTTGTCACTATTTGTAGATTCTTAAATTCAATTTTTTAATATTTATTAATAAGGGTTTATTTTTTTAATATTTATTATTCGTAGACTTATTTTTAAATTTAATTTTTTACTATTTGTTATTAAGGATAAATTTAAATAGGGGAATACAATCGTAATAACAACTACTATATGGCGGTAGTGACCAGGAGTATTCAAAAATATCATATCCGATCTGAAAATTAAGAAATTTAAGTTGGTTTTTATTTTTGGATCGGATATCTGATTCATTTTAAGTTTTTAGATCAGATACGGATCACAATATTTTAAGTTTCGAATTATACGAAAATCCAAAAATTCAAATTTTTATTCATATTAATCTTGTTATATTCAACAATCTAGTTCTTGTTATATTCAAAATTTTAAAAAATTTGACACTTTTATAAATGTGAATCTTGTTGTATTTAATAACTTGTTATTTATTATATTTAAAATTCCAAAATTTTCATTAATACAACCTTCAAATTCGAAAAATTAGTTTAATCAAATTATATTTTTGGATAATCGGATATCCGACTATCTGATCCGACTATCCGATATCCAAATATGTGGATAGCTACTTTTCTCGGATCCGATACAGATCACTATATCATTGATTCGAAAACTCGAATATAAAAAAAAATCAGATCCGATCTAATTCGATATCCGACAATGAACACCCATAATAGTGACACCATCCAAAATCGCGATACTTATAACCGTTATGTCCATAATAACATATATTATTAAAAAAATACACAATCGCAATATTCACGGTGATCAAAATGATATATGTAATATTCGCAACCACGATAAATATAACTCGACTGCAACTATAATTTAGATCTATGATTTAGGCCTAATTTTTAGATTCTCAATTTATTCTGAAATTCATAATTTTTAAAATGGATTTGAGTTTAATCACATACTTAACCATTAAAACGAAGGTTTTACCAATATTCAAAACTTTTTTGAATTTGCAAACTAGTCCTTAAAATTTTTAAAAAAATACAATTTGGTCCATTAGTGACACATATGTAGGTTGTTTTAGGGTCCTCGTATGATATGCATTGTTTTTTAATCCTTATAAATGAAATGACTGATTGATTTTGAAGCTTGCTCGTTTGGTGTTTGTATTGAATTGCTTGATAGTTTTAAGTTCCGATGTTTCAATTGTTCTGTGTGACATCTCTGTCCGTTCCATGACTGAGAATGGAAATGAGACGAGTAGGTGTTACAATTACACACAACAAATATGATTCCTCGTAACCATGTCCACCTGAAATTCAGGTTCGGGGACCGACTTCGACGAAGAGGGAGAGAACGGCGAGATGTCTCTGCAAAATATGCATTATACCTTCTTTTGATATCAAATATTCTTTCAAAAGTTGTTGGGAGTTCAATACATATGACAATATACTTAGACTGTGAACAAAAGATTGCTTCTAAACAATCAGGTTCCCAGCTTGGATTATATTTACCAACAACCATGCAGCATAACAGTTCCAAACCATCCCCATTGAGCTGAACTATTCTCTGCTGTTCAAGTCTATTGCTTTTGGACCCAATTCCATGTCATTTTGGTATTGGTCATTGAGATCGAATGACCCCAACAAACCATACTTCCTCAATTGACTACCAGTTTCCTCTCCAGGGAGCTCCAATCTTTTAGCTGCTGGCTGCTCAACACATAAGTCATCAGAAATGTTAGAGCCACTTATTTTCTTTCCATTAACTTGATTGCCTGAGCTGCTAATCGAACGCTTCTTTTCGGGGTGAATGTTCATTAAGTTAAGTTCAACAAAAGTACTAGATTTCTGGGTACTGATATTCTCATTTTTTGGTGTCTCTTCATCGTCCTTTATTCCCGAGCTTTCAGAAGATGTCAATGAGCTCTCCATGGAACATAGAGTACCTCTCATTTGCTTCCTTTCCGTCTGTTTTAAGTTTGAACCTCCTACTTCTGTCAATTCTGAGAATGAAGAACTTGTGCAACCAGTATTCACCATTGAGACTAGTTGAGAGATTTCGGCTTTGGCAAGTTCTACACCAATAGAAGATGAGGTATACCCAGACAGTGTTTCTTGTGCTTTCTTTAATACTGATTGTAAGTACTTTCCTTGAGCTTCAATTCTTAGCTGTAAGTGTCTCTGGACCTGGATAGAAAAATAGCTTGATTGGTACAAGTAGATGCATAGACTGAAAATCAGCTATTTCAGATTTGGTTCAATAGACCATACCTCAATCTGTTCATGAAGCTTTCTCTGTACTTCCATCTGCATTTGGAGAGCCTGAGCAATCCGCGAGCTTATGATAGAACAATATAATAGATAGTTAATACAATCTGCCTTATTATCATTTCCAAATCCAAAATTTATCAAAAGATAAAGGGACCATGCAAAAAAAATAATACTCATTCATCTGCTTGTGAGTTCCATCACTTATGTCACTACTCAAATCCCCATTACTGCTCTGTATCTCATTGTAATCTATATCACAATGAAAAAAAAGATCACATTGCTGTGAAAGTCGAATAATAACCTATAAGCAGTAAGCAATGAATTCTTAATCTCACCATCTAGTTTATTGCTAAGGCAGATTTCTGTCTTTTGGCTTTTTGCCAACCTGTATTTCTGCAAGAAGAAAATACAGTCAAACCTTGATTTCTTTGAGATCATAGTATGGTTATATGTTGAAGAGAAATTACCTGTAAATGGCTTTTGAGATGGTACAAAGTGAGTCCAGAAATTCCTATGACCCTCATCAGATTCTTTGGGGTTGCTTCTGTCAAGAAATAATAAACACAAGGAAACATAAGAAAATCCTACCCTAACAGTATGATTAGACAAGGTGATGATGATGATGATGATGATGATGATGATGATTAAGGTTATCTGAAAGTATTAAACTTAACTGTCTGGCCCTCCAAGTTGATTGACAGCTTCAACAAATCTTTGATGAAGTTCTAGAGTCCACTTCAGCCTAGGCTTTGCATCAGTCGACAGAACCAAATTCATGTATTGATTTTGCATATTGTGCAGACCCTCCATGTTTTGTGTTGTGTAAGAGAGACAGACAGAGGGATGCAGAAAACTGAAACTCATGTGGGTTTTGATCCCTTTTCTTTTTCCTGTAAGAAGGCTATGCTTTCAATATGAAGCAGCAGTACTTCTGTTTATAAATCTTGTGAGTTGTTGAGCTGTCCTATGATTTCACTCCATATCTGGAAACATAGGTGGGGCTGTATTAGGGAGGGAATATATGCCATGACCTCTGCCTCTTCCTTCTATCATCTCCCATTTCATATCAACTTTTCTTTTTAATTTTTCTTCTTTGACTTGGAAGAGGGTGGATGGAGAGAATCTCTGATACAGCAAAAACAGAAAAAGAAAGCAACACAGATCAATGAGTCTCAAAAGGAGAGAAAAGAGGAAAAGTGAATGGTTTGTTTTTATCTTCACACACATTTTCCCCCTCTCCCTGCTTGATTCACTTGCTGAGTTAATTGAGGTAAGAAAACAAACCCGAACCCAAAAATTCATTTTGTAACATAAACTTGAATCCAAATCCATTTGATTACCACCTCTATGAATTAAGTAAGATGAATGATAGGTGCACTTTCCTAACACTATGAGAAGCTAAATTAACAGGAAAGCTTAATTATCCTTTTGATGACAGAAAGGGTAAACCAAATGGACAATGTCTTTTTTCTCCTTTGTTTTTATTTTCCATTTTTTCTTAGATGAGGGGTGTGGTGTGACTGGCAGATTCTTTTTGTTCTTTGTATGGATGAAGGAATCAAAGAATCTTACAATAGATTTTGGGACCCAGCTGGCCCCATTTTTCTTATAAAGAAAGTAACCTTGAAAAGGTGAAACAAATCAGCCATCTTAATAGATAACACAAACATAAACTGGGGGTGTGAAAATAACCCCATAGTATAAATTCTTCCCCGGAAATTTAACCAAAAGGACACACAAATCTGTAAGTTTATCCCATTATAGGAGAATCTCAGGCCTTTTGTTTTCTTTTATACATACAGACTGACATTAGGGCCGACAGCTTGACATATGTGGTACTTGATTTGGAATTTGCAACTTGAGTTTTGCCTTATCAAACACATCTGCCATTATCATCCAAGCAGCACCTGCAGTAAAAACTCAATATGTTAGACCAGGTGTAAGCCAGGCTCAGACATGGCACAGAGTATTTTTCAGTATACTGCCACTTGATTGGTGTAATCTCTCCCTGATGACTGTCATCGAACTTCAACAGATCTGAAGTTACCATGATGTTGGGGTAAGCTATACTAGATTATCATAACATTTGGTCACTGATTCTGTAAAACTTAGTTACATGATGTTAAACTCAAGTGAGACTAATCCTTAAGTGGTGGTGTAAAGCAATATAGCTTAGCATAATCCTCGGCACATGTCACACAAAACAATGAAATCAAACCCTCCATTTCTATATGTTGGAAAATTTAAACACAACGAAATCAAACCCGGCACACTTTCTCCCAGTATGGAAGCAATCAACAGGGCTCCTTCTGCAAAGTTCCATACAGAAACATATTCTGAAGGGAATGCTAGCTTTAAATCTGTAATCCAAATGCAAGCAGACCTGAAATAAAGAAATAAAGGGAAGCAACAATGGCCAACAAGAAACCATAAAAGTCAATGGATTCAGATTAGTCTGTAGACTTCTTGAGCTGTGGTCAAGACTCAAGAGTTGAATTACAGGAATCAAAACCAATGATTGATCTCCAAAGCATTTGCCATCTTAGTGCCATACATTCAGTTGGTCTGCTAAATTGATAAGCCATATTTCAGGATTCAATTTGAAAAGAAAGATAAGATGCCAAGTGTTATTTTATTAAGGCAACCAGAAAAGCAATAAAGCAATTTCAATTAATTAAAGAAGTAGAAGATATGTCCAAGGTTTCTCTAGGATTTCTTGAATACATGCCCTTCCCAGTGAAAGATCCTCCAATCAGTTGACTAATTACAATTTTCTAATATGTCAGTTGGATACAATTCAGTGAGCATAGAGGGGAAGGTCCACTGATGAGATTGTTACAATCATCATTCTGTTCAATAAAAAAAAAATTAACAATGAAATCAACATGGTGGACCAGCAAGTGGTAGGTCCATCTTCACACCAACATGGGTTCTTCCTGAGTAAGCATCTACTTCTTCTCTCCTAGAGCTACAATTCATCAGTGGCAAGCTCATAGTTCATATTCGAAGAAAGGAATAAAATTATTGACTAGTTTTCATTATGTGTGGCCCAAATGTTTGAAAAACAAGAAAAGGAGAGCCAATATGAATGCCTTTCTCTTTAACCAGCTGAGGTACTTGAAACTCCTTTCTTGCTTTAATATATTCCATAACTGGTAAAGGAGATTCTGGGATGATGCCAACCCGGCCCCTGGTATTTCTAGGTCAGTAGAAGAAGGTCCAGTGAATCAAAAGTCACACAAACAAATGTGCCTCATCAATTATTGTTCTTTAAGGGACCCATTAGGAGAGATTTCACAAATCCAAAAGCAAAGAAGAAGATGAGTTTATGAAAAGAATATGGCCTCAGGAATCTAGAAAAGAGAAAGAAAAGGAACTAGTCGCCATCCAACTAAAAGATAATGGAAATTTCAGATGAAATATTGTGTCAAGCATAGTCACCCAACTGAATATGACGTTTGCAATATGTCACAAATCAAATTCGTTTCTCCATATCATTAAGGTAGGATGATTGGTTATTTTACAATAAGAAAGTAACCAGCAAGAAACATCACATGTTCAAATGAGAGAGTTGAATGTTTCGACAACATATCAATCAGTAAATAACATCAGTAAAGTACAGGGGTAAAAAGGAGGTACAACGACAAGCACAGGCAGTTGAATATTGCTGATAAGGACACTGTTGTACCCTTCAAGCTGGATTCTTGTTTTGGTTGAGTTTAGTAGTAATTCATGTTACTATCTCATTTCCACAACTATTCAAGCCCTGTCGGTGCTCAAATACTTTCTTGTTTTATTAAGGGTTCTAGCTGTTCTATTTTCTAGTCCCACTTGACAGAATTGTATTGTAATATTGTGTGTCAGAGGTTCAAGTCGATGTCCTTGTTTCTATGAGAATATGCACAAAGCTACAAAGAAAGAATAAGATTTAAATAAGAAAAAAGCAAAAGCATCAAAGACTTATACACCTACAAAAAACGAAAAAAATTCTAAATTTGTTTTAAGGCATCTAATGACATATGCATCTAACTTTTCATATTTTTAGAGAAAATTCTTCTAGGTTCGTATTCTAAAGCTGTGGAAGAAACAAACATTACTTATTTCCATGGAATCTGAACATGGAAATGAACTGAAACCATGCTCCAGATATGAATAAATAAACAAGATTAAATTTTGTAAATAACTTAATTAGACATGAAACTCAAAAGGACAATGTAATACTTATTCCACTTAAAAACAATATCATTCTAACCATATGAGATACACCATTTCCTGTATTTTTAATTTCCTAAGGCTTATTAGTTTCTTATCATCATAGATTATTAAGCAAAAAAGAAGAATGCTTTGTGCTAGTAAGCCTTTACCCCCAGAAAGAAAATGGCAAAGGGAAGACAGATCATTGGGTTGGAAAGGTAACCGATCATAAAAATGTGGTTTTTGGTCCAACCAAGTAATTTAAACAATGGCATTGAGATTTCAGAGTTGTAAAGCAAAGAAAAAAGTAACAGTTTTTTCGAGCTTTACCGGTCAATGGAAGTGAAGAAGTGTTGAGACATTTCAAGGCTTTTCAAATACATTGTTAACACATGGACATTTGAATAAATCAAAAGCCTCCTGAATCCATGGGTGCTGCCGGAGAAGCCATTGTTGATTCAACGGCGGCGACTGATAGACATACCGATAAGACGTAAGCGTTCCAAGAGTTGATCATCGCCTTCATGGCAAATCCCTGTCATTTGAGCTTTGAGTGTTTGTTAATGAAACTCAAAAGCCCAACACCAGGCCTGTTTATGCCTTAATATCATACAATGGCCTGATCCAAAATTGACCCAACAGAATCCAGAATTACCTGTAATTTACACACTAGCCTACCATTATGATGATTCAAAAGAAACACAAATTCGAATCAAATACTATAAAATTTTATTATAAATAATTATTTTATTATTAAAATTAATTTTATTTTATTTTTAATATTAAAAATTAATTTTTTTATTTTAATTAAAAAAATCTAACGTCACATTGATCAACTAGTGATTGAAATTAAAATACTTTTAATACAATACCTTATTTCACTCATGAATTAAAAATAATATGTGCTTGAACTCATGTCTTCGTAAATGTTGCAGTGATAACTATATCAATTGAATTATAAATTAATTGATAAATTTAATAAATCAAAAGATGTGTATTAAGTTTTTTTTTCTAAAATTTTTGATCAACATTTTTCTTTATTTTTGATTTATCGAAGGCATCGTTTTAATATTGATCGCTGTTATCAGTAGTTTTTTTTATGTTAAGTTATTGTTTATTTTTGTATTTCGGTTTTTTTATAGTTTACTATTTGTCTTGTAGCATATTTTTTTTTTACTTTGTGGTACATTTTTACTTTAGGACACTATCGTTGATAGATATATATTCATGGATACATTTTTAATGGTATTCGAGTCTAATTTATGAATTATTGGTAGTTTTTAATAGTTTTAATTTTTTATGAGATATTTGTTGATGTAATAAGATATATTTTACAAAGCTAAGATCGTTGATTTTTCGCATCACTGCTACTTTAATCTTTTATATATCTTAAAATATATTTTATGAGATATTTATTAACGTGTTTTGTTAGAATAATGTTTTATTTTTCTATTTTTTTTCAAATTAGATATATTGTAGGCTTGTTTTTCTATTACAATTTTATCTTTTATGTTCTTTCTCTATTTTAATTTTTAATAAAATTTAGCCGACGTATTAAAAAACATGACGTCAAGTATATAGGTTTGGAAGTCCATGGAAATTAGGGCAGGCGTTTCTAAAGCAATAAAAATGGGGTAAGTTACAAATTTCATCATTTATTTTATTTTAGTTTCTTAATTTTTGATATAGAGCAACATATTTTCGATTAGAATCTATTAATAAATTTCATCATTAATCGTTTAAATGTTGTGCTAGTATTACTGTTCGAATCTTTAATTTTTAGGAATAACAATCGTTCCCTTAATTATTGAGGCTAGATGATTCGTGTGAGATTTTATTGTTAGAATGGTGAAGTTTGGCGTGTTATTTTTAGTTAAACAAACACATAATTTACATTCAGATGGACAAAATGAATTTACTGAAAAGTTATGGGACTTATCCACCGTCAACGGCGATAGCTGACAATGGTTTTGGTGTGGATATGCTCCCGTGCAGTTGGCATTGAATACTGATTCCTGCGAAAGATTCTACAGGTGCGGGGAGCCGAGAATATTCAACAGTTCCCGACATGGATTCGAGAAGCTATGTTTGCATAATTTGTGCCTGAATTTACGCAGTCCCATGGAAAAATTATAGGTGAACCCTGTTCATTACGTCATTTATGGTCTCAAGTAATCAGAATCGTTGATCTTATTTTTTTTTTCAAGTGAATCATCACCTCTTTCTTACATGGACTTAGTGGATGGGTAGTTATTAGGTGGTTATTTAAAGATCAACGGTCCTAATTGCTTGGACCATGAATGACGTGGTGAACAAGGTTCACCGTATAATCGATCTCTCGTTTCCATGAGAGAAAGGACAAGTTTCAAGCTGCATGTTTTTGTCTCTCCATGCCACATCATCATCATGTCCCTTGTATGATTATTTAACAAAACGAAACCAAGTTTTCCTGGTATTTTTCATGATTTTATCCTCAAATAATCAAGCAAATCTTAGCGAAGAACAATACAATCTATACACGTAAATGGAAACATGAAACCTGCCTACTGTGTTCTCATCCGTGGTTTCTTCTCTATCTGATTTCTGTATCTTTTCCTCATAGCTTTTCATTCCCATTATTTCATTATCGTAGTAAATATTCACCAAAGACATATAATAACTAATGTAATACAAAAAGCTGGTCTGGAATGTCTATTTTAACACTCCCTTTGGGCTTCAACTGGCCATGGCTTATCTATCTGGTTCAGAAACCATTGGAAGCATTTATAGTCATTCAAGGCAGCATGCTTATTTATGATGATGATGATAATAATATACTTTTTTTTAAAAAAGTTTTGAACTCTTTGGGAAAAATTATCAGGCTATGACTTGCAACAAACTGATACAAAGACTATACCTACTGTCACTATCTGAAAAAAAAACAAATCCTTTTTCATCTCTAATGGCCTCTCAGTTATGTTGGAGCACTTCCACATAAAGGTGGAAAACCCCTTTCACAGGCCCTTTCTTTTTCCTCCTTCTGGTGTTATTCACGACTCCATATGGCTCCTACTCCAAGAAAGTCAATGAAAGGTGGTGGAATGATTTCACAGGGGCTGTGGTTGCTGCTTGCTCCCACTGATGATGAAGGGTCAATACCTGAAACTTGAGCTGTGGAATCTGTGGTGCTTTGGGACTGTTGCATTGCTATCTTGTATGTTTGGGGCTCTTCAATGGGCCTTTCCCAATACCTGGTATGCCTTAACATGCCCATTATGCTGCCATTGCTCTTAACATCTAAAAAAGTAGAGAAACTCGTTACATCAGTCTGCCTGTAAAGCAAAAGAATGATTGAACACCAAACCTAAGCGTTGTGGTAAGAAATTCGAGGCATTGTAGGTTTCCGAAAAAGAAAACAGGCACAGAAACCCAAATGAACAAAACTGCAACATAAGATGAAGAAGCGAAGAGTTGCACACCAGGGAAGAAATCAAAAGGTTTCTGCTGTGAACAAAACCCGTTATGACGAGGGACATCGCTGCTTAAAACTGCTTCTCTCCCACTGCTCATGTGGGATGCGCCATTAACCCCACATGCATCAACAACACCCTTGAAGGCTCCAAACTGATAGTTGGAGATAATGCTGCCTAGTCCTCCATTGGGAATACTAGGACAGTATTGGGGTGGCTCCGCTTTTGTTGCTGCTGCATCTCTGCAGACAAAGCTTGGAGTTTCTACATTAATCTTTCTATAATCAGATTGACTCAGCCTCCCCCTCCGCCTCCTGTAGGCACTCGATTGTTCTCTATACTTCCTGGCCATAATCACGTGCCAATGGTTCTTCACCGCATTATCAGTTCTTCCAGGGAACAACCTCGCTATCATTGCCCATTTGTTACCGTAAAGTCTATGAGCTTGCATTAGCCTCTCCTCTTCTTCTTCGGTAAAAGCTCTTCTATTGATCCTGGGGTCCAACTGATTAAACCATCTCAGCCTGCAGCTCTTACCTTCAAACACCAAGAGACAAGAATCAGAAAACAAATGTGCCTTAGCTTAAAACAAAAAGAATAAAATAATACTATTTCTTTTTTTAGTCACTAATTTACCTGATCTTCCTTCCAACTTCTCAGCTATAAGGTTCCAGTTCTGAGGGCCATAAAGAGAAACAAGTTCCTTGAGCTTAGCATCTTCTGCAGGCCTCCAGTGGCCTCTGGAACAAAGCTTTGACTGTCCACTATCTAATTCCTTACCCCTTGCCGCATTCTCTTCATTTAAGTTGACATTGAATTTGAGGTTAATGGTGGCGTTCTCTTCATTTTCCCTCGAGGATAACACAGCACTTGAGCCTACATTGTCATAGTTTGGACCGAGAGAAAGACAACCCATGTCTGGGTAAACCATCCCCATAGAGGAACCAGGTGAAGAAGAAGATGATGTTGAAGCTTGACAGCCGAGACTAGTCATGGTGTCTGGTGCATATAAAACAATCTTGCTGCCCATGCCTCCATTTCCTCATCTGACAAATGCTGTTACACATCTGTTACGACGTTGCGTCACCTTCGTGCGCACATAATATTAAAACAAGAGAAGCAAGTTTGACAAACAGTGAGCAAAGATTAAAACTTGGAAACATGCAAAAATAGATATAAGGGGTGTATTTGGGTACCCAGCTGGTTAAGAAATGGAGTAAAAAAGAGTGCTTGAAGTTGTTAGCCACCCTGACTGAACTAGTTTCCTTCTTTTCAACAAATCCAAATCATTCGCACGTGTATAAGTAAAGCTTTCTTCGTCTTTTTTTCTCTCTCTTTCACTCTGTGATAGACATGAGGGTGCTTAGGTTGTCCCACTCTGTAATAACCAGAAAGACTTGATAATGTGGAAGGGAAGACACATTTCTTGTCGAGCCAGGAATGTGAGAGCGGGAGACAAACACCCCCCTATCAAATTTAACCTGCCCCTTCCATACTAGCCTACGAGAGTTTTAGGATGCTACTAAAACATATGGAGTAAGTTTTAATATTTATTTAAAGTATTAATAGATTTTTGTAATATTTTAGATTGTTTTTTAATAATTTTTGAAATCTATTTTGTAAGTATAGATACGTGTTTAAACAATTTAAAATATTATACAATATTAAATATTAAATTTATTTTATAAGTATCAAAACTTAAAAAAATATAAAAAAATCACCAAAAATATTATAAAAAATTTAATATTTTAAATTATTAAATAAATATTAAAATTTATTACATTTTAACTATAACCCTGAGGCAACTCAAAACCTACCTCTTCTTCTGTATAGCCATCAAACATAGTTCTCTATAACTTGAGGGAAGGTTAAACCCGTGTTTCAGTTAACCACCTGAAGTTGAAACCAATAAGATTTTACGGGATACATCATTCAAGGTAAAAATATCTGTATTTTTCAGTTTTTTTAGTCTCTTTTTGTATGTACTAATTTTAAAAAATAAATTTTAAATTTTTATAAAAAGTATGAATTATCTTGTTTCAGTGATAATAAACGAATATAACGTTCAATGAACTCTTCGTATAACGTCCATTTATGTTTCTTTATTAAGTTAAATAAATGAATTTGAATAAAAAAAATTATTTTTATTTAATAAACGAACACTAATAGAAGTATATTTGATTCGTTTATATTCACGAATAAGCTCATTTATTGATTCACTTATCTAGATCCTCTTTTCATTTATTTTTTTTTTTACATTTTAAGTGTTGTTCATGAATTCTATTTTGCATCCAAGGGTAAACAAAACTCGACTCAAAAAAACTAAAATTTTTGACAAAAACTCAACTTGAAATTATATAGTTATAAAATAAAAATTCGAATAACTCAAATTTTTAGTAATTAGTGGATTGATCTTTAAGTTTGAGTTGATTCCCTTAATTTTTTTTCTGATATATATATATATATATATATATATATATATATACCCATATAAAAATGAAGAAATATGTAATAGATGAAAAAATATACTAATTTAATATAATCATATCTTATATGATTAAAAAATTATTTAAATTAAAATCAAACTATATTATACATAGTAAATAATTATAATTAAATTTATATAAGAATTCAAAAACTCAACTCAATCAAATTGAAAAAGAAATCAAATAAAGCTTGAATTATAAAATATGACGCTTCAATTTGAATAACTCAAAATTTTTTGACTTCATTTGACTCGACTCAACTCAACCGAACACTAACCCCTATATCCAGTTAAACCCTTGAATCAGTTAAACCCTTTGACCAACATTATTTTAATGAACTATTTGGTTTAAAGGTTTAATTAGGTAAAGAATCTAGAGATTTAGTTATTTTGTCAAAAAAAATTTAAAGGCTCCTTCTGACCTAATTCAAGAATAAATTTATCCCAAATATACAAATATAGTTAGAATGTGGTGGTATGATTTTGTATTTTGTATTACAGTAGAGCAAAAATCTTCTGCCTCTTTTCTGTGTTTTATTTTATGTCTCTTTTAAAAATTTATTAAAAAATTAAATTTTAAACCTTAACTCTTATTTTTTATATCCTAAACCCTATACCCAAAAATACATCATACCCCTAATTCCTTATACCTTAACCCAAACCCCTAAATTATAACCCTAAACCCTAAATCCTCTAATTTAAAGTGGAGGCATAAATGTAGGCATGGAAAGGGGTAAACGATTTGTAGCCCTACTTATAACGTTTTACTATTAAGTAAAAATCCTTTACCTCTTTTCTATGCATCCTTTTGTACTTGTTAAAATTTTCTAAAAAAAATTTCTAATTTAAAGCAGAAGCACAAATAAATGTATGTGAAATAAGTTAAGGATTTGCCCCGTTACAGTTTGCTCGTAATGTCAGCAAAACAAACACCATAATGCTCTAAGTTTACGTGCACAAATAAGCTGATAACAAAGTTAGTACAAAGAAGAACAAATAATTTTACAATATTTAATGTGATGACAGAGAGAACAGAACAGGAATGTACGACACTTTGGGCGGTGACACAAGAGATATGTACGGCAAGAAAAATTATTTGGGAAAACAAAGATCCCCGTCGGTGAAGAAAGGTTAGACGTGGAACTTGAAAGCTTTACTTAGTTCAGTCACTTCTTGTTAAGACTTATATGGCCAACCTCCGGTCTGAAACTTACTGCACTGCTCATTAAAGCTGGATTTTCCTTGTTTAGCCTTAATAAGACTACAGGCTTGTCTTCATGGCACTGGGAACTGGCATCACTCTTTGTTTGTATCATATCTATTTAATTAATTAAACCATTTTTTTAAAATATCATTTAAATCTCAATATATTACACACAGGAAGGAAAAGGACATAGTTGTTATAGGTAAAAGACCAAAGGACAAAGTATTGGTCTTCAACTGTTTAGAAACTATTGTATACTGTAGGGAAACAGCTGCAGACAAATATGCTTTTGCAGTATGTTTGGGGAGATATTATCATGCCATCGTCAGGTGATCATAGTTAACCAAAATACTATTATGATTAATTTATGTGTTAACCGTCGTAGTATTTTAGTTAACTATGAACACCCTAATCAGCAGGGTTTCTGAGATATGATCTTTGCTCCAAATTAAAGCTTGTTTTCTTCTCTGCGTATTTACACTTATTTAGACGAAGCATGGTATCAGAAGAAAGAGGTTTCCGGTGTGAAGTGGCAAACATTTAACATAGGATGCTTCTGTTTGCCCCATTACTTTTGTCTTCGTGTCGTGATGTCCTACTCGAACTTGGCTAATAAGTAATACTATAATGCCAATGCCATTATGAATGAAATCTATTGTTATTTATGATCATACTAAATAATAGTGCTGAGTTTCTTCATTACGTCATAGCATAATAGACTGATTATTTTGGTACTGAACAGGGATTTGTTTTACCTTCAAATCTGCAGTCAAGCGTCGGCAAAGCAAATCATCCATCACGTGATGATGAATTTATAGCAAGTGATTAAAGCTTCCGGTTGATACTCTCCTTTATATTTGCGAGTTTAATACTCGTTAGATACCAAAATTTCTCTTCCACTCCCCTAGGTAAAAATTGTTCAAAAAATAATCTAACGCTTTATTATTGGACTCAGAGCAAAAGAGTATTTCAGTTTACTAATTCAATACAAAAGCTCATGTGCTTCAGTTGGTTGATACCGAACACGACTTTTCGAATGAAACATGTACCCCGCCCATACAAATTGTAGGTCTGTTCCTTAAGATTCTGTCCTGGGGAACCATATGAAAAGCAAGGCAAGATGGTGCCAGTTTTCCTTGAGATTTGTTGGATATCAAGCATGGAGGTCAGTTAGCTTTGTCTGAGGGCAGCTACAACACCTTAGGATATATACTTTGCCCATACCATGTGAATGTGCAAGACGTGACAGATTTACTTCCCTGAGACATTATTTGAATATCCTGTCCCATTGGATGTGGAGTGCCAAATCATATTCTTTATTCAACCACCATCGTCTGAGTTACTTTATCGGTATTAATTATGAAAAAGATAATTTATTTTTTATAAACAGTAATGTGAATTCTGTCTATATAACATTTCCCAGAAACTTGAATCTAACTAACAACAAACTTCATTATTGTAACAATTTCATGGTAAAAAATATACGGTGGCGTTGAAGACAACTTCCTAGTAAACATATATCTTTAGACATTATCAGTTAATTACATTGAAAAGTAAACGTATGTGTTAACCGTCGTAGTATATTGGTTAACCATAAACACTCCTACTTCCTTCCGAGATCAAGGTACGGCCTGGGTATGTTTTTAAATAAGAGCGAGGGATGCTTGCCTGCACCACATAAATGTTTCTCTTGTAGCACAAGGGATCAGAACTGTACCTTAGTTACAACAGTTGAAAGGAAAAGAACAAAACAATTTATATGTATATACACACCTAACAAGAATCAGATAGAGGAAGGAAGATACATTAAAGCAATACTGGTTTGATTTGATATCCTCTTTAATTGGTCTGGCGTCTGGTCAAATTTTCTTCTTACATGATTGCTGGCATGCATGCATGAATTGACAGTAAAACCTCTATGTATGTGTGCATGCATGCAGCAGCTTGAAGAAACATGGAAGAATCAAGGGAAATGCATTTGTCTGCATTGTGCAAGATTCTTCTTTTGGATAGCAGAACCCTAAAATGAAGCCTACAAGTAAGCAGATACCAAACATGGTGTGAAATACTCCACTACTGGTTTTATACGGTCGCAGTACAGGTGATCAAGTTACATAACTCTATCCAAATATCAATAAAGTAGATTACATAGTTTTGATAATTTGGATATTTTCATGCCTAAATTATATAAGCTTACACAATATTAAATGTGTCAACCATTTTGAAACCAGATAGGGGTTTGAAATAAAGATGAGGGAAGAAATTCAGAGTAAATGGATAGGCATGTTCTGGGAAAAGAGGATGGGGGGCCATCACAAATTGTTCTGATAGGAAGTGAAAAAGACCCACCACTTCCCTCCTGGACCTGAATTGAATAATTATCAGGCCTGTAATTGTTTGTTCTGTAGAAGCAACTGTGCATCAGGGGGGGTCTGATTTTGTTTGAGATTTTCTTACATTGATTGAGTCAGAGAGACACAGGGATCACTCACTACTAACATTGAGAGATTTGTCTGTGCGTGAGAGTGTGTTGAAATAGTTATTACAGAGCTTCTCTGCTACATGATCATATAGGAGCAAGTGATTGTACCTATCCACCACGTGCGTAGACCCTCCATGGTTCTGTTCCAAGCAAACAAGTAGGCCCAAGGGTTCATGCTCCTTTTGACATCGTACAAAACCCCTTGCATCTTGTGTCCATTCCATGAAAAACTATGTATGACAAGGAAGGATATATTTTAGAATCGTTTGCTGTTTGGTAAGAATCAAAAGGAAATATATTTTGTTGCTGTAACATAACATCCTAACATATTTCACCCTACTGGTTTTGTTTTCAAGATTGTTAGTAGTTTTTTGTCATAAAATTGTGAGCTTGACAGAAGCATAAGAGCAGTTTCTATGGATGAAAGTGGGGTCAAAACTAATACAATTGCTCTCCGACGCCCAGACAGCGTCGCACATGGTGCTGTGAGCCTTTATTAATGATCGTTGGCTGACTGAAACCCAAAGGCTTCTTTTCTTAACCGTTGTCGTTGGGGAAATGAATGCAAGTTTTAGCTCTAGAACAATGGATTCCAAGCCTTCACATCAATTCAAATCGTATAAAAAATAAATCTAGATTCGAATTTTAGAGATAATATTAGTGTTTAGGGTGTAAGGTTTAGGGTTAAAACTGGTTATAGCACCAACAATCTTTAAAACACGTTAAAAATTTTAGTTAATAATTTTTAAAGCTTATGATTAAAATTTTAGAGATAATATTAATGAAATGAACGGTTATAAACCCCAGATATTAGCATTAGAATAGATATAAAATATTGTTAATTGAATTTAATTCAGTTGACATGTCATTAAATACTATATATAAATATGAGATTAAATATACTTAAACCTCAAAAACTGAGTACTTTTGGGTTTAAATCTAACTGGGTTGCAGCTAGTTTTTAAAGCCCAATATTATTTTGAGCCCACTTATCTCCATTTGTTTATTTTGTTATCTCTAGCGGTTGTTTTTAAGGTTCTCTGTTACTTGTTTTTTAGAAGAGATAATGTTATGTGTTATTTGATGTAGTACTACTTATGATCTCATTTTAGTCATTTAATACCTATCGATGAAATATCTGGAGATTTTCTTCATTATAATTGAGCAATGGACCACTCCACAGATTAGAGAATTCAATTGACAAGGTTTCCTTGAAGGTAAGAAAAAATTAATATCGATGATGCAGTAAAATCATCCAAGTAAAAAGTTATTTGCATGCGATGTTTTACGTGATGAATATGGTTTTTGGTAAGGGTATACATTATTCGATTTTAACTGAATTAATCAAACGAATCAAAATTATTTCGGTTAATTCGGTCGGTTAATTAGAGATATTTCGGTTAACAGTTTTTTTTTTAAAAAAATCGATTATCGGTTAATTCGGTTATTGGTTAATTACCCGAATTAACCAAAATTATTATATATTAAATATTAAATATTTTTATTTTTAGTTATTTAACTTTTAAAAATTATAAAATATTTATTAAATATTTTATATTATAAAATGATAATAAACTTTTATCAAATTAGCATAAAATGAAAGTTTAATGATAAAAAAAATTATTTTAGCATAATTTAGTTACCTATTATGTAATTAAAAAAATATAGTAATAAATTTTGGGTAATTCGACTAATTAACCAAAATAATTTCGGTTCGGTTAATTCGGTTATATATAATTCGGTTCAATTAAATGTTAAGGTTTTAAAATTTTCGGTTAATCCGGTTTTGATTAATTCGGTCGGTAGTCAACTGAATTAATCGAATGCACACCCTATTTTTTTGAAATCTTGATTATTGCTTAGTGTTAATGGATGAATTTTGGGGACTCATGACGCACTCGTTCACGCGTGGATGCTTAAATTTAGACAGATTGAGTTAAAATTAAATAACCGTGAAACTGTTATAATTTTAGGCGATGAGTCTAAAATACTTGTAAGTAATATTTTAATTACGATAATTTATTAATTTTTTAATTATGAATAAAATATATATATTCGACATATATTTAAAGAAAATACTCGGAGTAGTCAATAAATTCGTTACCTTAAATAATAGTACGCCTGTGAATGCTTTCGAGTTTGCTAACGTAACTACCGTGACGATGGACCTAATAAATATGAAAGCCACTGTTATCATTAGCTTAGTCTTTCATTATCTTTTAAAATATTAAATTTAATAACATAGCTAAAAAAATATGTTTATTTTAAATTTTGACTCAATGTCAATATCTTCAATTCTAGAACAAATTCAATAAAACAATTTTAACATATGCAAAAATTAGGCCAAATAACAAAAAATTAAAAAAAAACAAACAAACTCTAATACAATCAACTAAATCAGTGTCACCCCTCACCCACTTTACCTTTCACTAATCTAATTGAACCTCTGGCTTCAACCTTGTTTCTTAGAATAGAAGCTTTAGTATTTTATCAAGGCAATGAACAACTGAGAACTGAAAGAATGTAAAGATGTAGGGGAGATGGGAAGGGAAAGAATTGAATTGCTACACAAATTTTACTTCACAAATCAATATAAATCTGGGAGGGGGAAATATATTAAAAAATGCTTGTGATTATTTACTTTTTAAGAGTATAAATTTTTTATTTTTTAACCGTGTCTCTGTTAGTGTTTCTATTTTATATTAGTGGGTTTAGGGTTTAAGGTTAAAGTTTAGAAAAAAAATAGATATATGATGTACTTTTTAAAGCGTAGGATTTAAGATGTAGAAAATTAGAGTTAGAGTTTAGAATTTATTTTTTTTTAAATTTTTTAATGAAAGACACATAAAAAGGTACATACAAGAAATTTCTACTCTTCTTAGAACAATGAAAGTATACAAATAGTTGGAGAGAAAAATAAATTACAATACCTTAAAATTTTATGATATATTCGAATATATTATATGTTATATAACCAATCTATTTAATTCTCTGTTCCTTTCAAAAACTACAAACTGTATCCGAGTTAAGAAAAATGAAAAGCTTCTAAGGGGGAGGGGTAGTAGGTGAGAGAAAGTAAAGATACATGGAAGGCATTACGAAGTAAATATACACGGTTTATTGGAGTATAAATCTTCTATTTGTTGATTATGTTTCATGTTAAATTTTTTTAAAAAATAAACTGCAACTTTAATTTTAATTTTCTATATCATAAACCCTAAATCTTACATCTTAAAAGATACATCTAGTTTTAATTTCTTAAACCTTAACTACAACTCCTAACCCTAAACCCTAAACCTTAAACCCATTAATTTAAAGTGAAGACACCAATAAAAATACGATTAAGAGACAAACGATTTATATCAATAAAAAATTAAAATTTTGTTAGATTTTTCAAATCTAATCCAATCTTTATAGTCTTAGTTAGGGAAAGAGAATAACTTATCAAATGTAAATTTGTTTGATTTTTCATTGTATTTCAACTTATATTCTTCATATGTTTTCTTTATAAAAAAATTCAACTGCGATCTCCATGTTTGCTGCTTCTGTTTTCTTTTAAATCACCTTTTTATTACTACTTAATAATAATTGTTGAAATTTATTATAATCTACTCAAAGTAACCTGTAACTATTAAGGAATGGTCGGCCACATTCGATGGCTCATCACCAATCCTGTCAGTTGTATTAATAGCTCGTTTTAAAAAACTTTAAAAAATGGTTAACTTTTCTTAAAAAAAAAAAAACTGTTAGGAAGTTTGTTATTTTTTCTACAATGTTCTTCATGCTTGTATAAATTCACCCCTTTACATCAATGAATATCATCTTCTTCCTTTTTTTTTTCACTCACGTTACTTGTTTTACATGGTATTATAAGTCCATTTCAGTTTCTGATTCAGTATGACGCAACCTGTTGATAACTTCGGCAAGGATGAACAATCCTTCTCCAACAAGAGGATCAACATCCAGTTGGATGATACTAGTTTCCTTCTCTAGAAGCAGCAGGTCCTGTTGTTGATGCGCGAACATGGACTTGAAGGATATCTTGATGGATCCATTGCTACACTACCAAAAACTCTTCTCGATAAAGATGGTGCTGCCATTCTAAATCCAGTTTATGGTCATTTTCTTAAGCAAGGCATCTCACTTGCTTTGTGGATTTTGTCAACAATGAGCACTGATGTCCTTTCTCAGCTGGTTAGGGCAGACACCACGACTGTGATCTGTAAGACGGTAGCGTCCCTCTATTCTCAACTTTCCACCATCAAACTTATGTATCTACATTGCCACCTCCGATTGATCAAAAAAATATGAGCCCTCCATGCAAGAAAACACTGTGCAAATCAAAGAAGTGTGTGATCTTCTAGCCTCCTGTGCAAATCAAAAACAATGAGCCCTCCTGTGCAAATCAAAGATGGTAGTGTCCCTCTATTCTCAACTTTACTTCAGAATATGATCTTTTTGTTGCGATGATTTCGGTCAGTCGTGAGCCCTATACAATTGCTAGAGCTGTTTCCTTACTGATGGATGTTGAATCTCGTCTTTCTGATCCACTGAGAATATGGATTGACATCCATAACACTCGAGTCACTAACAATTCTTCTCAAGCTTATGATACTCGAGGACGAAGGGCAACTCATTTCACTAGAGGATGATTCAGAAGTTGTCCTCGTCATCAGTGTCAAGTGTATCGCAAATTAGGTCACCTTGTTGATCGTTGCTGGCATCGTTTAGATAGAAACTACAAGAACACCTCATTTCAACAACCACTGAATCAGGCAATCAACTAGACAAATACCCGCTTTTTATCATAGGGTACTGATTTGTCCTATGAACCTTTTGTTACAATCATTGCTCCTGAACTAGTAGCACCAATTCCAAACACTGAGAATTCCCAGGTTAATACTCTTCTGGCTATATTACCAAGTTTATCCACCATCAACTGATTTTCAGATTCGGGTGTGACGCATCATGTGACAAACACAACTCTATCATCTCAATCCTCTAACCCCTACTCTGGTAAGGGTAAAATACATATAGGTGATGGCTCGTCTTTATCTATTTCTCATATAAGTAATGGTATCTTTTCTACTTCTAATCGAAACTTGTATATGACTCAAATTTTTCATGTGTCAAAGATTACACGAAATCTTTTATTTGTGTCTAAGTTCACTGTTGATAATAGTTATATATGAAATTTCATGCCGATTATTGTTGTGTGAATAATGAAAAAATAGGTATTTCAGTCTTGCATGGCACTCAAGTTGATGGACTCTATTCCTTTACTGGATACACTGATTCATCGCAAGCTGCAGCATGCATGGCTACTGTCAAATCTCAGAGTTCTTATTGGTTATGGCATCAATGATTAGGTCATCCCTCTCGAGATGTACTTAGTATAGTATTAAATAAGCAATTTTTCATAAATACTACTACTCTATCTATAGCTTGCCAACTATGAAAAAGTAGTGTTCTTCCTTTTATACCTTTAAATATAGTGTATACATCTCCTTTTGAGTTTGTTGAGGTTGATGTATGGGGCTTTGCTCCTGTTGCTTCGAATGGTTATAGATACTATCTCTCATTTGTGGATATACATACTCGATATTGTTGTTTCTATTTACTTTGAGTCAAATCTGATGTTGCAACAGCCTTTTTCTTATTTTATGCCATTGTTACAAATCAATTTTCTACCACCATCAAAGCAATCCAAACTGATGATGGAGTAGAATTTCAAGCCATCACTTCTCTTCTTGCTCAACATGGCATACAACATAGGATTACGTGTCCTCACATCTCACAACAAAATAGTGTGGTAGAACGTAAACACCGGCATATCATCAAAATTGCTCTCACACTACTTGCTCAAGCCTCAATGCCCATGTAGTATTTGACATATGCAGTTTTCAATGTTATTTTTCTGATAAATCGATTTCTCAAAAAAAACACTCGAGGATCAGTCACCCATTCAAGCTTTCACTAAAAAAGTATCTGATTACAACTTCTTGAAGGTCTTTGGATGTGAATGCTATCCACACATATGAACCTTCAATAGACATAAGTTGGATTTTCGTTCCACAAAGTGTCTTTTCCTTGGGTTTTCAACTACCCATCATGGGTACCAATGTCTTGATGCTAAAGGAAGAGTTTACATTTCTCAAAGTGTTGTATTTAATGAGTATTTTTTCCTATGTTGATTCACGGGTTAAAGAGCATATACTACCAAAATTCTCAGATAATGTATCTGTCCACTCTAGTGTTTCTACTGAGGAAGATAGGTCATCCCAGACCACAACGAATGGACCTACAGTTATGATCAACCACAACCTTTTGCCACAACACCAGATTCAGTTAGGGATAATATACTTGTTGATCAAGAAGACTTGAATGTGTCCACTCCCCCTTCATCTGAGTCAACACTTGATCATGATTCTTATGTTGCTCCCGATGATAAGAGAACATCAACATTTGCTCAGTTTGACACAGTAGAATCTACATCTACTTCTACTGACCTACATGAACAATAAGTTACTATCGAAGCACCTGCAGTGATCACAGCTCAACCTTCACAAAATGTTCATCATATGGTCACTAGAAGTAAAATGGGTATTTTTAAACCCAAGTTTTATCATGTTCAATTTAGTTTTACACCAACTTCAATTTATGAAGCCTTGCAGCACTTAGAATAGGCCACAACTGTGATGAAAGAATATGATGCTCTCATTGACAACTCCACTTGGGAACTTGTTTCTTTACCCCTGGAAAGCGAGACAATGGGTGCAAATGATTGTTTCGAATTAAGCATAACTTAGATGGCATAGTTAACAAGCTCAAGGCTCGGCTCGTGGCAAAAGATTTTACTCAAATATCAGGTTTTGATTTCATAAAAACCTTTAGTCCAGTGGTCCGTTTTGCTACTATTAATATAATGTTATCTATTGTTGTCACTCGAGGGTGGATTATACAACAAATTGATATTAACAATACTTTTTTAAAGGTTGATCTCACTGAGGATGTTTATATGCAACAACCTCCTGATTTTATTTAGACAAATATAGTTAGTGTTCCCTATGTTTGTAAGCTTAGAAAAGATCTTTGTGACCTTCGTCAAGCTCCTCAAAACTGGTTTATCAAACTCATCAATTGTCTTGTTGGACTTGATTTTCTTACATCTAAGGTCGATCCTTCTCTCTTCACCTATGTTACTTCTGAAATTTTTACCTATATCGGTGTATATGTAGACGACATACTTTTGACTGACAACATATCCAGTCATCTACAATAGGTGATTCATACCTTACATACACAATTTTTAATCAAAGACTTAGGAACTCTTCACTATTTTCTGGGAATTAAAGTAAAGCACCACAACCATGACCTATTCCTAATTTAGAAGCAATATGCTTGTGAGTTGCTCTAGAAGACAGATATGCTTGTGAGTTGCTCTAGAAGACAGATTTGCTTGAGTTGCTCTACATGACCTATTCCTAATTTATCCGAAATTGAGTAGACATGATGAAGATCCCTTAAGTGATGTGCAAGGTTACAGAAGTATAATGGGAGCCCTTCAGTATCTATGTCACACTCATCTGGATTATTATGTTGTTAACAAAGTAGCCTAGTACAGGCAATCTCCAACTGATATTCATTAGAGAGAAGTTTAAAATATGCGTTATATCTATAACTAATTATATTTATATACTTAGTATATTATAACTTAATAGCATAATTTTTTGTCATATTTTCATATTCTCGGGAAGGGGTGACATATACAAGCAGGTTTATTTTTTATCTCCCCGTAAATTGTATGTTTGTAACAATAGGGATAGAATTTCTTTAACTCCAATCGACTAGGTATATTGTGTCGATTCTTTTAGTAATATACCTGAATACTTCAATATCTAAAAGGCACATTAGATTATGGAATGTGGTTTATCCCTTTTGCATTAGCTGATATGGTTTTTACAGGTTTTTCGGATGCAGATTGAAGTAGTGACATTGATGATCGACGATCGATCACTATGTATTGTGCTATTTTCAATGATCATGTTATTTCTTGGAGTGCTATGAAGCAGCGAGCTGTGTATCGCTCTACAGCTAAAGTTGAGTAATGTCTCATCGAAAGTTATCTGGTTACAAGTAATACTGAGCGACATACACATTCAGTTGACAGCTTCTCTAGTTATCTGGTGTAGCGACCCTTCAAAAATCTAAATAATTAATGGCGATGAGGAAGGTCACTAGTGAAAATGAAATTTAGGGATTGAAATTCTGAAAAGAGGAATTAGGTCTTGGAATTTTGGGATTAGGGTTTAGGTTGTTTAAAAAATGGGAAATTTGAAAATTAGGGTTTGAAAAATCCTAAATTAAAGTGAATTGGGAATTTTGAGAACTAGTTAAAAGGAATTGAAAAGATTTAAAAGATTAGGGGTAAAACTGATTTTAGGGATTTAAAACTTAAGGATTAAGACATTTGAAAGGATTTGAAAGAGATAGAAAATAATTAAAGATTTAAAAAGGGTGGAGTCGCCACCGATCACTTTCGGGTAGACCGGACACCGGAAAACCAGAGATTCGAAGTGTTTGGGTTCGAGAGTCGGTTACGGTTTAAAAACAGGTTTAGTGCTTAAAAATCGCCCCAAAAATTGGCACCTTTAAAAATTATCGCTTAATTAATTTTAGATTTTCGGATTAAAGTGACATTTAAATTAAATTTTGTTTAGTATTCGAATTCAATTTTATTTTTACCGTATCTTCACTCGAAGGCAACGCATACACCGCGACCATTTCGTTGGAAAACGGTCCCGTTACGACCGAGTGAAGATATTTAAAATTAAGTTCATTAATTAAATGGTGATGTGATTTAGCGAAATAAACATGACAATATTTACAAAATAAATACATGTATGTGAGCAACTAAATAAAATGTAATAACTAAAATGCGTGGGCCAAAATAAATATAAGGATGTACAACAAGTAGAGAACAATAATAATAATAAAACAAATGATGACAAACCTATATACAAAATAATATATGTGAATAACAACAAGAAATGGTGACGACATTGCATAACATGATATAAATGAAACATAAAAAGATGTATGCCAAAAAAAAAACAAAAAAAAACATAAACTACATACATACAATATATTAAGATAAACATGCAAGGATAAGATATAATAAATTAGAAGCATAACAAAAGGAAATAAATATATAACGGAGTGCAAGTATACAAATAATGAACAAGTAAAGAAATAAACATACGAATGTAAATGAACATATGCAATAAAAGGAGATGCATCAATAATAAGAACATATAATAACATAAGAAAAAGGATAAATATACAATAAGGTAAAATAAACAAATATTAAACACTGTAAATGACTAAATTATAAAACAAAATAGTACATAGGGACCTGTAAAGCAAATAAACCAGGGGGAAGAACCTAAAAAAAAGGTACAGAACACGAAGGGACCGGGGACGGATAAAACCAATTTTAAACATGATTATTATTAAAATCAGGACCAAAATAAAACCAATCCAAAACATTTAGGGACCGAAAGAGAGAATATTTCGACACGGAGGGATTTATTTAGGAGATTAACCCATTTTAAAATAGTCCCTCACTATATAACACAAACAAGATTTTCAAGATTGAACCCCTTTTCATTTGATCGAATACAGAGATAAAACATTACCCTTCCTCTGAAACATTTAACCCAAAACCCAGATGAATGCCAAGAACATTCAACTGTTCTTTGGTTTTTCCAGGAACCGACCACCAGGACCACCATGAAACCCAGGTTCCGACCACCACTCGCGGTGGTCGGCGACCTTAAAACGATCCAAAAAGAACCCTTTTGAAAGCCTGAAACGTTTTAAAACCTTATCCTACAAAACCGAGACCGAAATTGCTACAAAATCTTTTCCCTTTTCAGTTTTGAAGTCATTTTATAATGGAAAACAAAGTGTCTTTGAAAACCAGTGAAGGAACCCTTTTGGTTCGAAGAGAAAGAGGCGGAGAAACACCCTCCTTCAATCTCGGCTCACCGACGACGGCTTGGGAGCCGCGAGTCTTGTTGCCGGATATAAAGGTGAGCGGCGAAAGTTCAGACAAGATCACCAGAGGTAAAAAAAACTTCCTTTTCTAGACCCTTTTTTACATACATAAAGAGTTGAAGTTACCTTATGAACTTTTCTTTTTCTATTCGATTTCAAATCTGGCCGAGAGATTTACAAGATAAAATCGATCCCTCTTTATAGCCGATTAAAGAATTACATGAAATAGGGTTCCTAATTTGCTCTGGTTTTTCTGACTTTTGGATGTATGTGTGTTCTCTGCCTTTTTTCTGGAAATGGTGGTCGAATGGTCTCTGATTACCCTCTGAAATCTGTTGGAAATATGCCGAAATCCTCTGAAATATGCTGTGAATCTCGTACGTTCTGACACTTTTTGTTTTTTTGTATGAGTCATCACCGGAATTACGAGAGGATCATCGGTGAAGGCGCCGGTGACGAGAAGATGAGCGGTCGGAGCATCTGAAGAGTCCCCTGCGTGAAGGACACGCGCGCGTGGAATGCGAAACGCGGGCGCGTTGGCGCGTGGCTGGAGCTGAGCCGGCTTTCCTCCTTGGATCTGGACCGTTGGATCTGGATTAGATCCAACGGCCAGATATTGGCTGCGCATGGATGATAAGTCTCATTAGGGTTTTGCTATTAAATCTGACTTGGGCTTGTAACTTAAATGGGTTGTGTGTAATGTGATTATTATTGGGCTTGTATTTGTGGGTTTTAAGCTGTAAATGGACTGAATAATAACAGATTTGGGTTCTTATTTATTTATATTATGGGTTTAAAATTATAAATTTTATTTATTTAACAAATACTACTAATAATAATAATAATAATAAGAAGAAGAAGAATAAAAAACGCGTATAATACAAAAAGGATAAATATGATGATAAGCACAAAGGAAGAAGAGAAACTTTAAATAATAATAAAAAATATATTAATAATAATAAAAATAAAACTATATATATATATGTTATTTACAAAATAACAAGCTAATAGTAATATATCTATTCTTGTTTTTGTTTCAATAAAATTAAAGTAATACAAGATTTAAAAGGCAAACAAATGATATATTTTTTTTGCATTTTTGATTACCAAATACAAGCCCATCATTCAAATGAAAATTAAAATTAAAACACGGGTTTAAACCGGATAAAATTAGTGATTACAGCTGCCCCTCTTTGCTTATCGTTGTAAGACAATGATAAAGCAAAGATAATAAAGGCACTAATTTTATCCGGCTTCCCTGTTTGAAGACCGATCCGAAAGCCCTTTCATCGCAATTTTGATAGCTCTTTTGTCTTTGACCCATGATCGATAACCGGTATCCTGACTACCTGCACATATTAAAAGAGGTTTATCAGAAGCGAATTTTGATTCCCTTATTTAACTATTTTGAACAAATTAATAGATTCTGAGCTATGGGTCCCCCCCTCCATGAGACTTTAAGCTCTGAACTGTTAAAGAAGTTGATCCTTCCTATATAGAACCAACTTCTGAAGAAAAACTTCGAGTCTTTCCTATATAAAACTCTTCGCAATAGTCTTCGATCTGAGTCTTTCCTATATGAAACCCTAAATCTAGAATTCTAACAATGTTGATCCTTTCTCCGTAGAATCCACATCTTCAAAATGCTCTAATTTCTGATCATTGCAGCATCTGACGGTTCCTCTCTTCGAGCGTATACCGTGGTGGGCGACCCCTTTCTTCGCGTGTATGTCGCAAAAATGACGTTGATCCCTTCTCCATAGAATCCACATCTTCGAGATGCTCTGATTTTTGATTATTGCAGCATCTGACGGTCCCTCTCTTCGAGCGTATACCGGGACGGGCGTTGAAATGCTAGTGCTCTTCTTTCCTTTAAATGCATATGATGTGACATGGTATGGGTTAGCATGCTCCTATTCTACATGATACATGTTCGGGTCACAGGATTTGGTCTCTTTGATTTCATGTCTTCTCTGTAATCGCTCCCTATGTTAAGACTCAAGCCATCTGCTGACATCGTTTTCTGCCTCCAAAAACGGGATTTCTAAATTTACTTCTTTTAGAGCACCCGTTCGTCGGTTTTCGCTTTGATGACTTTTTCTTCCCCTTTCTCCTTTTTCCTTTTTCTTTTTCTTCTTTTTTCTTTCTTCTTCTTTTTCTTTCTTTTCCTTTTTCTTTTTCTTTCTTCTTTTTCTTTTTCTTTTTTCTTTTTCTTTTTCTCTTTTCCTTTCCTTTAGTCACCCTTTTGGGTTTTCACATTGTAGAGTTGAATTTTCGATGATCTCTGTTGGTTGCCGCGGATTGACTTGGACTTCGCTTCTCTCTGACTTGTAGCTGATGGGATGAATCATAGCAATTTTGAAAAAAAACTTTGTTCATTGATATTCCGCATTGATTTATCTATGAATGTACCGAAAAGGAATAAATGTGACGCAACCAGAATATTTAATATAGCTATTATATTTCAAAAGTCATGGCAAACACGAAATATGCAAGAGAAGGAGGAGAATTAAACTCGAAACAGATTTTACAATATTGAAGGTATGAATGATATGAGAACTCATCAACTACAACGAAGATCTTGCTTCTCGACTTGATCACAATAGCCTCCGAGAAGGTTGACGAAGTGTCGAGCCTTCCAAATATTTGAGCCGCCCTTTCAGGTTTTCAACTTAAAATCTCCTTCGGTTCTAAGGCGTCCTTTTTGGATTTTCACCTTAAAACCTCCTGTGGTCCTAAGGTGCCCTTTTCGGGTTTTCACCCTGAACCCTCCGTTTTTTTCTTTTTCTTTTTTTTTCTTCCCCCTCTAACTCAAGCATAATACCTCTTGATCGAATCGGAGTTCACGGGATTACTCATCTCATTTCCGTCCATCTCTGTCAGAATGACAGCTCCCCCTGAAAAAATCCTCTTTACGATGTAAGGCCCTTCCCAGTTAGGCATCCATTTCCCTCGGAAGTCCTTTTGAATAGGTAGGACCCTTTTAAGCACCATATCCCCTTCCTAAAATTCACGAGGCCTAACCTTCTTATTATAGGCTCGCATCATTCTTTTCTGATACATTTGACCATGACAAATGGCGTTCAATCTCTTTTCCTCTATCAGATTCAGATTATCTATCCTGACCTGTATCCATTCAGCATCTTTTAATTTGGATTCGCTCAGAATTCGGAGAGAAGGTATTTCAACTTCGAGTGGTAGGACTGCTTCCATATCGTAAACCAGTGAGTATGGGGTTGCCCCGGTCGATGTTCGTATTGAGGTTCGATAGGCAAACAACGCAAAAGGCAGCTTCTCATGCCAATCCTTGAAAGTATCTGTAGTTTTCGCTATGATCCTCTTAATGTTCTTATTAGCGGCCTCAACTGCTCCATTCATCTTAGGACGGTACGCGGTAGAGTTATGATGCATAACCTTAAACTGTTCACACACCTCAGAAATCATCTTGTTATTCAAATTTATGGCGTTATCGGTAATAATTCTTTCTGGCAAACCATAACAACAAATGATCTCTTTTTTCAAAAACCTACAGACCGTGGCTCACGTGATGTTGGCGTAGGAGGCAGCCTCTACCCATTTAGTGAAATAATCAATTGCTACTAAAATGAAGCGGTGTCCATTAGATGCCTTAGGATGAATCTGTCCGATGACATCTATCCCCCAGGCGGCAAAAGGCCAAGGTGCGTTCAAAGTATGTAACGGCAATGGCGGGGAATGAATTTTATCCGCATAGATCTGACATTTGTGACATCTCTTGGCATGACTAATGCAGTCTCCTTCCATCGTTGACCAATAATAGCCACATCTCATAATTTTTCTAGCCATTGCAAAACCATTAGCATGAGTCCCGCATATGCCTTCGTGTATTTCTGTCACTATGGTTTTAGCTTCTTGAGCGCCAACACATCTCATTAACACCTGGTCGCTCCCTCTTTTGTACAAGATATCCCCATCGAGGACGTACCCTGTTGCCATTCTCCTAATAGTTCTTTTATCAATATCTGTGGCTCCTTCAGGATAAACTTGGGATTTGATGTACTGTAGAATCTCGTGATACCAAGGATTCCCATCTTTCTCCTCTTCCACTCCATAACAATGTGCGGGCAATTCGATGCTTTGCATCTCTAATGATCTCATTCGAGCCTTTGTGTTTATCTTGAAAGTCGCGGCCAGAGTTGCCAAAGCATCAGCCATTTGGTTATCCTCCCTCGGCAAATATTCAAAACTGATTTTTTCAAAATTTTGAATCAAATCCTGAATCAGATTATAATACTTGATCAACTTGGGGTCCTTGGTTTCCCACTCTTGTCGTAACTGATAAATGACTAGCGAAGAGTCTCCGAACACCTGAAGGACACGAACCTTTTGTTCGATAGCTGCGTATAGACCCATTATACAGGCTTCATATTCTGCCATATTATTAGTGCAAAGGAAATTCAACCTGCTCGTGAGCGGATAATGAACTTCCTCCGGGGAGACCAACATTGCCCCTATGTCGTGCCCGAGGGCATTAGAAGCCCCATCAAAATATAGTTTCCATGACAATGCGGTTTCGGTTATTCCACCCTCGGCTATGGCAGATACCAAATCTTCATCCGGGAAATCGAAGTTCATGGGTTCATAATTCTTCGCAACCCGACTTGCCAAGAAATCGGCCACTGCACTGTCCTTTACGGATTTTTGATTCACATACACAATATCAAATTCAGACAAAAGTATCTGCCATCGAGCCATCTTTCCTGTCAACGCCGGTGCTTCCATTAGGGCTTTTAAGGGATCAGACCGTGATATCAAATAGGTGGTGTGATACAACATATATTGTCTCAACCTTTTAGTTTCCCAAACTAGGGCACAACACAACTTTTGAGTTTGTGGATATCGAGATTCGCCTTCTGTGAACTTCTTACTTAAATAGTAGATTGCTCTTTCCTTCCTACCTGACTCGTCTTGTTGGCCTAACACACAGCCCATTGAGTTCTCGAAAACAGTTAAGTATAAAATCAATGGTCGGTCAGGCACGGGGGCCACTAAAACTGGGGCTTTAGTTAGATAATCCTTGACTTTCTCAAACACTGCCTGACAATCTTCATCCCATGTCCCTAGGTCATTTTTACGAAGAAGTCTAAAAATGGGGTCACACTTATCCGTTAACTGAGATATGAAACGGGAGATGTAGTTCAGTCTCCCTAAGAAACCACGAACTTCCTTTTGGGTTTGCGGTGGCGGGAGGTCCCTTATGGCTTTGATTTTATCCGGGTCAATTTCTATCCCTCTTCGGCTGACTACGAACCCGAGGAGCTTTCCGGATGTTACTGCGAAAGTACATTTGGCGGGATTGAGCTTCAACTGATATTTTCTCAACCTCAGAAACAGCTTTTGCAGATTCTGAATATGTTCATTCTCCGTTTTGGATTTGGTGATCATGTCATCCACATACACTTCAATCTCTTTATGCATCATGTCGTGAAAAAGGGTCACCATTGCTCTTTGGTATGTGGCCCCGGCATTCTTCAAACCAAAAGGCATCACTTTATAGCAAAACGTGCCCCACAGTATTATGAAGTTGGTTTTTTCCATGTCATCAGGGCACATCTTGATCTGATTATAACCCGAAAAACCGTCCATAAAAGAAAACCATGAATGCCCCGTAGTATTATCAACAAGGGTGTCAATATGCGGAAGAGGAAAATTGTCTTTGGGACTGGCCTTATTGAGATCATGATAATCTACGCACATGCGTACTTTCCCATCCTTTTTGGGTACTGGCACGATATTCGCAACCCACTCTGGGTACTTCGCTACTTTCAAGAACCCGGCTTCGAACTGCTTTCTTACTTCTCTAATTTTCAACAACATATCTGTTCTCAACCTACGGAGCTTTTGTTGGACGGGCTTATGCTCTGGTCGTGTGGGTAGCTTATGTACAACAATATCTGTATTTAGACCTGGAATATCTTGATATGTCCAAGCAAAAACATCTTTAAACTCCGAAAGCAACCCAATTAATTTTTCCCTTGAGTCTGATGCTAAAGTGGTACCTATTTTTATCTCTCTTCTTTCTTCTTCGGATCCCAAATTTATTATCTCCAGATCCTCTTGATGGGGCAGTATCTGCTTTTCCTCACTGGCCATCAACCTTATTAACTCCTCGGGGACCTCTAACTCCTCTTCCTCTTCTTCGGCTTCTACGACAAGTACGGGTCGTTCGAAATTCGGTACAGGATTAAGTTCAGTATCATTCATACAATCGATATTATCAAACCTGCAAGAATTTAAATTTTATATGTTGGGAAATAGTATACATATTTTACAAATAAAGAGATAAAGAATGCAAGGAACAAAATGTATGAAAAGAAGATTGTTTGCCATTTGAGAAAAAGAGCGTGAAGCCCTTTGTTTTCATTGAAATGCAGATTAACATAGATGCCCTTTACAAAGAAATCTCATTGCTTTGGGGAGAAAGCGAATGGGAGGTGTTTTTAGACATTACTTTGATTCATTCTTAGCAACTACAGGCAGATCGATGCTTGTCCAATTGTTGAGCTTTTCATCCGGGAGACATGGACGAATGGCAAATAGAGCATACTTTCCCTTGGCGTTCTGGGAGATCATATTTACATCCATCATTTCGAAAATTTCACTCATAAGCTCATCCTCATAAAACTTCTGTCCTTCTAAATTGGCTTGGTGCACTTTCTTCTCAGAATTCTCAATCCCTCCGAAGGTGAAACTATTCTTAAGATTAGTTTTGGCTATTGGTTTCCATGGGATGTCTTCTCCCCTGAGTCGGGCCCTTCTTTGCTCCTCCCTCCTCTTTCTTTCTTGTTTCCTTTACAGATAGGTAGGGTGAAAGCCTAACCCAAACCTATCCCTCTTGTCAATAACACTTCTGACTTTCAGACATCCTTGTAAGTTCTTTCTGAGTCCTCTCCCTTTCCTAGCTCCTTTTCTAACAATCTCAATCACTACCATCTTGGTGCAGTTCGAATATCTTGGGGTTGGAATCTGACTCCCCTCCGCCACAAAAGTGGCGTTGATGAATTCCAAGGCTCGAAAGGAACATTCTAGTGCATCTTCAGTAGGGGGAACATAGGGAACATCCGAAGTTACAACAGCAATAACGTCTTGTTCCGCGTTGACTGTCACAAGTTTTCCTTCCATCACATATTTCAGCTTCTGATGAAGAGAAGAAGGGACAGCTCCGGTCGCATGAATCCATGGCCTTCCCAACAAGCAATTGTAAGACGGTCGGATATCCATAACCACGAATTCTATAACATATTCGATAGGGCCTATAAGCAGGGGTATCTCAATCTTCCCGGCCACTTCCCGCTGAGTGCCGTCAAATACCCAAACAGTGTTTTGACAAAATTTCATTTGAGAGTTATCAATAGGCAGTCGTTGTAGAGTAGCCATGGGCATAACATTAAGGACAGACTCGTTATCGATAAGCACTCCTGGCAAAACATGCCCCTTGCAGTGAGTTGTGATATTGAGAGCTTTAGTTGAGCCTCTTCCTTCCTCTAGGATTTCATCATCACTGAAAGTGATATAATTATCAGCAGCTATGTGGTTTACAATCTGATCAAGCTTCTTGACAATGATGTCTTGTTCTACAAAAGTTTGATTCAACACCTTTAGCAACGCTTCTCGGTGCTTTTCCGAATTCAGTAACAGGTCGAGCACCGTGATTCTGGTCGGTTTCTTTCTAAGTTGATCAACCACATTGTACTCACTATGCTTCAGGAACCTTAAAAATTCCTGGGCCTGAGCCTCAGTCACTGGCTCGAGAATCTTTGGGGGGGATCATCCCCGAATATTTTTACTGGTTCTGGCTCAATGAGTTTGCCCTTACCCTTTTGTTCATCGGGTTTCTTCTCCTCCTGAGGGGAATAACATCTCCCGCTCCTTGTAAAGTGCCCTACTTCATTCACGATTTTGGAGTTTTGTCCCAATGCATCACCTTCCTGAACTGGCTTCCCCTCTTCTGGTATAACTGCTTCTTGCGTTCCTGGATTTCCAGGCATAGAGATATTAGCGGTGTAATTCCAAGGCACCCTCTGTGTGCTTTTAAAGGGAAAAGTCGTGGGAGGAGAAATTATGAGTCTCAGAGCATTTTGGCTAGACGACCCTTCTTCGTCCACCCTACGACTGATGATAAAGGGTCTCCGAGCTGTGTATTTGTTGCTTGGAATGTCCGTCATACAGATTTCTGGCTTTTCCTCCTCGCATCTTGCAAAGAACTCGATTTCTTTGGTATCCATGAGTGCTTGCACCTTACTCCGAAATTCCATACAAACCTGGATGTCATGATCACTAGACTGATGGTATTCGCAGTATCGATCGCATCCCTCCTTTACAATTATCATCCCTCGGTCAATTAGACGGGCCATGAACAAATGTCGGAACACCCATCTTAAAGGGGATCGTATCTCCGATACCATTGATACGGCCTTTTTAGGGGATTCTTTTTCGATACTATTAACCCCCTGATTCCCGTGATTAGGAAGCGGGTTACTAGTAGTACTTGGTTCTCCCAATTGTAAGACTCCCGTATTTAACAAATTTTGAACAAGCTTCTTGTAAGCTATACAGTTCTCAATGTTATGACCAGGAACGCCGGCATGATATTCGCAATGTGCTTTTGCATCATACCATGCTGGATATGGTGGACTGAAAGGAGTCACATGGAAAGGTCGCACCAAATCAGCTTTTTGTAACTGAGCGTACAACTCCTTGTACAGGATCGGGATAGGGGTGAAGGTCATCTTCTCAAATTCTTTCTTCGGTTTCCTATCATCTCTTCTACCGCCTCCCTGAGTATTGCTGGCCGGTTGTGATTGCGATATTGTTAAATTCTGACATGTTTCGAAGGCATTTACTTCATGCTCCTTTCTCTTAAATTGCTTTTTGGGGGGCTCACCTCCCTCAATCCTACCACTTTTGATGGCTGCCTCAATGCGCTCACCGGTCATGACCAATTTGGCAAAGTTACTTATCGGGTTACTGATTAGTCGGTCGTACAACACTCCTTTCAAAGTATCCACAAACATGGGAGTGATTTCGTTTTCACGAAGTGGTGGCTGTACTTGTGCCGCGAGATCTCGCCATCGCTGAGCATATTCACGAAGGCTTTCACTTTTCTTCTGTTCTAAATTCTGCAACATAAGTCTGTTGGGAATCATATCAGTAACATGCTTGTACTGATCAATGAAAGCTTTTGCTAAGTCTTTCCATGACTTAATCTGTGCACGGGCCAACTGATTATACCATCTCGCTGCGGATCCTATCAAGCTGTCCTGGAAGCAGTGAATGAGAATCTTTTCATTGCTGGTAAATCCGACCATCTTCCGACAGAACATGGTCACATGTGCGGTGGGGCATGTTGTGCCTTCATATTTTTCAAACTCAGGTGTTCTGAATTTTGGGGGAATCTCTACATCGGGGACTAGGCTAAGGTCGCCTGCGTTCAAACCAAGAGAATCCTCCTCCACTTCTCTAACCCAGAGCTTTTCTTCAAGGTCTCTCCTAGTTTCCTCGAGTTGTTTAGAGAATTCTGCTTTTACTTTACTGAATTTCTCGAGCTCATCCAAATCAGGCACATTATCGCCGACATTTTCATCACTTTCAGCCGTTCCAAATAACGAATTCTGGATCGATGTTCTGGCTCAGAAACTAAACGTCGCTCCCTTTTGTGGGACAGGGGCTGAGCCGATAACAATGTGGAATATGCTGGTTCTATCCCGGTTTAAAGAAGATTTTCTACCGCTCCTTTTTCTTTTGCATCGTCGGATGGCTTAAGTCCTAACATTTGGGTGAGCTGTTCCATCATGTCTTGCTGAGCCTTCAACATGGATTCTTTTAATTCCAACTGCGATCTTTCTATCTCTGGCTTCTCAGATCTGTTTCTAACCTACTGAAGTGTTCTTCCATTTTTCTTACTTGAGATCGAGTGTAATATTGATGCAGAATGATTGCAAATTCTGTTTTACAAACATTTTCCTGGGTTAATTTAATTGTATACATGATTAATGCATATAAAATGCATAAATGGATGCATACAAATGATGAAATGCTTCAAAAAAAGAAAAGATATGCAAGTAAAGGTGTTGACTCATTTAGTGATCGTCCTTGAACCAACTTTCATTAATCTTAAAAAAAGGTCTTCATTACAAAGGGAAATAGAAACTACAGATAGGCGTCAGCCCTAGTTCCTAAATCTTGAATTGCTTTGAGTAGTTGAATGAATCGGGCGGCTTCCTTCATGTCCTGTGCCACAAAGGGTGTTAAGGCCTCAACTTCCGTGGCTAGGTTTTTCACATATTGGGCCACTTCTTGTACTTGCACCATTAGAGTGGTGTTATAATCATCTTGGTCTTGTACCATGCGGGTGGCATCACAAAGACGACGCAACCAATAATTATCTCCCCCTTGTGCAGCCCCCTCGAGGACCACTAGTCGTCCCAAATAGTCTTGGACCTTGGCTTCTAACTCTCCTATCCGTGCTTGAAGCGATGCGTTCCTTTTTGACTGAGCTGTAATTCCAAAAACCCATTTCTGGCCACATATTTCTCTAAAGAGCGGTCCAAATCCTCGACCTTGTGTTCCAACAGAGCATTCCGAGCTTGACATTGTTTCAGAATTTTAGAAGTAGAGACATACAGATCTTGCATCTCACAGAAACGATTCTTATTTTCCTGAGCCCTTCTCTTCCACGCGTTAGTATTTTCCCTTTCCCACACTACGGTTTGTTTTCCTTTCTCTTTTTCTTCCCGATACCTTTCCCTCTCTTGGTTGATTGCTCTCCTAGCATCCCTCTTTTCTTTCTCAATTTCAGCCTCTCGGATTTCTATTTCCTTATTCATGGCTTGCTTACTCCTGTCCTTTTCTTCTTCTAGGATACGAATCCCGTTCATCCTTTCCCTTTCCACAGCGAGAAATTTCTTTCGGTTAGCAGTTTGTACCTGAGTATACAGCTTGATGGTGTCTTTCTGGTAGAGGGCATTTTTCTCACTCAAATCTTCATTAGCCTTCTTTAGCTGTTTAATTGTCCCATCCTTGACATCGAGATCCAAACTTACTTTGTATAGTTCTTCCGCATACTGGGCTTTCATTTCCTCCATCTGTTTTCTGACTTCATCCATCTCACTTCTTAGTATATCGGCTTCAGAAGGGACAATGCGCATGTGCTCCTCCAACGTCATTATAGGCCCGTGATCGGATATCGGGATTTTGTCATTAACCCTGATACGTCTCCAAAGGTCGTAATCCGGTGTGGTCATTCCTTGATTACTTCCTTCTACTCGAATACGGTAACAGTAACCCCACGCCCTTGTTATCTTTTGGACCTTAGGTCGATACTCATTCTTAAAAGGGAACTCGGCTTCACTCAAACCTGCCGTAAAAGGAATAAATTGATGAGAACCAAACTGTCTAGATACCAGAAGGGGTGCACAGGCAATTCCTCCGTGTAAGCCGATCATCATGATCCAATTGTAGTCACCGATTCTGTAAAGGAAATGAAACTCATGACCCATCCACGGGACTCTCCATACAATGTCATCATCCCGCAGATTCCTGAAGATTTCTGACCATTTTCTTTTATCGAGATCCTTCAAAAATCTAAATAATTAATGGCGATGAGGAAGGTCACTAGTGAAAATGAAATTTAGGGATTGAAATTCTGAAAAAAGGAATTAGGTCTTGGAATTTTGGGATTAGGGTTTAGGTTGTTTAAAAAATGGGAATTTTGAAAATTAGGGTTTGAAAAATCCTAAATTAAAGTGAATTGGGAATTTTGAGAACTAGTTAAAAGGAATTGAAAAGATTTAAAAGATTAGGGGTAAAATTGATTTTAGGGATTTAAAACTTAAGGATTAAGACATTTGAAAGGATTTGAAAGGAATAGAAAATAATTAAAGATTTAAAAAGGATGGAGTCATCACCGATCACTTTCGGGTAGACCGGACACCGGAAAACCAGAGATTCGAAGTGTTTGGGTTCGAGAGTCGGTTACGGTTTAAAAACAGGTTTAGTGCTTAAAAATCGCCCCAAAAATTGGCACCTTTAAAAATTATCGTTTAATTAATTTTAGATTTTCGGATTAAAGTGGCATTTAAATTAAATTTTGTTTAGTATTCGAATTCAATTTTATTTTTACCGTATCTTCACTCGAAGGCAACGCATACACCGCGACCATTTCGTTGGAACACGGTCCCGTTACGACCGAGTGAAGATATTTAAAATTAAGTTCATTAATTAAAATGGTGATGTGATTTAGCGAAATAAACATGACAATATTTACAAAATAAATACATGTATGTGAGCAACTAAATAAAATGTAATAACTAAAATGCGTGGGCCAAAATAAATATAAGGATGTACAACAAGTAGAGAACAATAATAATAATGAAACAAATGATGACAAACCTATATACAAAATAATATATGTGAATAACAACAAGAAATAGTGACAACATTGCATAACATGATATTAATGAAACATAAAAAGACGTATGCCAAAAAAAAAAAAAAAAACATAAACTACATACATACAATATATTAAGATAAACATGCAAGGATAAGATATAATAAATTAGAAGCATAACAAAAGGAAATAAATATATAACGGAGTGCAAGTATACAAATAATGAACAAGTAAAGAAATAAACATACGAATGTAAATGAACATATGCAATAAAAGGAGATGCATCAATAATAAGAACATATAATAACATAAGAAAAAGGATAAATATACAATAAGGTAAAATAAACAAATATTAAACACTGTAAATGACTAAATTATAAAACAAAATAGTACATAGGGACCTGTAAAGCAAATAAACCAGGGGGAAGAACCTAAAAAAAAGGTACAGAACACGGAGGGACCGGGGACGGATAAAACCAATTTTAAACATGATTATTATTAAAATCAGGACCAAAATAAAACCAATCCAAAACTTTTAGGGACCGAAAGAGAGAATATTTCGACACGGAGGGATTTATTTAGGAGATTAACCCATTTTAAAATAGTCCCTCACTATATAACACAAACAAGATTTTCAAGATTGAACCCCTTTTCATTTGATCGAATACAGAGATAAAACATTACCCTTCCTCTGAAACATTTAACCCAAAACCCAGATGAATGCCAAGAACATTCAACTGTTCTTTGGTTTTTCCAGGAACCGACCACCAGGACCACCATGAAACCCAGGTTCCGGCCACCACTCACGGTGGTCGGCGACCTTAAAACGATCCAAAAAGAACCCTTTTGAAAGCCTGAAATGTTTTAAAACCTTATCCTACAAAACCGAGACCGAAATTGCTACAAAATCTTTCCCCTTTTCAGTTTCGAAGTCATTTTATAATGGAAAACAAAGTGTCTTTGAAAACCAGTGAAGGAACCCTTTTGGTTCAAAGAGAAAGAGGCAGAGAAACACCCTCCTTCAATCTCGGCTCACCGACGACGGCTTGGGAGCCGCGAGTCTTGTTGCCGGATATAAAGGTGAGCGGCGAAAGTTCAGAAAAGATCATCAAAGGTAAAAAAAACTTCCTTTTCTAGACCCTTTTTTACATACATAAAGAGTTGAAGTTACCTTATGAACTTTTCTTTTTCTATTCGATTTCAAATCTGGCCGAGAGATTTACAAGACAAAATCGGTCCCTCTTTATAGCCGATTAAAGAATTACATGAAATAGGGTTCCTAATTTGCTCTGGTTTTTCTGACTTTTGGATGTATGTGTGTTCTCTGCCTTTTTTCTAGAAATGGTGGTCGAATGGTCTCTGATTACCCTCTGAAATCTGTTGGAAATATGTCGAAATCCTCTGAAATATGCTGTGAATCTCGTACGTTCTGATACTTTTTGTTTTTTTGCATGAGTCATCACCGGAATTACGAGAGGATCATCGGCGAAGGCGCCGGTGACGAGAAGATGAGCGGTCGGCGCATCTGAAGAGTCCCCTGCGTGAAGGACACGCACGCGTGGAATGCGAAACGCGGGCGCGTTGGCGCGTGGCTGGAGCTGAGCCAGCTTTCCTCCTTGGATCTGGACCGTTGGATCTGGATTAGATCCAACGGCCAGATGTTGGCTGCGCATGGATGATAAGTCTCATTAGGGTTTTGCTATTAAATCTGACTTGGGCTTGTAACTTAAATGGGCTGTGTGTAATGTGATTATTATTGGGCTTGTATTTATGGTTTTTAAGCTGTAAATGGACTGAATAATAACAGATTTAGGTTCTTATTTATTTATATGATGGGTTTTAAATTATAAATTTTATTTATTTAACAAATACTAATAATAATAATAAGAAGAAGAAGAATAAAAAACGCGTATAAGACAAAAAGGATAAATATGATGATAAGCACAAAGGAAGAAGAGAAACTTTAAATAATAATAAAAAATATATTAATAATAATAAAAATAAAACTATATATATATATATATATATATATATATGTTATTTACAAAATAACAAGCTAATAGTAATATATCTATTCTTGTTTTTGTTTCAATAAAATTAAAGTAATACAAGATTTAAAAGGCAAACAAATGATATATTTTTTTTGTATTTTTGATTACCAAATACAAGCCCATCATTCAAATGAAAATTAAAATTAAAACACGGGTTTAGACCGGTTAAAATTAGTGATTACATCTGGTGTGACAATACCAGAACGGTATCTATGGCCGCAAGTCTTATATTGCACACTAAAACGAAACACGTTGATCTTGATTTGTACTTTGTTCGTGAGAAGGTCATGTTTGGAGCACTATAGGTTAACTATGTTTCTGCTCAAAGTCAGCTTGTTGATATATTTATCAAACCTACAATAGCTCTTCATTTTTGTGTTTTACGACAACGATTAGGTATTCTCAGCTATCCACCGTTAGTTGTAGAAGAAGAAAAGAAAACATGAAGAATGTTAAAGAATGGCTGGCCATATTCGATGGCTCATCACAAATCCTGCCAGCTATATTAACAGTTCGTTTTAATAAACTTTAGGAAATGATTAATTTTTCTCCAGGAGAAAAAAGTTGTTACTCTTTCTTTCATTCACGTTACCGATTTTACAGTAGCAACGAAACAATATCAAATTCACAAAAAATGGTAAGAGAATAAATTTAAAATAGGATTTTGCTTTTGAGTTAAATTAAAAGATTAAATAAAAAAACAATTAAAAGTAAAAAAGTTAATATAAAATTGAATTCTAGTCAAGTCAGATCTCTTCATTTTATTATATTAATTAAAATTTTAGATATTGATTTTGAAAAGATAAACATGTATCAATCTCAAATAATTTGATTATAGGCTAAATGATACGTAATTAAACACAAACCTTTATTTTAAAAAAATCTCTTAATAATCGATAAATGATTAATTCTTATTATTGAGATTAAAATCCTTAGATAATCCTAGAAATAAACCTATCAAATTGTGATTTAATTAGATTAATATTTATTTATTTGAAAGATAACGTCTTTTAAATTTTATTTTGAAAAATAACTTACATTTACACACGTAGATCAAATTCGTATCGTCTACAAGATGCGAAATAGGAATTCGTATTGTAGAACACAGAATTAGGTTAAATAGGTCCACTTTATTTTGAAGAATTAAGAAATTTCACGTTATACAAGACGTGAAGTAGGAATTTGCATTGTGCAGAATGCGAATTAGGTCAAATTCGCATTATGTAGGATGCGAATTAGGTTAAATTCACATTGCGTAAGATACGAATTAGGTCTACGTATGTAGAAAGAGGATTATTCATTAAAATAAAATTTGAAGGACATTATTTTTCAAATAAATAAATAAGGATATTCATCTTATTAAGCCTCAAATAGTTTTATCGTTTGTTTTAAGGGACTCAAAACACATAAAAATAAGGGATAACTATGTTTTTAGTATTCCACCTATATTCGTGTTTTTATTTTAATATTTAATTATTTTTTTGATAAAATTATATCTAACTTTATATTTCATTTTCAAATTGGTACCTCTTCCTTTTAAACTAACTTAAAATCTGATGCGGAATTTTTTATCACTTTTTTTTCTCTTTTCTCTCTTAGACAGTAACCCACGTAGTAATATTATGAAACTTTTCTATCATATCATCCATGGTCTTGTTTACTAAAATTTAGCCAGCTAATTTTCTTTTTTCAATGTTATTTTTTTAAGGATAAATCTTTATTTTTATTCCATGTAAATAGGGAGTAGAAGGTTATAATGAAGTTGATTATAAATAGATTAATGACATGAAAAAAATGACCGAATTTTAGTGGACAAGACCACGAATAATGTGGTGAAAACTGTTCACAATATAATTTTTTTACGTAGTATTATTACAACATTTTTTAATAAATGAGACGATGACTAATAGGGGTGAGTATTCGATCGAGTCGAGTCGAGTCAAAAAATTTCGAGTTATTCGAGTTGACGAGTCATATTTTACAACTCAAACTTTATTTGAAATTTTTTCGGTTCGAGTCGAGTTTAAGAAATTCGAGTCGAATTGAGTCAAGTTTCGAGTTCCTATAAATATTTAATTATAATTATTTATCATGTTATATAGTATGATTTGATTCTAATTTAGACAACTTTCTCTAATCATATAAGATATACATGTATATTTTTTTTCATATGTAGCAATATTTCTTTATATTTTTATATATCAATGTATATATATCATATAAAATTGAGAGATTCGTCTTAAACTTAAAAATTATTCATTTAATTACTAGAAATTTCGAGTTATTCGAGTTTCCATTTTACAACTCAAACATTATTTGAAATTTTTTCAAGTTGAGTCGAGTCTATGAAATTTCGAGTCGAGTCAAAACGAGTCGAGTATTTTTATCTCGAGTCGAGTTATTCGGTTTTTTTAAGTCGAGTCGAGTTTTGCTCACCCTTAATGACTAAGGAGAAGAAAGAGAAAAAAAATATATGTTAGTTTTTTTTTATCATTAGTTTAAATGGTGGAGGTACCGATTTAAAACTGAAACGTACGTTAGATATCATTTTATCTAGAAAATTAATTAGAGTATTAAAATAAAAAAAATATACATAGATACTAAAAATGTAGTTATTCCTAAAAAATAATATGAATTCGTATTGAATGAAACTTTAAATTATTGATTTTATTTAGGGGTGAGTAAAACTCGACTAGACTCGAAAGAACCAAATAATTCAACTTGACTCGAGACAAAAATTTTTGACTCGTCTTGACTCGAATCAAAATTTCATAAAGACAACTCGACTCGAAAAAATATAAAAAAATATTATCACATATAATATATATACATTATAATTAAAGAAAGTTATTTAAATTAATTAAATCGTACTATAACATGATAAATAATTTTAATTAAATTTTTATAAAATCTCAAAATTTTTATTCGATTAAAATTTTTTAAACTCGAATTGAATAATTTTTTAAAAATTTTAAATTATAAAATACACTTCATAAACTCGAATAATTCATTTTTTTAACTTTTAACTCAATTAAATACCCATCCTTGATCGGCTAATTTCCCCGTAATGAAAGTGTTGCATGTTGATTCAGCTGATCTTTGTCTATCATTCATTTCATTGTCCTTTACTGGTCCCACAAATCTACGCTGTCTCCCACTGATGTAAAAGTCTTCGATTCTGTTCTTGTTGGTAAAATCGCATCATTTCAACGCCTTCTCATCTTGATTCAAACCCAGGCCAGCACTGAGAAACATCGGTAGGATTGTGATCTTTGGAAGAATGAAGGCGTCTCAGACATGTTCAAAGAAAACATTTTCAAACAAAAAGATTGTGGGATTTAAGTCATGATCCAGATCCAACAGGCAAGGGGAACATGACGTGTTTAAAAAAAAACAAAACTGGCCTATGAAATAGGTAGAAAAATTACCAGGAAGATAATAACATAAAAATAAAGATACGGCTGATTTAAAGATTCTAATGTTCTGTATAATTTAAAGATTCTGATGGTCTGTATAATTTATTAAAATATAATCTTTAGAAATAATTTAGTTCTAAAACTGTGGATTTTAAAAACAATTATTTTGTTTAAAGATTCTATGTGATCGCTTTTGTTGTGTCTATCTAAAACATCATTGATTTTACGGAAACAATAATAATATAATTAATTGTCATATTTAAGCAACAATTATAATATTTTAATAATTATAATTCATTTTTTTAAAAGTATTTTTTAAATTTTTACGATAAACTTTAAGATTAACATTATCTAATAAATATAATTTATTATAATTTTAGGATCTTTCTTTATTAAAAGACCATATATAATCGCTCTTATTACTACGCATAATCTCATATATAAAATCTCCATCGAACAGGGACTACGTTCATGGTGACAAGAGAGCAAAAAATTATGGTGAACCCTGTTTACCACGTCATCTATGGTCCCAAGTAATCAGGACCGTGATCTTAATTTTTTTCAAGTGGAGATCACCTCTTTCCTACATGTATTTAATAGGTGAGTAGTTATTAGGTGGTCACTTAAAAATCAACGATCTTATTTATTTAAATCATAAATAATATAGTAAACAAAGTTCACTTAATAATCTCTCTCATATAGCCGTAGAAATGGACGTTAAGTTAGGAGAGAAAAAAATACATTCACGTGGCTTATTCCACCTTATATCACAGCTCAACCTCACAGTAATTATCAACAGTATCTGCAAAATTCCTCATAAATTAAACTCACCTAATAATAATAATAATAATAATATAAATGAAATTTCTAAGAAACTTCGCGGTTGCTGGCTTCAAATTCAAAGGGATTTAAAAAGGTTAGTGTTTAAAAAAAATAGATTAGCCGCTCCTTTTCTCTCAATTTTTTTTATAACCGTACTTCACTTTAATCAATTTTTTTATCGGTGGTTAGTAATTAATTTTAATATTGGTTGTCGATCACCGAATCTATTATTTTCTTTTTTTTGTTTTTAATTTTAATAAAAATCTCTGCTTTTATAGCACGCTCTTTCTGTCCTTGTGACATGCTTTTCTTCTGTCGTTCTGACATGTTTTTGCATTGTTTTGTGATTTGATTCATCTGTCTTTGTGGCATATTTCAGTATGCCCTAGCGATCGATTTTTGTTCTCAATCGATGCTAGTTTTTTATTTTTGTTTTGTCGGTGATCACTTGAAAAGATTTATCCCCACTTGGTTGATGAATGTTTGCCAATAAAATCAGTTCTGAATAGCGATACTTTTTGCATGACAGTTTGGATCACCTACAACTTCTTTCTTCATTATCCGTCTCGTTTGGACATAGACAAGGAGTTCAAGAAGCTTATGAATTTTATTGGTATGCTTATCTCCATAGAAATATTAATTTTTTTTTTGTTTTTGGGTTAATTTGTAAGAATTTTGGATTGTTTAATCCAATTATTTTACTTCTTGATTGCGATGTAATTATAATTTTTTTATGGATTTAATAAAAATTCAGTAGCATTTATCAAAAAAGTTTTGGTTTTCAGAAGTTCAAATTGTCAACCTTTGAACTTCAAATTTTATTATTTTGTTTTTATCTAAATTTATATTTATTTAAGTTGATATTTATTTTAGGATTTAAATATATATTGGATATTTAAATTATATATATCCTTTAAGTTAGTATATAAAAATTTTTGTTCCAATTTATAAAAAAACAAAATTCTTCTAAATTGGTATCTAAACTGCGCATAAGTTGATGTGAAAAGTTATTTTTTCTATCAATTTAGCTTAATTCAAATTGATTCAATAAATTTATCTCTTTCATATTTAAAATTTTATCAATTTAATTATTTTATAATATTATCAAATTAAATGAGTTCATCATTAAAACAATAGCTAAATAATTATATTCTACCGTAAAAAATAATAAATTGTTGTTAATTGTTATTATATCATGAAAATAATATAACAATTTTAAAGAAAAATAAGCATTTCAAGAAAAGAGAGAAGAATCAATTGATAAAATTTAATTATAAAATAATAAATTTATTAAATTATTTTAAATTAAAAATAAATTGATAAAATATATAAGTTTTAATACTAACTTTAACGGACGCGATTAGTTCACGTATTTACTCCCATCATGAAAATATCACATAAGATTTTTGAATCTTCATAGTTTAAACTTGAACACAATCTTCAAATGTTGAAGTAGATTATACACTAATGGATAAATCTTCTAAATTATTACTTGAAATAAATCATCGGATACTATTCTTCTAAAGTTCATAAGGGACGAAACTTTAAAGAAATATGTTTCGTTTTATCATATTTGATGTATCCACCATGAGATATAAATTTTGCAGTATCTCTACATAAGATAGTTTGCATCTTATCTTGTTAAAGTACTTCACATATCTTTTGGATATGTTTAGCCAAACACATATTTCGGTTATGCCTCAAACATAACAATTATTTAAAGTTAATGATCTCGTAGCACTTAAATAGTATTTCTAGATCAGCTAAGATACAATGCTTCATGATCAAATAATGTATATATGATTTTTTAGACCAAGAATATCATCACCCTTTTCTTGAGACGGAATGTATCTTTGTTTATATTAAGAGACCTAGCAACCACAAGGGTGATTAATGAATATGCGTTATGCATGTAAAGTCTTTTTAAACATTTTATTTGTATGTATGGTGATGCACAAGAATTCCATTGTTAAGGAGATCTCTTCACGAGTCTCAACGATATTCAAATCATCAACAACAAAAAACAAAGACAAGCTAGAGCTATACTTTTTAATAAAAATGTTTGGGAAATTGAATTATTTTTATAGTCTTTCGCTAATAAGTATTTAATGGGAGGTTATACCAAATGTGCCTAAAATGTTTTAATCCATAAATATATATTCAATATAATCGAATAATATTCTCGAGAACTTGAATTAACTGCTTTTATTAGTCTAAATCCTTCTAGAAGCTTCATGCAAATGTTGTTATCAAGAGGCTCACACAAATAAGATGTAACAATATCCATTAAGCGAAAAATGAGTAATTTTATTTATTTCTAGACTGATCAAAATCTAAAAGTAGTTACATCCACCACCGAGGAATATGTTTTCCTCATAGTCTATTTCATGTCTTTATGAGAATCCTTGTGCAACCAAATGAGCTTATATCTCGTTATTTTGCCTTTTGATTTCTTTTTCTCACAAAGGCTCATTTATATCCACGAGCTTTGCATATTTCAATGGACAAGCTATAGGCCCAAATATTTCTCTTTTCGAAAGAGATTTTAGTTTCACCTCAATTTCCTCTTTTCATTTTGGCCAATTATTTCTTTATTTACATTGCCCAATTGATAATGGTTCATGATCCACGTCATCAAATAAAATATTTAGTGTTATATTGTATGTAAATATATTATCGACATCGATTTAATTTCAGTTCCACTTATTACCAAACATGACGTAATCAATTGAGATCTTTTTATTATTAGGTACCTGATTCATGTCATTGTCTCTATTAGAGACCTTTTAATCTCTTTTAAGGATTTTCATAATATGTTGATACCTCGATTGGACCATCATAAAATATAATTCATTTTATTTTTCGAGGATTTTTATCTTTGGATCCTACTGGTCTACCTTGCTAAAGGCTTAAGTTAGACTCATTAGCCACTAGAGTTTGTCCTTCTAAGATATCAAATTTAATCGGAGTATTCATAGCTAATTACATGACTTAGTTACTCTTTAGGGTCAGCAAAATCATTTGACAATTTATTTGATAAATGAATTATCCTTTGAACTTATAGTTCATATTGTTGAATACGTGGATCAAACTAAGAAAATGATAATTCATTCCAACTTATTTCTTTTTCTAACTATTTTATTTCCCCTTAATGTTGGGTAAACCTATTGATAGGTGTGGTATAAGCGCTATTTTGAGTGCAAGTGTACACATCGTCACGTAATAAAATGATAAGTATATCGTGTATCGTCTCCACAGGGATTGATATACTTAATATGTCTTTCTTTGTTCTCTTGCTCCTAAGAATAAAATAAAAACACAAATAAGATGGTTTGTTTTATGTAACTAAATAATTAAATAACAAAACATAAAATAAAGAGTTGAGAACGATTATAGAGAAAGTGGGTAGAATCCAGTTGCGTCAATTAGTGGATTCAATTGATCTTCTTCTTGTCCAATGCAATCGCACAATACTGCTTCGATAGTACTGTAGATACTGCCTCGGTAATGATGGTGCTCTTCTGCCGCGGCAATCTCTTGCTCGTGGGCAGAAGTATCAAAGTTTAGCAAAGTGTCCGTAGGTGACTCCGTTTATCTCTGAGTCAAAGTGTTGTTGATGCTCAGTCCTTGACGATACCTCTCGGCGTAAACCAAAAATAACCACCAACCAATCCAACACTTCTTTTAGCTGCTGAAACTCTTAACCTAACCCTTAGTGCCTCCATAAGGGTATAGGCCGAGTTAGTGTCGACAACACCGTACTTATCCCTTTCGTGAATCTACACCTCTCGATGCTAGATAAATAGATTACTTGCAAACTTCCCTCTCGGGCTTGGATACAAGAACAAAGAATGACAATAGGATAAGCAAACTTTGATTTTATTGCATAAGAACAAGAATACAAGAATCAATCTCCTCTCACTAATATCAACAACCTTCACCTATCCCTAAGAAGTTTAGAGCATGTTATCGTAGAAGTACAATTCTTACGGAGGAAGGCTTTTCTCTACAAATCGACTCTCCCTAGATAATATGGTCGGCTAGGATATTTATAGTCTTAACCTATGGCAAACCTTTCCTAAATAGACTTCAACTTGGAGTAGGGAACAAGTTTTCCTCTAGGATTCTGATATTTTCAAGTTTGTCGCCTTCTAGAAGGGTTTTCCCGCTTGGTCTTTGAATTGGGCTTTTAACACGCTAGCTTGGTCCAATTGATGCGTTGTATCTTCCAGAATATTCTATATATTTTTATCTTTCAGTGCACCTCCATTGTTGGTGTTGCCACACTGGATTCTGCCGCTTCGGCTCTGGATATTCCTATATTTACAGAAATTATAATAATATCTGTATTCTCTATAAATATTAACTTTGTAAGTGTTGATAACGGAATATCCAATATTTGAGTAAAGAGTTCCTGATTCGGTTCAAGTTGGTGTATAATAGATGCATAAAGTACCATAAGAAAGGTAGTAAATAACTGCCTTTTAGGCACTCATCACCTACTAATTAAAATGATAGTCAGTAAATCGAGCTATAAATAAATTCCTATTAGAAGCTCAAGATATTTAATTATCAAAGAGAATTTAAATCTGGCATATATTCCCAACATAATTCATCTTTAATTGTACGTTGTGGTGGAGCAATTAGAACATATACTGCACACCAAAAAAATCTAAGATGAGAAATATTTGGTTATTGACCAAAAATCAATTATAATGGAGAGAACTTATGATCATTTGTTGGCTTGATGAGAATTAGTGATACTACATGTAAAATGGCATATCATTAACATTATCAAGACCATTTTTTTTATAAAATAATCTGGAAAATATGCTTGTAATTTTATCAACTGAGTAAGTAGCCTAGCAAACAAGTTGTGGGTTAATAACAAGGATACATATGATCTTTTAGTCGATACATCGATTAAAATTGTAAAATATCTAGATGGACTGCAAGAAAGGTGATGGGCTCACATATATCACCTTGTATTTGTTTTAGAAAATTAATATATTTACACTCTATCTTAGCTGATAATGATTGAATAATCAGATTGTTTTTATAACAAGTATCACATGAAAAAATTATCTTGAAGAAAATTTTAGTTTTTCAATAAATGACCATATGAAAGTGTCAATAAATATTTGTATCATAATTGAATTGAGACGGTCTAACCGGTCATATCAAATAAAATTATTAGCAATCATCTGACTTACAATAATATGAGCTTCAATTTGTACCAATTCTTTTTTAGTACAATATGAATAACAATTTATGTAATTTTGTTGAGATTTTCTTATTGCCCTGAGTTATACTCATAATGTTGAGATAATTAGCATCCTCTTGACTAATATTCTCAATATATTTCTACAAATATCTTTAAAACTCAATAAGTCTCTTTGTGACTTTGACAAGTATAATGCACTGTAAATATAGAATAAAGTTTCATTTGACAACAACATATTTGCTCAATCGGAGTCTTATGTAGTAGTAGTACTTTTGGATATAGTACTCACATTATTCTATTACATTTAAAATGAGAAATATGCATAATTATGCACCTTTAATATGTGCTTTATTTCCTTTACTTCGGAGAATGAAAAATATGTGCCTTGTATCATTTAATTCGAGGAATAAAATAAATAAATATAATATATCATATCAAATCAATTATCTATCAAAGATAAACTCTCAAGAGTTCCTCCGAAGCATTGATATTTTACTACTTTGAGAAATAATACTCATATTTTCCCTTGTATTTAAATGGAAGAATATTTCTTATGTTTAAGCATAGTATGAGTACTTGCATTGTCTGCTTGGAATCAATAGTCATAGTTCATTGTATATTTTATTCCAAAAGTAATAATATTCTTCAAAGGATAAATTAACATAAAATGTAAATAATTAATAGGTAAAGTAAATTAACATAAATAAATTAACATAAAACAAAATAAATAAAAGATCAATTATTCACTTCAGAGGTTATAAGAGAAATAAAATAAATGGCGAATTATTCTCTTCAAGGGTTATGAGAAAATTAACAATATCCAATTGAGTTGGACCCACAACATCATAATTGTTTTCGCCATAAAAAATATGTTTATATTTTCTTTTATTTATCATTAATGATTATAGATAAAGTCTATAATACTTTGGCGTTTGATAAGTACGAGACCAATGATTTGTATCATCGCATTGATAACATAAAGATTTTGATATGTTCTCTATCATTCTTGTCATCCTTATAATCTCACTTCTAGTGGATATAAGCATTCTCAAAAGAATCATCTTATCTGTGCCTATTTTATGATCTCAATCGCGACCACAATTACTAATGTAACATTTATTCTTTCCGCTATAAAATGTCACATTCACTTCAGAGAATGGAGCAAATCCAATAGGTCTTTAAAATATTTTTATGATATTGTGTCTACAAGATAACATTAGTGATACTTTGGCTATAAAATTTCAATTTAATTTGAATTATTCACATAATTGAGTTTTATGCACTAACCATATAATGAAGTATTATTTTTGCATTCACTTCAAGGAATAAAATAAATCTAATAATCACATGTCATAAACTTTATTCTTGGATTCTCTTCAAGGAATGACTTAAATTTAATAACTGCATGGAATAAACATTATGCTTGCATTAACTCTAGGGAATGTCTCCCATAAATTTTTGGATCAAGACAAATTTTTTGTAACTTGAACTTGAGAAAAGTCTATAGTCAAATTTTTTGACAAAAAAAATATTTCTTTCAAGCAAATATAAACTTTATAATATTCACACTATTAAATAGTAAGTGCTCAACTAATATATATACAATATATAGAAAAACAAAAATTTAATCCTCATACGTGACATTGTTAAATCAGTCCATAAGATCCTTTAAAAAGAATCTCCTTTGAGACCAGTAGCCTTATAGAACAGAATGTCTAGCCAATATACTTAGATTAAACAAATATAACAAGAACATATTAATTAATTAAAGGTTCAATATTTGTTACAATATCATGTAATACTTAAAGCATAATTAAAACATAAATTTTCATCATCAAAATAAACAAATATTTGCTATAATTAAAGACAAAAAAATCTCAAATTAAAAAGATGCAAAACACTATTTGTATATGTCATTGTATTTTAAATACATGATAATTCCACACTTTGAACAACCATCCCTTAATTTTATAATAATTATCCACTATATTGAGATGAATAAGTAAGACATACTGAACTTTCCAAGCTAAGTTGAATATATGGTTGATTGGCCAGTTTAGCATTGATTTTGAAAAGTGCGGTGGAAAAATGTGGTGAAAAAGTATAGTAAAAGAGTTCTTTTGGAGTTTTTAGTTTGAAATATATGTGTTTTTCCAAGCTAAGTTGAATATATGGTAGATTGGCCAGTTTAACATTGATTTTGAAAAGTGCGATGGAAAAATATGGTGAAAAAGTATAGTAAAAAAGTTCTTTTGGAATTTTTAGTTTGAAATATATGTGTTTAGTATTGCTGTGAAAAAGTGTTTTTGAGAAAGTAAATGACTATTTTAGACATGACTTTATAAGTTAAAAAATATATATTTAAATAATAATTAAATTATTTCATATTATATTATTAATTTAAATTATGATAAAATATAAAAATATTAATAAATGAATACATAAATTATTTTTGAAAAGTTTTTTTAGAAGTGCTTTTGAAAAAATATATAATTTTTAAATTAAAAAAATAATTTATGTTAAATATAATTATGTATTTGTATAAATTAAATTATAATAAAACATAGTAAATGAAGGTTAAAATTGTAATCTGACTCTTAAAAACACATAAATAAAGATATTCATAACATTAAGTAATTTTTAATTTTACATATAAATTTTTATTTTGTATAATTTTATATTTGAAATTTAATTTAATTTCATTTTCATAAATTATCAAAATTGATATCGGTATAGCACTATTTCACGTATAAATATTATGTACACAAATAATTAGGTATATCATATATATATATATAAATAAACGTGTTTATATTTTTAATATTATATATAATTGGATAAAAAAAATAAAGCATCATGTATAAAATCAAACTAAAAACAAAGTTCCCTGTATACCACTACACAATTCAACATTCATATTATCCCATTCTATACATTTTATCAAAATTCATATATAGTGAAGTATTTATACGAGTAAAAATTCTCTGTCTCTTTATTATGATTAATCTTTCTATGTCTCCTATTGAAATTTTTTTAATAATTGAATTTTAAACCTTAATCCTTATTTTTCATATCCTAAAACCTTACACCATAAAAATACACTCTACCCTAATTCTTTAAACCCTAAATACAACCCCTAACCTTGAATCCTAAACCCTCTAATTAAAAACGAAGACATAAAAAGATGTATAAGAAAGAGACATATGATTTTCATCCGTATTTATACCTAAAATGAAGAAAAAAGTATACATATTACTATCAATAATCTTTAAAGTAAATTGTTAAAAACTCTAGATTAACACTCTTTATTTTTTTAGACCGTAGATTCAAAACTCATTAAGAGCATATCGATCATCTCCGCTAGTTACAAACCGTTAATATATATATATACTAATTTTCTTTGTAACAAAAGCAGATTTCCCTTTCTCTCCCTTAGTTGAAAATTGTTCAAATAAGAAAAGTGGATTTATAAACCAAAGTACAAGATATTTGTATACCAAATTAAAAGATATTCTTACTATTAAATTTTATATACTATGCCCCAAAGTAAGTAGTTTCAAAGTATATCAACAAATTAGTTCAGATTGAAGGTTGTGCAATCGGTTGGTAATTTTATCACACACCAAAGAAAGAATTGAACATGGAAGCATGAGAATAGGAAATCTGTCTACTTTTCCATTGCTAGTGGGAAGTGCAAATTTTACAAATCACTCTGCTGCATAGAGAAAATCCAAGGAGATGAAATGGAGCTGAAGCAAAAACAATGATGCTTCTCAACATCCCATGGGAGAAAAAAAAACAAGACTTACTAGTGGCGGGTGGTAAAGCTCCACCTCTGCCATCTCCTACTGCTTTCACAAATAACAGAAGGAAAAATGACCCTTAAAATGCTTGAAAAAAAGGGTACCTAACCTTAATTAGGACACCTACCCCCACACTAGAACTAAAAACCCAAAATGATAAAAGGGCTATTTTAAAATAAGCCCTTTTAAAATTCTGACCCAAAGAGTCCCATTATAGGGCTCCATAGATAATAGTATAGCAAGCTAGCCGGTTATACTAAAAGTCGAGCTAGTTTATACTAGTATTACTTTGTATATAGATATGGTATTTAATAATTGCAAAGCCTAAGATGATATAGCGTGGTCCTCTAGCGGAATTGGGAGCCAGTGAAGGTCTGCCCGAAGGACCAACCAGCTGGGGCAACGTTGTAGGACACCACGGTACGGCCATCACTGGTTGTGACCTTAAATGAAAGTCTTTGGCCGTTGAGGTAGCTGTTGCTTTGCCAGTTCTGGCCCCAGTTCCGAGACATGGGCTGCCAACCGGTCCTGGAGCCCTTGATGGACACTGCGTGTACATCACCTGCACCGCCGACGTTGGTGATGAGGACTAGATTGAAGTAGGAGTGGCCATTGATTGTGAACCGGATTCCTCCCTTTCTTCTGCATGCAACCCTGCAATTTCAAAACCACATCAAAAAGTTAGCAACTGGTGTTACTAAACAGTTAAAAGAAAAGGTAAAAGTAAAAGTAAAAAAAGTATTTACTGGAGGAAAGGGTTAAAAAGTGTTGTTTGTTTGTGTTGTAAAACAGAAACTAACCCTAGATTACACTAAGTGGAGAAAAAGATATTAATAGTAGCTCTCCTCATATGCTGCCAAAACTATGAACCCCATTTCTTACAGCTAAAAAAGAGATTTTTACCATACCTTCTGTAAGCAACAGGCACAATCCCAGATCTGTACTGAGCAATGTGTTGGAAAACAGGCTGAGACAGGTCAAAGTGATGCAGGGGAGGGTTGCACCAGCCTCCTGCATCATTCGGGAGAGCATTGTTTGGAGGGCAGAAATTGGTAGCCGTGACCACAATGGAGCCCGGTAGGCACCACTTGCCGTCATTCACACACTTAATCTCATAGCACGACCCGCAGCTCAGCCCATTGTTGAACAGAGCCGTGCTCAAAGCCGCAGTGTTCGTCCCATAACCCTGGCTATACAGGTTTCCATAACCACAAGCTCCACCTGCAAAACCAAAAACTCAAAATAATTTACCAAACAAAACAAACCACTCATTGTACCCCCAAAAGATACTTCATTTAATGTCCATACCCATTGTCCCTGAGGCATCACTCCCACCATAGAAGGTTGCATGTGCATTCGTCCAGCCACCACCATATCCATCAACCGCACACACCATTGCAAGAAAACCCAACAAAAAGACCTTAGCAAAAGCCATATCTCTGCAAGCAAATCAAGTTAAAAACCTTTTTAAGCACTTGATTAAAGCTTACAAGCAAAAGCCATAAACTCAAAATGGTAACAATGGTGAAAGGGATAAGAAGATTACATGAAGAAAGAGGATGAGATGAGTGGAAAGGGTGAGAGGGTGAGGGGGGATTTATAGAAAGGTTTAGGGCTGAAGACTATAAGGCCACCGTTACTAGCTAACAACTAGAATTAACTACCACATTTTGGGCACTAGGGGACCAGACCCAAATTGCTCAAATTATTTTTTTATCAGTAAATAAAAATATATACATACAAAAGGTGAGTATGTATATGCAGAGGCACATGGGGGAGCTCTTAATGTGGTTTGGAAGTAGAAACCGCGTGGTTTTGTAGCTTTCTGAGTAGGAAATTGCCTTAAGAATCTAAGTGGGACATTGCTCTTTTTCCTTTACTGCTTAGTTAGTATAGCAGACATCCCCTATTTCCCACACACTACCATCTTTCTCTCTTCTTTTGTTTCAAGTTTTCTCTCTATTATCAATAAATTCTACAACATGCGGTTAAAGCTCTCAAGTTGACACTCTTATTTTTAGGATATAAGTTCATGAGCAAAATTTTCATTCTCCTTCCCCATTCGTTTAAAATCAATCTCTATACATCAATGTATAGACATCTACTTTGAATAGAGACATTGAACTTTCTCTTTGCTGTCAACATTTGTGGCATTGATGGTACTGATTATTAATGTTTCATTTGAAAAATGGATGTTATCGTCTAGAACCATCCTACTGTTTAGTTATGGATTTTTACAGTTTTAAAGGGTAAACAAATAGGGTGGAAATGTATCTATTTGTGTTTTCGCTTTAAATTAGAGGGTTTAGGATTTAAGGCTTAAGATTATATGTTGTGGTTAGGTTTTAAGGAATTAGGGGTAGGATGTATTTTTTAGGGTGTAGGATATAAAAAAATTAGAGTTATGATTTAAAATTTAATTTTTAAAAAATTTCAACAAAAGATACAAAAAATTACATGAAAAAAAGATAAAAAAAAATTTTACTCTAAGAAATATGCTATCCTTCGTTACTAAATAAAAAGGCATAGGAAGAGAAGAAGGCGGATGGATTTGTACATTTTTTTTTCAGGTATACCAATGTAATTATGCCTTAAACTTGTATTATAATATTGAAGTAAAGGAAGTAAAAAATATTCTTAACAAAGTAAATGTCCCAATGGAATATGATAAATGAAAGAGTGGGGGTACCAAGGGATTCTAGGATGAGCCGTATTTTTTTAGAAATTTTAAATTTTTATATATTTTAAAAATATATATTTTATATTTATAATTTAATTTTACAATTCTGGACATTTTTAAATCTTTATATGATTTTGTTAAGCGTAAAAATTTAAACAAATTGTTATTAATTAATGATAAATTTGAAATTATTTTATAGATTTCAATAATTTAAGAGTAGATTACATGCGTAAATCATCTAGTTTTTAATCGTGTCTCCATTGATACATCCGTTTTAAATTAGTGGTTTAGGTTTAAGATTCAGGGTTCAAGGTTAAGGGTTATGATTAGGGTTTATAGAATTAGGGGTATAATGTATATTTTAAGGTATAGAGTTTAGAATTTAGGATGTAAAAATTTAAAGTTAAAGTTTAAAATTTAATTTTTTTAAAAAAAACTAATAAAAAACATAAAAAATATAATTAGAAGATAAAAGATTTCTACTCGTGTATATTTATTCCTATTAAACATGATTAATAATTATAGAGAGGGTGGGAAAAGAGAGGCATGCAAAGGGCATTAGGGCCTAGCTGCCCCATGTGGAGGCACTTCTAAGTTTAGGCGTGGGCGTGTTTTGCTTTACTTGGTTCCAACCTCAAGTCAAGCTCGTGCTGCCAACCAAGCTACACCCCATCCGGCGCCACTCTCGAGATACATGGTCAAATTTCAACCCTACGCAAATGGAATTTATTAATGACCACGTTAAAAAAGATTCAAAAGACTTTATCTGTATATATGATATACTAATATTATAATTTTTAAATTAAAATTTTGACCCACTATACTTATTTACATTTCAAGAATATGCTTAAAAGAATTTACAGATAAGTTATTTTTAATATAAATCTATATATAAGTTTAAAAGTTGTTTGATATTGTTTCTTTCTTTGGTAATGTGCAAGTTCGTTACCTACATAAGGAGGCAATCGAGATCTTACATCGGAAACAACTCGTCTTGCATTTGACTCACTTATATTTAAAAATAATCAAATTCTAATGATACGCTTCAACTCTTAAATTATAATTATCGAGAAAAGCTTTGATTATTTCAACCTTGAATACAAAAAAATATTATCTTCTGAATTGTCTTTGTGATGAAATTGGATGAAAAGATGACTAAAGTATATAGTGCAGAAGTTTGGTAGCGTGGTGTAGAAATATAAGATGAAAATGATATATTTAAAGTAAGGTGGACAAGGAAAAAAAAGAATAAAAATAAAAGTGATAGTATTCAAAGATTCAAAAGACAAAACCTATGCTATAAAAGCATAAACAAATCTTAAAGAAAGATTTTGAGGCGGTAAAAGGATTTACAACGAAGTTTAAAGATAATCAATAATTTAAAGTATAAAATAAATATAGTAGACACCATAAATCTAGATAAACTCGATAAGTCAATAAGTTCTTAAAAGAACAAATTTAAGAGAATAAGTAATTATAAAATTTGAATTATTATTTTTACAAATCACAATGATAAACGCATCTATAGTTTTCTAGGGAGTGACTGAATAGGCACAATACAAGGTTGAAAAAGTTGTCGAATAGTCATATGAAGGGGTGGTGGTGTCTTTTCAAAATTGAGCTGAAAGTTGTAAAGTGAGCTAAAATGAGTTGCTTAAACTAGGAGTGAGTTGACTTAAGCTGAGCTAGCTAGTTTTGAGCTTCAAGTTGTTTTGAGCTTCCGCAAGCTAGTTTTAGCTAAGTGAGCTTCTCCTAAAGTATCCTTGAACTATCTCGAGCTATTTAAAGCTTGTTAAAGTTGATTAGAAGCTTGCTTGAACATAAATCTTTACCGAATTGATTTGAGCCTGTTTTGAGCTAACACTAGGCATAATGCTAAATATAAATGGTATGTAAGCATGAATGAAAAATGTATGAGCATGTATAATTAATTCCAAGACCATGTTTAGCTTAGAAGGGGTTCTTGTCCCTCTTAAATATTTTTGGTATAATTGCATCTAAGGTCCATATTAATTTAAATAGTTGTAAAATAAAGATTTTATCCTCCTAATTTTTAGATTTAAAATCTTAATAGATTTTTGTCCCTCTTAATGTTTGATCTTAACTCATTTCAGTGTATAATAACAGGTATTATAAATATATAACTAAGATAAATATGAAAAATGCAAGTAAAAAACTTCCTTGACTTTTATCATTGGTCACTTCATCTAATGATAAGATTAAAGGATAATTAGTTTGAAATTTAAATTTATTTTTTCTATCATCAATTTTTATTACGTCTCAAAAATTATACAAAATATCATTATGTGCTTCAATAAAAATCTCTTTAAGCTTAAATATAGAAAAAAAGTACAAACAACAATAAAAAATGAAAGCCATAAAAACCCACCACACACAAAATACCTACTTGTGTGCCTTGTAGCACACACCATCTACACTCATATAGTACCGCGCAACACCCACGACACATCTTTCTTTATAAAACAGACTACTCCCAACCAACACTCCACCATTCACTCAAATAAGCCCATCCCATCATTCAACATATATTGTGAAACAAGGACAACTGATTCACACCTTCTGTAACATCCCGATTTTGGGGCTAGTAGTTTGGATATTAGTTAGGAGAATTCGATTCGGGTTGAATCGGGTTCTTTGGTTCGTTATTTCGGGGAAATATAAAATAAAAATATTTTAATTAGAAAAGTAATAATTTTGGAATAAGGTTTAAAAATATTAAAAAGATATTTCAAAATTAAAATAATGTAATTTGAACTTTAAATTGATTTTTAATTGTGTCTAATTATGTACTAGTGATCAAATTGTAATTTTTGGAAAAGAATAGAGGATTTAATTTGTAATTTTTGGAAATTGCTATTTTTAGTGATCAAATTGTAATTTTTGGAAAAGAATAGAGGATTTAATCACATCATTTTAGCTCAAAATAGAGGTTTGATGTGGCTGCTGGTTTGAGCATGTTATGATGTGAATATGCTCTGTTTTTAATGATGTAGAGGTAGTACAAGAAGGTGCTTAAGTGGTTGGTGTATTGGCATTGCCATCGGAGCATTGGCGAAGGCTCGTTTCGCTTGTCGGTGAGTGTTTTCGGACTTAAAGCGAATCGCAATGGTTCGGTTCTGTTTTAGAGACTATGGAATAGTGTGAAAACTTTCCATAGTTCAAGAGTAAGTGTTTTAAATAATGTTGATGCATTACCTCAAGTTTCGGCTATTTTGGTAATGGCATATATGTGAACAATGTTTCAATAAGATTTTGAAATAACATATCTTTGATTTTGAAATGATGCATGCATATGTTAATTGCTGGAAATACAAGGTTATAAAGACATCCATGGATTTTGGAAGCATGAAAATGAATTGGAATAGTATGTTGTTATTTGCCCTACAATTAATGGTGCCATTGGGCATGACTTTTGGTTCATTTGTTGAACACATCATGGATGCATTATGAGCTGAAAATGAATTGGAATAATATGTGGTTATTATCTTATATTTTAAATGCCGTTGAGCATGATTTATAGTTCACATGATGAACACTATATGAATGCATTATGAGCAGCAAGTTAACATGCATGACTAATATTGATATTGGCTTAGTGACACTAACTTTAGATTCGAATGTAAATGACATGTCATTGGGATTGAGTGCATTATAAAATAAAGAGAATAATGATGATGCCTACACGTAAACAAGGATGACTTTGTGTCCGACCGTGTGTGTAGAGCTTGCCTATATGTAAACAAGGGTGACTTTGTGTCCGACCGTGCATATAGTTGACCCATACGTAAACAAGGGTGACTTTGTGTCCGACCGTGCATATAGTTGACCCATACGTAAACAAGGGTAACTTTGTGTCCGACCGTGCGTTGTGGGGGTAACATGTATACAAGGGTGACTATGTGTCCGACCGATGCATGTAGAGACCAAGAGTCTCCAATTATGGAAAAAAGGATCCATGTATTCGATGAACTAAAAGTTCACATTAAGTGATCACTAGAAAGCCAATATGCATACATAAAGTGAAATGGTATTCTTATGCATGACACATGAAATGATTTGTCAATGTTGATGAGCAAGATTTGGTTTTACTTATTTCAATTAAGCATAAAGGATGCAAACATGACATTTAAAATGATTTTGTCTTATGCATTGATGAACTTATGTAGAGCTTCCTCACTAAGCATGTTTGCTTAAGCTCTCTTTTCATCCTTGCAGAAAAATAAAGGCACTCGGGACTACATTCGGAGCAAGGAAACCAAGGGGAATAGGTACTTCAAATTCGGTATGTTTTGACAAATAAGTTGGAGCTTGGCAATGTGTAAACTCAACCTAAGTGAGGAGTGTAAACTTTGACTTTGGTTTATATTGAAATAAGACTTATGTTGCTTGATTGTTAATTGATGGACTATGGTACTGTTTGAATTGTTGAAGCATGTACTTGCATGATTGTTATGATTTTAATCATGTTCTAGGTAGCATACCTATAGTTTGCTTGATATTCTTGACGAAGATAATCACGTGTTATATGTTGTTAATTATGCCTAGGACTTATGCATATAGATGGTAGTAATTAATGGTTGTGTATTGAGTCGATAATGTTCACTTAGTGTGATGGAACTTTTAGGTTCCAGACCCAAAGTTTCGAAACCTTTAAGAAGGTTTCGAAACCTTGCGGGAAATTTTGATTTTGGAAAGTTACTGAACGCGAAAAGTTTCGAAACCTTTATGAAAGGTCTCGAAACCTTAGACTGCCAGAAATTGATAGTTGCTGAAAATTGCATTTTAGTCCCGAATATCTTTCTTTGTTCAATTAGGGTATCTACAGATGTTATTTTGAGCTGAAATTTTACATGGATGCCTAAATTTGATTTAATTTCAAGATGGATAACTTAATTTGGTAGAAGACCCTGTAATCTGAAAGATTTACATTTTGGTCCCTAACTTAGTGAAACATGCAATTGATGAAGTTAGAATGTTCCGTTTGACTTGAAATTTTCCGTGAGGGATACTCGTATGTTTAATTGAAATTTGATGAAAATAATTTCTACTTTGTTATTAGAATTTAAAAGTTTTACGTTTTAGTCCTTAATTTACCTAAGTATTTAATCGGATGTTTGTTTATGATCGGATTGTTTCCGTTAATGCCTTATATAAGACCTTGACATGTAGGAACACAATTATGCATCTAGAAAAAAATATATAACGGTTTTAGGATTGTTTATCGAATCGGACCTTCGCAGGTTTAGTTTGATATTCCTCGTGTAACCCATTAGTGTCGGTTCCGTCTAGGCCGGGCTAAGAGGGTTACACCTTCCCTAGATAACATATTATTCATACTAATAATTTCAAGAAAAATATTCACAAAAAAAACACACATCAATGATGCACATATCATATTAATAGCGAATGATGGTTTATTATTTTCTTTCTCTAAGAACGAAAGAACTTTTAGATTGTTAACTTTAATATATTTTATATATTTCTTTCTTGTTTCGATTATTAAGTTTAAATGTTATTTTACATAGATGTGTTGAATGCAATCATTGACACTGAAGGTTCGATGATGGTTAAAGTTAACAGGCATCACAACGAAAGTTGGGTGATAACACAAATGAATTTGGTTCATCTGTTATTGTGCATCATACACACATTTAATCCTTCATCCTTTTATTCTATTGCATTGACAATTACACTTATATCATTTTATTTTTAGTATTTTTGCATTAACAATTTATTACGCTCGATGTTTAACTGAAAATACTGTCAAGTGGTAGAGATGGATTAGTTGGGTGAATTAAAGTAAAAGTTAAAACATAGAAAAAATATGTACAAGCATTTATAGTGGCTCAGTCTTCTAACAAATACCTATATCCACTACCTTAGTTCCTAACCAAGGATTTCAACCAATTTACTAAGAATTCATCCTCTTTTACTGGATAAGAAGGTAATACAACCTTGATTTACAATCCGAATATTGTTGTTTGTTTGCACACTGAAATTCCTCTAATAGTTGTTTGTTTGCACACTTAAGTATTCACCTAAGTCTTAGTATACTAGAGCATACATATACATTTTGGCTCACTAGATTTGATTTCCAAGCATAATTCCCATTTGGGTGTAACGTGTATCGATATACGTGATAGATATATCAATACAGATCATTTGGGAAAGATCCATTAAATCTGAAATCAATAAGTATATGAAAACAACTCTTTAGTGTATAGATATACACCCTGTATGGATACACCCTTTGGTGTATTGAAATATCTTGTACTGATATGAATCCTAGATAGTTTTTTTAAAATATTTATTAAAGGTGTATCGAAATACCACATGAGTGTATCGAAACATTGCGTATCAATGCACTAAAAGCTTGTATAGATATTGTTCTTAACCATTTAGTTGTTTTAAATCCGTTGAAGGTGTAATGAAACAATTAATACACTAAAGGATTGTATCGATAAGATTTTTTATAGTATGAAAATATAGTTTGAACTTTTAGGTGTATCGAAACACCGAAGTTTGTATCGATATAGTTACATTAAAAGCATAAGTTTGGTTTTTTAAAACATTTCAAACACTCTCAAAACTTTTTAAATTTATTTTCAAGTTGTTTGCATGTAAGAATCATTTTTGAAATTTTTTCAAATTAATTTAAAATATTTTTCAATTGTTATATCAAAACTAATATCTCAACACAATCATAAGCAACCAGAATTTTATCTTCATGGGTTTGATATCCTATAGAATTAATAATTATACTTATTTCTATGTGTGTACATTTACACAGTCATTATAATGTTATACAACCAATCACACAATCCTCGAAAATTGCTAAAAATAAAAGACAATAGAATAAAAAAAAACTGTTAAATTATGAGTGTTATTTATTTATTTATTTTCTTCAATGTTTTTGTTTTCTTGATGTGAAATTATTATGATCAGGTTTACATCTTATTTTTTACTCTACTTTTACATTGTATAATAACTAGGTTTTCAACTATGTTAAACATATTATATAAACATGATTAAATTAAGTTTTTTATGTTGATGTTTACTTATAAGAATTTAGAGTCAAAATTATATGATTTGATATTTTTAATAGTCTGAATGTGATTATAAGTTAGTATTTGTTCATAAATATTTTAACATATTGACAATGCACACGCATCTTTCAGACAGAGATTGAACTCAATTCTCTTAAGATGAACATTATCCGTTTGTAAAAGATTGATACTTTAATATGAGCTTGAACCGATGCTTTAATCTGACTCTGAACAGATGAAATCTTAGATAAACATGGACAATTTTTCAAATAATGTTCTGAAAAAAGATATTTAGTTTTTATGCTAAGAAAAGTGGGTAAAATACAAAGGTTAGTCCTTACACTACTTAAGGTTCATGAACTAACCACAAAACTTACCTAATTTACGAAAAAGGTCACCAAAAATCAAAAATATGTCCCAAAATTTTAGATTAAAACAATTTAATCCCTAATTAAAATTTAAGATTTCAACACAAAATTTCTTAAATTATTAAGGTTTTAAAAATTAAGGATTTTAAAATTTAATTTTGAATTAGGGTAAAAATTTTGGGTGTTACATGTCGACTCAAAATAAACTATTTTACTATATTTTTTTTATAAAAGAGGGGCCTTGTTAAAAAACAATATCATAAACCAATACCGAAAAAATTTAATATTGAAAAAGAAAAAGAGTGTCTGAAAATTAGATTAATCTCGAACATGATCGAGCTCACTCAAATCAAATTTTAACTGAGTTTTGACCAAGTTGAACTCGAATATCCCACAATCTTATTATACTCATTATTGGCCCTAATTGTGGATGGATATCATTTCAATTAATTATGATTGTTTTAAACTTGAAGTACATGTAAAACCAATATTCTAATTAGTTTGAAAATTAAAAAAAATCATTTCAATTTAATGATCATTAATATGATTCTAATCATATCTTATTACCACTTAAATCTCAATTAACCTCTGTTCTCCTTCAGCTTCACATTTTTACCTTTAAAACACAATGTTCAAATCAAATCAGTGAAGAGAGCCAACAAGAAAAATACATATATTGTGTTATTGTTTCTACTTTTTAAAGCTAAATTTGTGTTCTTGTTAGTGCTGTCATTTTCACTCCATTGATTCAAATTTATTCAGACAGGAGAATAAGGTTTTAGAATTTATTCAAATCCTGCCATGCATAAAGCTGTAATGAATCAGACAAGAAAGAACCACTCCCCAATATCTGATGCCTTTTGCGCAGAGATTTTTTATCGAGCGTGAAGCTCAATCTCCAGACACAAAATTATTAAACAAATAAAAGCAGCTGCTGCCAAGCTATGCTCTGTTGCTGACCAGACCACAAATATGTGTTGCAGTCATGGTAAAAGCTGAAGAAACTGTCTCATGGAATCCCAAGTTATTTGGGGAACATGATGTGTCAGCTACTCGTTTGGACAGAGCGTGGAATGGAGTCGATTCCTGCCGTGATCAATGGAGTTTTTGCCTGGAAAAGAGTGATAGTTTGAATATATGCTGGCTGCATTGTCTCAACTCTTTTAACTGTCTTAAAGCCATAGCTGACCTAAACCTAACTACCTATGGATTCTTTTAAAACACAAGAGTTTGGAACTTTGCCAAGGGATATAAAAGGGGAAGTTTTAAAAATTTATGTAAAATGTGGATAAACACTATTAATATCAAATATTATTAAATTAATTAATAAAAATTTAAAATATAGTTATAAATAAAATAAAATTAAGTGATAACTAAATCATATTATTTAAATTTATAGAATTAGAGAATAAAATCGCTTATTAGGTTAGATTGATGTACTTTTTAAATTTTAAAATTTCAACTCACACATAATACTTAGATAATATAACTAATTATATAATTTAAAATTATCAAATTGAAGAATAAGAACTAAATTTATAAATAGCATATAATATATGGAACATTTTAATGTAATAGATTTCACAATTATTGTAGAGTAAAAAAATAAAAATAAATTTTATTAGATATGAATAGTGTAGAATGTAAAACATAGTAACTTAATTAATTAAATTTAAAGTTACGTGACAATAATCCGTGAGCGTGACAATAAAAAGGATAGAAAGGACAGACAAATTTCTTTCGTATATTATTATAAAAGTATTTGATTTATTTTCTAAACAATAATTTCATCTAAAATTTAAAATAAAACTATATAATCATTTATGAAAATAATTTTTTATTATTTAAAAATAAATAAACATAAAAAATAATATTATATTTTGTAAAATTTATATTATATAAATGAAAAAATAATTGAAAACATGATTAAAAATATTTGAATAAAACATAATATTAATTAATGTATTACTTAATATTTATAGTTTCTATAAAACTATTAAATGAACTTAGGTGCGTAAAGAAAATTTTCTCTCCAACAGCTTTTCAAACCAGTCAACCACTCAGGATTCGGTGACCAACACTTCAAAAAAACTTATTCCTTGTCATAATCAGGGTAACCTCTAGAGGGTTCCAAACATTATAAATAGGTTAGGGTGAAAACTAGGGATGGGAAAAAAACTAATTACCCGGTTTTTGTCGAGGATTAAGTTAAATACGATAGATTTAGTTGAATTTGATAGATTCTTATCTGGTATTAGTTTTAATGAAATTAAGAATTTAAGGACAACCTCGTACTCTAAATATAAACCATAAAATAAATAATGTATATTTTTTAAAAAACTATTTTATATTTTATTTTAAAAATATTTTAACCATCAATGTTTCACTTTTGACTAAGATGGGCCGAAGGGGTAATTATCCCCTAAATTTTATATTTGTATATTACTTAGAAATCTATCTATGTTTTGTTGAAAACATATTTTCTTACCCTTTAAAATTTTATACATTTTTGCCTAAAATTGTATAGGTTCACCCTTTAACATAAAGTTTTGTATTCGTCTCTGATTTTGAGTCAAAATGACCTTTATATAAATGAAAATTATTTGTAAACTAACGATTAACCTCTTGAGATGATTTTACATTATTTTATAAAATTGTTTTTATTAATATTTTATTTTGTCAAGTATAATACCTTGTCTATATAATATTATTAATAAAGCAATGTCATGTATGTTTATCACGTCATTTTAAATAATTTATTTGATTAATAATTTTTATTTATAAAGTAATTTTTTAATTTTCTTAAGTTCAATGATGTTGAACTAGATTTTCAAAATATTAAACGACTTTTGAGAGCGCCTTTAATTTGGATGAACTCTGGGCATGGCGGTACAACCCCTTTGATTATTTTCCGAGCATGTGTGGGGACATGATTTCAGAGAATGTGCCTGCCGACACCATTGCTATTTGCTACTCAAGGATGTTACATGGAAGTCTAGGGGTTTTTTACTTCAACATTCGAGTTTTCAAATTTACAGTGTCTGATGCTGTAAAACGTACGTCGTGCGTGCAGCATTTCGCTTTTGTATTTTTAAATTGAAAAAGAAAAACAAAAAAAAAAGTAGACTCAATAAGCTGAACAAATCCCACTAACACCACGTTAAAGGAAATGGAGCTACTTTTAATTTAAATAGAATGAAAAAAAAGAAAATCACGGAACCCAGAATTTTCTTTTACCGTTGTTCTTTATTGCTATCTACAAGATATCAAAATTTTCTCGGGGAAAAAAGTCATACTACGAATTCCGAGAGCCCGGTGTTAGTTGGTCAAAAAAGGATTAGGTCAAAGATAAGATGCAATAATAAATATGAAAGAAACATATGTTTTATATCAAACATAGACAAGAACGAAGAGAGATTATCCAAATTGAATCTGAGATTTAATATCGAACAAGATTAAACTAATGTCATATGGTTTGCAAATAATTTCTGATCTTACAACCAAATTCCTACAGGCAAGGAATGGAACCAAAATTTGAAGTGTTCTTCATTAATTTCTTGTTCAAATTTGTTCAACCAATGTCTTAAAGGAACAGCTATGGGGTAATATAAATGTTTGTGGTCAGGACTCAGGATCTTCTGTTGTTGATTTTTTCCCTTAAAAAACCAGTCTTTTTCGAGGTGGATTGAAGCCAGCTCTGCATCATATTTAAGTCATCCCACCTAAAACGAAAGGGAAAAAAGGGCTTAGACGTGACTTAATGGCAGCGTCACAATGTTGTAAAGCATGCAGTAAAGGGTTTTCTTTAAAACAAAGCAAAGCCCACTTCCAACACTTGAGTTTTAGCAAACCATAATCAACACTTTCACCTATACATCTGCATGCTTTCTCCCATTAACCTAACTTTGCTGCTTGGGAACAGACTAACATGTCCGGGACATATGTTGAGCTGCTTTCGTCTTGTATGTTTTGAGTACGACTTCACTTCCCCTTTGTGTGTTTATATGATACGCATGATTTTACGAGAAATAATAGTTTAATGATTGAAACAGGAAAACGAAAATATTTTAATGACCGCAAGTGGGAAGGTGAACCCTAATTATAATCTCACAGACCCCAATTGCAAAAATGATTGTCCGGGTGATGCCAACAGACCCCATGAAAACATGGTCCCTATATTACTACAATACGCCTTGTTCAACTCTAAAATGTGTTCCCTCGAGGATAAGAGCCACAGTAAAAAATATCCCTGGCTAGGGAACTGTGAAGGCTGTGCTGTCTCACCCCATCACATGGCACAAGTTGGGTTCATAAATTTGGTATTTATCACAAGTGACAGCCACAGTTCTGATGGCAACCCTTCACTGCTAGCTTTTTGCAACAGATTACATAATGTTTGTTTTGCACTTTCTATGAAGGGAAAACTTTTGTAATTTTTGGTGCACCTAGTTACAGTCTCACCTTAAAATATTAGATTAAGATTAAAAATTAGAATTTGAGATTAGAATTAATGTTTAAAATTTAGAAAATTAAATATAAGGTGTATTTTTTAAAATTTAAGACTTGGATTTTTTTTATAAAATTTATTTTTTAGTTTTAGGGTATAAAAAGAGATAAAAAAGGATAAATAATTTATATTCACTTTCTATACTTAAGAGATGTATAAACCGATCTTGTTACGTCTCTACCTTCAGTATTATTTATTTTTAGCATAAAGATCATTATTCAATCATTAGTTGAATAATTTGAATCGAATACCATGGATTTATTATGAGAGTAATTTTTTCCACCCAATCGTAATCCAAGTTGTAAACCTTGTATGTGGATTACATTAGGTTAGGGATGAAGAAACCAAGTTGTACTCCAGAATCGTCCCACAATGATTATATTTTGGGTTGAGAGCACTTCACAAACCTATGATTTCGAATTAAATTCTTCAAGCCTACAAAACAAGATCTTTATTAGGATTGGATTCCAAAATCGACTAAAAGTACAGAGGTGTTACATGATTGGTAGCCCACTATGGGCCTTTTAACAACAGCTAAAACTGCACAGCACCAACGGTTTCCAGGTCCAGGTGCCAGAGTGACGGCTGATGAACCACGTCTTTCAAAATATCAGCATCAAGTGCAGCGCAACGACAAATTTAGCCCATGCATTTGCCATCAAGCAGTTGTAGACGGAACCATACACAATGTCTCTAGATCAGTCTCGGCCTCAGCCACAGCCACCAACAGAATTGTTCTTATGGATACGTGACGCAAAACAAGCCAATTATTTCTCTAAACGGCTATGACAATCCTGTTTCAATTCTTGTCGTCTGGTTTATACATCGAATCCTAATCATTTTCCCCAAAAATTCAATCAGATTATATCAAAATATATAACCATTTAGAATATATAACCTATGAGCCAGCAGATTTTACATATTATTTGGGGATTAGAGCAGTGAAAACCATCTGTTATTGAAACTGATACAGCATGGGATTCATGTATACTTGCTGGTTCAAGAACCCACTCTCAGACACTTGCTGGTAAGGTATTTCTTCCACGGAGTTGGGGAAATATTCAAAGCTTATATACGTACTTGTATGCATTGTCACCAAAATGTTGGGAGACCGGTCCCATGTAATCTACTTCCAGCAGATGAGAAACTGAATTCGTCCTCGGGAATTTCAGCATCTGTTGGCTGTCGGTTTGGGTGTTCGATTCTTCCCCTCTTTGTTCCAAAACCCTTCCTACTCCTGTGTTCTTCTTCTTGTAGATTCTGCAAAGGACCCAATCATCCAGCTGAAGTTTCCGACACACAAACAATCCCTGGTTCTAGTCAGTTCACTGTGATCACAAACAAAACACGAAAATTGATGTCCAAAAGATTAAAAAAAGACTTGGTTACTCTCACGGATTCATTTTGCTCGCTGATTTGTACTCGGGAATCACTTAAACGATATTCATGCATGATCCAGTCAGTCTTGACTCCCTTTGGTGGCTTGCCCTTGTAGAACACAAGAGCTTTCTTCACTTCCTGTCTCCAGGGGGTAAAGAAGTACCATTCATTTTCACCGAACTCTGCTTTATCTTCAAAATCACAGGCAAAAGTCAGCATAACATAAAACTAGGGGGTGGGCAAGTAAATAATAAACATACTAACCTGGCAATTGCAAAGCAGCGACGAAGCCATGCATACCGTGTTATTATTGCGGTATAATTGTACTTAAAGTCCTTTATAGTTTAAATAATAGAAAAATAAGATTTTTTGTTCCTCTTAATTTTTATATTTATAAACTTAATAGATTTTTGTCTTTTCTAATATTAGATTCTAACTCTATCCCCGTTATCAAAGGTCCAATTTGTAAATATCAACTTTTGGGATTATTGCGGCAGGACATGGCTTAGACTTGGCCTGGATTCTAAGGTAAAACATGATGAGTTCTTCATCTGTGGGGTGGAACCTGAAACCTGGGGGAAGATCGGATCTGGTTTTAGTTTCTATTGGATTACTTTTAATACAAGAAAAGGGTTTTTGAGAATTAATTAGTGAGAGCTAAGACAAGATCAGGAGGTATAGTATTAAAATATGACCGCAACGCAGTGTAATGATTATACCGTAATGTTTTTTAAGGTCAGCACGACGTATTTTAAGTGCAACGTATGCAATGAAAGAACTGGGTTACGATTTTTACAGTATAAAACTGTTATGTAATCCCGCAATATGTCATATACTGCGCCGCAACGTTGCATCATCATCAGTGCCATCCTTGTGCATGGGCTGGAGGGGCACTCGCCCAGGGCCCCATATTTTTAATATTCGATATTATGATCTTATTCTTTTAATATATTTTTAAAATTTAATCTTATTATTTTTTATTAAGAGTTAAATTATTTTCTTAATTTTTTAAAATTATTTTTGGGGCTTAAAATTTTATAACACTCGTTATTAAAGACTCAAAATTTTCTCAATATTTATTATAAGAACAATTTTAAAATTTATTTTTTAATATTTATTATTAAGAGTTCAATTTTTTTTCTCAATACATGTTATTAGAGAATCAATTTTCTAATACTTTTGATTAGGGGCTTAATATTTTTCTAATACTTGTGATTAGGGGCCTAATATTTTCTCTTATATTTATTATTAGAGACATATTATTAGGAGTTCATTTTTTCAATATTTAGCATTAACGATATAACTTTTTCCTAATATTTGTTATTATGGACATACTTTTAAATTTATTTTTCAATAATTATTAGTAGGACCCTAATTTTTAAATTTGCCCTTGGGCCACTAAAATTTCAGAAACGACTCTGATCATCACAATTAAACATCAAAAATAAATCTCTATAAATGAAACATTTCCATGATTCATTTGTAAGTACATAATTACATAGTCTAACTACAAATAATAATAAAATCAGTAAATTATCTCAAAATTCTTATTCTTACCAACCAAATACATATTATCTTACATAAAGTTTTCATGGTTGTAAGATACACGTATAAATAATATTTTAAAAAATTATAATTTTTAAAAACAAATCAGACCGCATCAACCGTTACCCATTATATAACATTCGTTACGCATTACATAACGTACACAACCGCGACGAAAATCAGAACCACAATTTAATACAATGTCACGAGGACGTGGGGGAATAGGGACAGAAGGGTGTTTGAAATGTTTGCAAAGAGAGGGCTATGCCTTTTATCGTATTATTTGCGAGTATGATTGGCTGCTGACTTGACTTTCAGGACATGAACCTGGTATCGTAATCAACTGCCACAACGGGTAAGAAGTAAGAACGTGCACGACACGTGTCACTCCCTCTATACCATTCCTTCTAGTAACAAACCGAACGTTCGGTGAACCGTTCGTGATCCATTCAACAGAAAGCTCGTTTATTTAATAAACGAATGGACATGAACAAGATTTTTCGTTCGTTTAGTTAAACGAACGAACATGAACAAAGAACTCGTTCGTTCATTTATGTTCATGAACATTCGATAATTTGTTCATTTTTTTATGTTAGTTCATTTATGTTTGTTTATGTTCGTTTAAATTGATTCACATATATCTAAGGGTGTATTATATCAAGTAAGTCGAGTCAAAAAATTTTGAGTTACTCGAGTTAAGAAGTCTTATTTATGTCTCATTAAAAACTTCCTTGTTATAGGATAGGGGTGTTCATTGTTTTGTTAAACTGAGTTAACAGATCGAATCAAAACAAAATTGGTTAATCAATTAAATTTTCGGTTTCATCTAATAATTAAGAGTTTTCTTTTAAGTTTTAATTATAATTAACGACTAATGGTTTAAAATCAGTTAATTAGCTGAATTAATTTAAAATATTAAATATTTAATATATTATATATATTATTTATGTTCGTTCGTTTACGTTCGTTTATTATTTAAACGAACAAACATGAACAAAAAAAATTGTGTTCGTTTATGTTCGTGTTCGTTCATTTGTTTGGTTAAAGTTAAACGAATGAACATGAACACACCCTCGTTCGTGTTCGTCTGGTTCGTTTACAACCATAATTCCTTCCATTGGATTTGGAGCTACCAACCAAAAAAAAATAGGAAATGATTCTAGAGGTGAGCATTCGGTTAATTCGGCTGGTGGCCGAACCAAATTAATTAAAAACGAATAAACCGAAAATTTTAAAATCTTAACCGTTAACCGAACCAAATTTTCTTTAATCGAATTAACCGAACCGAAATTATTTCGGTTAATTAGCCGAATTAATCGAATTAACCAAAATTTATTATAAATTTTGGTTAAATTACATAATAGGTCACTAAATTAAGCTAAAATAATTTTTTAGTCACTAAACTTTTTTTATACTAATATAATACAAAATTTAGTGATCATTTTATAATATATAAAATATTTAATGAATATTTTATAATATTTTAAAAGTTAAATGACTAAAAATAAATATATAATATATAATATTTAATTTTGATTAATTCGGTTAATTAACCGATTTCGAACTGAATTAGCCGATAACCAAATTATCAAAAAAAATTAACCGTTAACCAAATTTATCAAAAATTAACCGACCGAATTAACCAAAGTAATTTTAGTTCAATCGATTAACCAAATTAACCGAACCGAATGCATACCCCTAATGCTTCTACTCCATTGGGATATTATCCAATGAGATAATAACGTTTACTGCATATTTGAAGTTTTTAATGTATTCACTATTCACAAAGAACACTTTTATATAATCACTAATACTTTTATAAAAATAGCTTTATTCATGTCCAAAGTATATACGTTTCCGAGATAGATTTTTAATATTTTTTATTAAAATAAGTGTTTAAAATTTTAAATTAATGAGATGAACAACTGCTGGGTGCTGAAGGATGCCGGAGATTAGATATCATCTGCTCTTGCAGTAATTTTAACTCAGACAAATTCATTCATTACCTCGACACAAGCCCACAAGACGAATAAATAAACAACTTCATGAAATAACAAGTTTGGATCGAATATGACATTGCGAATATATTCTCATAATAAACATCTACGATATTTAAAATGGATTAGTCAATCAATAGATTGAATATTTGTAATACACTAAATCCGGATATTATATTTGGGTCACAAGCCTAAAACGTTCTCATATTTTTTTTCATGTTTAAATAAATCATGTCATAAATCATTTAGATAAAATCAACTTAATATCACGTACGAAAGTAGTTAAAATATTCCAAAATAATAAAGAATTTCAAGTACGGTTTATAAAATATTTGATCAATACAATTTAAATAATAGAGTTACAATTACAAAAAGGGTTCTTTCAAATGCATAACTCACTACATCTAGCAATTGTACTCTACCAACCAGTTAATACTGAAGATCCTAGATGACGGTGCTCCCTAACGTTCAACACCTTACCTACATGCGCACGGAAATACATTCCGAATACTGAACTATAAAAGCTCAGTGGATACATAACCCATCGACTGTGCTTCAAGTGAATCATAAATGTGCACATGCTACATGAATATGACAATATGATATAAAGCAGTGACACTACCGTATTCGTCTAAGCACATGATATGACAAGCGAAAACCAAAACATAATATAAACAGTCTAGGAGTGAAGTCCAATGTCACCCGATACTAAAAGAAACACCAATGCTCGAATCTCATATTGGGCTGCTCAAAAACTCGCATCAAGCTAGTATACTCGAAATCTCGCATCGAGTCTTCACTTAAAATCTCACATCGAGTGGGGCTCAAAATTTTCATTTAGAATCTCACATCGGATAACCTTCATACATCACATGGAACCTCATCCACTAGCGGATGCAAGTGCATCATAGGTGGGCACAGACCCACCCGAACTTTTTAAACTTCATACATTTGACTTTAAATTTTTTAACTCTTAAGAGTTAATCTTTAAATTTTTTTAATATTTATATGTTGTGTCATTCTTAAATTTTTGAGATTTTATGTGTGCCCACTCTTAAAAATATACTTGAATCCGCAACTGCTCACATCGGGTGAGCTTCATTGTGTTGCAACACTCACTCACTAGTTATCCGGATCCCACCATACAAAGACTCAAACCATACAAACCATGATCCACAAGGATCCTTAGACCACACTATACAAGCAACCACAAAAAAATCATACAAGACATAAACATCATATCATCAACATAATCACCAATTCTAAGTTTGAACATTCATTTTATGGCTTAACTCATCCTTAGGAACCATTACAATAATTTATTGAACCCCAAACTCAAACCTTAAAAATTTGGATAGATTGCTCTACTCATACCGGTATGAATTCCATGCGTACCGATACCCTTCTCTACGTACCGATCCACCCATCTGTATATCGATACAGAAATTGTATTCGATGCAATTGAATCAATAAGGCGTACCGATACGCTTACTTAGTGTATCGATACTCCACATTGGCACTCATATATTGAGTGTCGATCTCGATTCCCTACCTATACACCCCTTGGCATACTGATACCCAAAACAGTCATTGGAATTTGAATTAGCTCCCCCGTACTGGTACTCTCCATGATCATACCGATACCCCTAAAAAGAATCGTCTATCTTAAAAGAGGGGTGTACCGATACTCAGGCCAATACTCAAGCCTGAGTATCGGTATCCGAGCCCCAAAAATATGACATGGAGCTCAAAAATCCCCTGTTTCGACCCCAAATGAAATCCTATCAATCTAGAAACATCCCTACATGTTATTAGGAGTATTTAGATAGATTTCTAATCAATTTTAGGCCATAACAACGTCCAAATTCAAAATTACAATTGATGCATTTTAAGCTCTAACATCAACCAAAACCACCATGAAACAATCAATAATGCAAATAAGGACGATACACATAAAAAATACGGGATTTGAAAGTGTACTAACCTCCAAAGCAAGTTGATAACACCATTCACCCAACTCTTTAAGCTTTCTCCTGGGCCAAACTTGAAGAATACTATGCTTGCTCTTTCACTACAAGGAAGATTATCAACGAGTAACTATTCTAGTGGGACGATTTTAGAAAGTTAAACATTAATTTTTAGTCATCCCAGAGCTCTCATAACTCGTTCCCGTTCATCCTTAAACTATCATCCAAAAATTCAACTTTCATCATTTTTAACCAAACATACCTTACTAGATAGATCCTTTCGAGCTAAACAATCCTCTCTTTAACAATCAAACATGATTCCACTAGTTAATATTCAAAACTCTACCTTTGGTGATTGTTTGAAATGACAAAGAGGAAAAAAAGTTTAAGGGTTGACTTCACACCTTCTACATTATGCAAAAAATAAATTCCTCCAAGATATCATTTTTATCAATTAACCATTTACTAAAATACTCCAAAACTTTAACTCACTCAAACCTAACCGAAGTCTAACTAAATTTTAAATCCAATAAGGTTTCTAAGGCCCAAACACGAGGTCCATACCTCAGGTTAACCCAACATTTAATTTCAAAACTTAGATCGTGACAATATCAGTAATTATAAAAAAATAAACATCAATGGTAATAAATAAAACAACTTCATAAAACAACTATAAGTTCAGTTCAAATATGACATTGTCTCATGATAAATCTTTATAATTTTTAATACGAATTAGTCGATCAATAGATTGAATATTAAGGATTATACAAAAAATATCCTATAAAATTATTATATGAGTAAATTAATGATAATGTAAAAAATCATGAATGATTATCAAATTAGATTAGTGTTTGACATTGATAAAAATTAGGGGTGAGTATTCGATCGAGTCGAGTTAAAAATTTTCGATTTATTCGAGTTGACGAGAAATATTTTACAACTCAAAATTTATTTGAATTTTTTTATTGGAGTCGAGTCTAAGAAATTTGAGTCAAGTCGAGTTTTCGAGTTCTTATAAATATTTAATTGTAATTATTTATCATGTTATAGTACGACTTGATTCCAATTTGAACAACTTTCTCTAATCATATAAGATACTTATAGATATAAATGTATATATATCATAAAAAGTTGAGAGACTCAACTCAACTTAAAAATAATTCTTTTAATTACTAAAATTTTTGAATTATTCGAATTTCCATTTTACAACTCGAACTTTATTTGTATTTTTTCGAGTCGAATCGAGTCTATAAATTTCTGAGTCGAGCAAGTCAAGTATTTTTGTCTCAATTCAAGTCGTGCTATTCGATTTTTTTCTAGTCGAGACGAGTTTTACTCACCATAGATAAAATCCTTTTAAAAGTTAACTCAAGATAAACAATCGTTTTTTTAATAAATAAGGATAATGATATAATTTTGGCAAAATTTATTAGATATTGTAAATGATTTTTTTATTTAAAAAATTATTGATGGTCGGTTTTTATTTTGAAATCTATTGTTGTTTGAACAATAACCATTTGAGGTCAGGTAGAACACACCCCAACTTTATGAAATTTAAAAAATAAAAATAAAATATTAGAGAGGTCGGATAGAACACAATCCAACCTCATGAAATTTAAAAATAAAAAATAAAATAAGGAGAGGTCGGGTAGAACACAACCCGACCTCATGGAATTTTTAAAAAAATAATAAAATTTTATCTAATTTGGCATGAGGGCTGGTTTCTTTCAAGCAACCCTTACTTTTTTTTTTATAATTTTCATGAAGTTGGGTAGAAAGCAAGCAACCTTCACCATTTTTTTCAATTTTCATGAAGTCGGGGTGTGTTTCACCCGACCTCAAATTGGCACTGTTCAAAGTACTGTATTTCTTGAAATAAAAAGCCACCCTCTATAGTTTTTGAAATAAAAAAGTTGGATACAATATCCAACCAATTTCACCATATAATTTTGGTATAACTATGCTCATACTCCTTGTAATTTTTAGGTTTTCCTTAAAAAAATAATCTATATGCTTTTAATTTTAGAAATTTTATATCTCTAGATATCTTTTTAAAGCATAACATTAATTTTGAGGATTCAATTTAAGGACTGGGTTATTATCGCCAAGAAAGACAAAGTCGATGCAAGTCCTCTAAGCAGAAGACCCTCTATTTATTTCTTTTATGGTATTTATTATCTTTCTTTGGCTATAATCCACGATGACCGACGTATGATTTTACGTGATAAGGCAAACTTAAAAAATATTTTTTTAATAAAAAATATATAAAAATTAAATTATATATGAATTTCAAGCAGCCCTTTTCCGTCCATCCTTGGTTGTTGATCTTGGACATATTTTTTTTCTGTGCAGAGAAGAAGAAATAGAGGAGCTGACCCAAGAGACTACCAGTAAAAAGATCTGGTTGTCCTTGGTCTCACTTTTTCTTGGCTTCTCAGTTGCAGGAATACAATTTTGGTACTTGAAAACCTTGTTTGAGAAAAGGAAGCTCGTTTAAGTTTGTTGCTCAACTTTCCATTTCTTTTCCAAAGTACAATATAATTTGACAAAGTAATTTCTTATAGGTCTCGGAGAAGATAATAGAAGGAAAAAAAAGTAAAACAAACCCTGTTAAGATGAGGAAACATTTTCTGTATTGTTGTGATTTTTACATTCTGATAGTATTTAAAAAACCCTACTTTCATGATTGAATTTGGAAAGAAGAAAGGAAATCCGTTCATGTGGAAGAATCTACTTACAATACTATTTATCTTGGGAGATCAGGAGAATGGAGATGAATCATCAAAAAATGGATTGTATATCATCGAATGTCTAGTTTAATGAATTAAATCTATGCCAAGACTGATCGCTGGGTCCATTTTCCTTCATCTTCTCAAGCCTCTTCAGAATATCCAAGAAGGATGGTCTGTGGTTCATGTCAGGAGCCCAGCACTTACCTGTTAAACTAGAGAAATATTCAACAGGAAAACAATCACCAACACCATTTGTACAACTAATGGTTTGTTTTAAAATGAAGATAAATTCAGAACTTGAGAAACTGTATTAACATGGATTACTAAACATCTTTCAAAAGAATTTATTGGCATTCATATTCTAACGATATGCAAATCCTCATGCAGACATGATAGTTTATGTGACCAACTTATCATGAAACTTATAGTAAAAGAGAAATTTTTGGAGATGGCTTACTCTCTTAGTTCAGAGACAAATGCCTTGGAGCGGAAATTAGGCCGGTGTCCTTCTGCAACAAACTTAGCAGCTTCATAAGGCTCATAATTCGCGAATGGTGGTTCTCCTTCGATCATCTGTGATCCAAGTAAGAAAATCATCTATCAGAAGTAGACCTAAATATATCATGATCGATACCATTTCGAGAGAGGAAGAAGATTACCTCGTAAAGAATCATTGCAAAAGAGAAAACATCAACCTTTTTATCGTATTTCCGGTGCTTGAATACTTCAGGCGCCATATAACGATCTATTTCAGTTCCAAGTGAAGAAAGTAAGTATCTGAGAACCATGTTTTCATTAAAAAGAAATCTTTATGAGACTCACAACTCCCTGTCTCGCCAGTCATTTTGTAGACATCATGAGAATTTTGAACCTTGATGAGTTTGCTCAGTCCAAAGTCTCCAACTTTCAAATGGTCTGCGCTGGTGTTTACTAAAAGCACATTCCTGATAGAAATAAATTTTGACATGAAAATGTCAAAGCAATTCGAAGTTTAATCATGGAAGCGAAAAAGAAAGGAATCAACTAGAAAATTGGGGAAAAAGTTGTGCCTTGCGAATAAAATAACAAAGTCCATTAAGAACTCAAATCATAGAGCCTTGAACCAATAAATTGTACAACAGAAACAGGATTGCTCCTCGGCAAAACTGAAACAAAAATTGACTCACCTTGGTTTTAGGTCTCGATGAATTATGACATTTGGTTCATTGTGAAGATAAGCCATACCCCTGGGAACAAAATTTTTAAAAACCAGATTAGCAAAAATAGGCATGTATACATACGAGAGAAAATTAATGAAGTCAAATAGCAAATATATATTTTTTAGATTACTACCTGTCAAAAGAAAGGGGAGTTGTTCAACACCAAAGAAACGTGATTTATGTTACGCTATAACATATTATATCAATCTTTTCCCCAACTTTTACATAGATTCCGAGAGTGATAGACATAGAGCTTCAAAGAGATTAAGAGAAGCTGTGTTATATACCTAGCAATGTCCAATGCAAAGCTGACGGCTGCTGATGAATTTAGTCCATTTTTTTCCTTGAGATACTGGTGAAGATCACCCTGTAAAAGCATATATGTGTATGAAGTAAAACTTAAAGTTTCAATTTAGAATATTCTACAGAGAGAACTAAACTATTTAATGAGAAGCATATATGCATTCCCGTACCCCTCTTAAATACTCGGTAATTAACATAAGAGGCTTCTTCTCAGTGACAGCTCCAAGGAATTGAACTATATTAGGATGGCGGAGCTTTACGAGCAAATTCACTTCATGCCGGAAATCCTGACTGAACAAGCACAGCAGAAACATACAAAGAGTTACGATCTTACTGTGGAAAAAGAAATATAGGTAGGGAACTGATCACAGCTACAAGCATCAGATAAACCATGAGGAATGTGAAAGCGGCTTTCAAAATTGAAGGTAATAATAACAACACATGAATCAATATAGACAATTTTTCATGATTTTTTGTGTGAATTCAAGTCAGTTTTATCTTTTTCTTAGGTCAGTATTCATCGTCAACGAGAACGTAAATTTCAACTTACGACATGCAATCATCAAAGAATGCAAATTTTCATGTAAAGAACTTCTGAAGCAAACTATAGAGATGCATTCAAAATATAGTGGCCTTACATCACCAATCTGTCATCTGAAAGTGATGGAAGAATGCGTTTAACAGCTACAGGTGTTCCTCGCCAAGTGGCCTTTAAAATCTCACCAAATGACCCCTGAAAATGTGAGATAAAAATCACTGAAAGCACACATTGTATTGGGAATAGACCAGGTATTTGCATGCTGAATTTCTGATGACCAAAACTTCAGAACCTTATAATGCATTCAAGCTCAAAACTGATAGTCTGATACATTGAAAGTTAGCAATGTTGCTAAATTTAGATCACACCTTCCCTATGATATTTGAATGTGAGAAGTCCAGCTCGGAAGGGTCAATTTCCCAATCACACTTGTTTGGTAGAGGGGGTGGAACTGGCCTTGGCTCAAAATGGCTTCCGTTTTGGCCCTGCAACAATGAATTTGAGCTCACAAGTCTAAAAGGGTTTCCATCAATTAAACTTGTTTATCTAGCTCCAGCAGATCACAAGAGAGAAGATAATGAAGAAGCAATAAGTGCCTAAAATCAGTGAGCATCTCATATTTTAAGGAAATTGTTCAAGAGTTGCTGTTAAAAAGAAGAAGAAAAGTTACATCAATGAGCATGGTTATGGATTAAGTAATCCATGAAAGCCTGGGCAAATATGATCACAGAAAGGTCACAATGAAGAAATGCAATTAAAAGAACAGACATTTTAGGAATTCCATTCATTTTAGAGTAAATATTGCAAGAAAATGGTTCAAGAACTTAAACAATGAAAAATGCCTAGTAAAAAGCTACGCTTAAAACTTACGTAAGATAATCCACCGTATGATTTTAATAACTCGATCATTCTATGTTTCTTAGCTCCTTCTGCATCAGCTAAAGGCTGCGATTGCCAAAGCAGCAGCAGCAACAACAAACTTACAGTTATTAAATCCAAAAAAGGAAAAAAAAAAAAGAAAAAAAGGAAAACTAAGGAAAGTGTAAAAGCGAAGACGAAAGAAGAGTCACCGTATTCCTCCATCGATCTTGGGAGTTGACATCGGCGCCAAACTCGAGGAGGCACTTTGCAACCTCGACCCAGCCATGTAGAGAAGCAACGTGGAGAGGCGTACGGTTGTCGTAGTCCCTAGCATTTACCAAAGATCCGTCCTCCTCGAGAAGCTTGCGTACAGATGAGGCGTCATTCTGATGAGCATGCCATAAAATCTGCGAAGTCCTGCTCAACCTGGCCTTCTCCTTTTGCTTATCCACCGAGCTTCTGTTCCCGCTCGATCCGCCGGATGAGCTCATCGTCAAAATATCTTCCGATCACTTACGTGGGACCAAATAGAAGGTATATTGGTCAATGTTTGTTGTTTTTGTAAGGGGTGAGTGTTCGTCGGATTCCAAATCGGGAGCAATGAACTACAATTGGAACAATCTAAACTATATTTGTTTCATCAACCGTTAAAAACCGTTTTACTTTTTCAACCGAACAGATTCTTTGTTCTTCCTCCCTCCACTCTTTCTTTATTCCGTAGAAATTGTATTTCCAATCCTTTTTTTCTTTCTATTATTGTTACTACAGCACTTCCTTTTTTATAAAAATGATCCGAATTGTTCTGACTTTTGACTTGAACTTATCAGATTCTTCAATCTATTTTTAGGAAAAAAATAGACAGGAAAATGGGTTCAATTAGCTGACTCGAACCATTGGAACCAGAAGCCGGCATCTCGAGGTGAGCAAAATTCGATTTGATTCGAAAAAATTAAATTTTTTGACTTAACTCAAGATAAAAAAAAATTGGCTTATTCTAACTTGATTCGAAAATAGAAATTTAAATAACTAGAATAACTCAAAACTTTTATTAATTAGTTGATTAATCCTTATATACATATATGAAAAAAAATATGATAAAATATATAGATATATCTTATATGATTAAAGAAAATCATTTAAATTAAAAACAATCTATACTATAACATGATAATAATTATAATTAAATTTATATAAGAACTCGAAAACTCTACTATACTCGAACTTGAATCGAATTTTATAAACTCAAATCGAATAAAAAAATAAATAAAATTTAAGTTATAAAATATAACGTTTCAACTTTAATAACTCAAAACTTTTTAGCTCGACTCGATTGAACGCTCACTTCTAGATTTATGTGGCTCTCATAGAGAGCAATTATACCTATTATTTAAAATCTCGTGACACCACGAACGTATGATCATTATCATCTTAAAAGATCTGTCCAATGTACAATATCAACATTTTTATATAGAAGACTTGTTTTTTTCTTAATTCTTAATGTGAGATTAATATCTCTCGTCTCTTTAACACATAGCGATGCGATCAAATGCTGTTCTTGTATTCCAATTTCCAGCTCCTATGTTATGTGCACGATCTTTCAAATATATGGAAAAACTTAACAGGTCTCCGAGATCTATGTCATGGTACCATAAATTTCGAGCATTGAGTAACCATGGAGGAAACAGAAGGACAACAACAATCTTGTCTCTTATCTGTTAACAGTGTTCAAGGTTGAACAGTAGTAACAACAGAAGCAGATAGTTTCAATTGCCTTTGTTTGCAGCATTTTCCTTCAACTTTCTCAGTTTGTATATCAATTATCATGTTGATGTTGATGTTGGGGAATGTTGTCTTTAGTAGTAGAAACCATGTCATGTTCCCCTGATGGGTTTATAACATAAAAATCACAAATATATGTAGAATCAAATCTGGTATCAATTTGTTTCATAAACAGGTCTGGTTTTCTGTGAACTTTTTCAGATTGTACCCTCAAAATGTCTAGTGAGCAAACCTGCCTATATCATTAAACATTTCCTTGAAATTTACTGAAAGCTTTCTCAATTCCAGTTTGGTACAAAGGTGGTTGTAGTCAAGAAACAACGAAAGGCATTGCGGATGTTGAAAGCAAAGTCAAAAATTAACTGGAATAATCAACAATGGATTCATGTGATTCTTCTGCAACAAAAACAACTAAAAGGACAACAATTTAATGTAACAAGCATACTTTTCAACACCAAATCAATCTCAAAATCTCATATCATTCTCAAGATCAATCAATACTCCAAGCTCTAGTCTCGCATAACTGATGATTATTTGTATGCATTTATATCGAATCAAATTGCTTTATGTCTATCCTTGGAGTACAAGAAATTATGCAACTTTTGAGGAGTTATGAGAATCATAGTTAGCACATCATGGGCTGCAAAGTTTACTGCTTGTTGGACTTCTGCTGAAACAACATATACTCCTCATCGGTAATCCAAGAATGGAACTGTAAACCGTATCTGAATCTACTCAAGGTGGTTCCATTTCATAATATGAACTCAACAAATATTAGCCAAGAGCATAACAATGCACACGATGATGCCATTGAACAAAAAACAATTCATCAGAACGTTGATTGACGTTCAGTAACAGACGCTTCTGCAGCATGCGATCTGCAACTGAGGTAGAAAACTGTAGTCATCATGGAATCAATAAGCATCACAAACGAATACATTACCACCAACAAAGGACCCTCCCAGATCCTAGAAGATCCATCTCCATAGCTCAATGTCTTTACTCTATGATCAAACAACCCAGTCACAAATGTCAAGCCGTTGTAGATCCAAGAAATATCAACATACCAACCTGAGTCTGCCCCTTGATTAGAACAAAGGCCCGAACCAGTGCATGTATTCCCGAAACTTCCTCTAACACACAGCTTACAATCCCAACATTGCAGACAACAATAGCATTTGCAAAAACAATGGCAAACACCAGCCCCATAGTTATCATAGCATAGAAAACTATATCAGGCGAAAATCCAATAGAAGAAAGTACATTACATGCCGCAACTAGAAAAACGGCGAAGGTTGTTACACAACCAACAATTACAATACACATCCACAAATAGGTAGAAACAATCCGCCTCCAAAGCTTCCGAAACATCACAAAAAACTTCAAAACATCCGCTGATTCCTTCAAATAACTACAATCTACACAATAAACCACTGCAGCCTTTGATAACAATGCAAATGGAAGGAACAAAGGAAAGCACATTACTGAGGAAACAGCCGTCTCAGCAAAATGTTGGCACGACTGTTTGATAGAATGTCTCAATGGAACTCCACTGGTTTCGGCAACTAACATAAGCCGAAGTGTAAGACTTTTCACAATGGATTGACCAACTAACAAATTAGAAGACATAAGCACAGCAGATAAAGGGCAAATTAACAAAGCTAAAATGATCATAAAACCAGAACAGTTGTACCGTAAGATCCTAACGGTTTCTCTTAAGATCTCTAAAGCATTCGTTGAATGGAATCGGTGGTTAGGATCAGTAACATCATATGATGATTTTAGGTCAAAATTTTCACCATGGGTTCCCCTTAATCCTTCCTTTTCTAAGTGATCTGATCTCATTCGTGGAGAAGTAACGCTAGTAATTTCCATTGTAGCCAATACCCAGAAACTATTAATCCATTCGGGAAACTAAAAATATAGGAAATGATTGAAAACAGAAGTGCAAACCAGATCTGAAAGAGCTAAGACCCACCTCTGTAACTTGGGAGAAGTCCCAGAAAACCATGTGAAAACACTCAAATAGCGAATTAGAAGTAAAAGCAAGAAGATTAGACTATGAGGTGGGACGGAGATTTTCGAGTATTAAATGTCAGATAAATAATAATAAGAAAAGGGAATTATAGTATGGGTAGCGAGAGATGAAATTGGCTGCAATTTTCAGAGGCGCATGCAGTGACACCGACGATCGTCTGTCTGAAACAGCTTATGATGGGCATTTTCTGATTTTTCAAGATTAAAAAACTAGTAGTCGACAGGATTTGGATTTGGATTTGAATTTGAATTTGGATTTGGATTTGGATTTGGATGGTAAAAGGTAAATGGGATGTAAAAAGCTCACCCGACCTGAAAACCTGTTTAAAATATGTTCGAGTCAGAATGGTTTGATCTGGGAATGTAATAATCTGAACCTGATCTGTAGTTGAATCTGTTACTGTAGTAACTGAACCCGAACTGTATCCGACCAAGAATGTCCTGAACCCAATTTTAACCTATTACTTTAGACCTGAAACTAGACTTATATCCGACTGAAATGAACCTGAACCCGAGTTTGATCCGGCAAATAACCGATATTATCCGACTGAATCAACCCGAGACCTGATTTTATCTTACCTGTTTTGAACTCGACCTGTTCTGGAACTGACCTAATAAATGACCCGACTTGTTATTGACCTGAACTAACATTAATAAAACCTAATATTTACATGACATATAATTAAATATACTATAACTTAATGAATTTAAAATATTAATATATATATATATATAAGTATATATATATTAATATATATTATATACATATAAATATCATAATAAATATACATATATTTTTATTAAGTACTTTAAATCAAATTGATTTAACTTTTGATTAAAATTAAAATTTTGAGATTTTTTTTGATTTTAGGGGGAATTTTTTATTTTAACATATGTGGGGAAATTTTTGATTTTAAGGGAAAGATTTTTTACTTTAACCGTTTGGTGGGGGGGGGGAGGGAAGGGGAATTTTATACGGGAGGGGGAGGGGGAGGGGGATTGGGTTTTGGATTTTAGGGGGTGGAGATTTGAATTTTAAGTGTGTTTTTTAATTTATTTTAGGGGTGTAATATATATATATATTATAATATATACTATAACAAATATTATATTATATATTATAAATATGGTATAAAGATAATTTTTACCCTTAACGTTTATAATTTTTGTCATTTTGGCCCTTGTTTTTTTTTTTTGGATAAATTTAGCCCTTGACCTATGTTTTTTTTAATAAATCATTTTTTAACTATCATGATAATTGAACTGTTAAAAATTTAATAATGATGATATGTCATATGTATGTAATAATATATTTTAAATGATTTAACATCTAGTATATCAAATATATACATGGGAAATATAGTTTTATTCCAATCTAAAAATATAAAATAATTAGAATTTAAATAAAATATTAAAAATTAATTTTTATTCATTAAAGAATAATTAAATCTAAAACAAAAGGCTACTAAACATTCTCTACCTTAACTATATTAAAATCAAAATTTTATCTAAAAAGGTATAAACATAATCTGAAAAGAAATGGTTTTGTATAGTTTGTAACCGGTGAATAAAAAATAAATGATTTTAATAATAATCAATTGGATTTTTAATATTTTAGTTCAGAATTTAGGTATTTTAGTTTTAATCTAAATCGTAGTTTTAGGTTTTTATAAAGATATTTTAGTTTAGTTAAGGTTAAAAATATTTATTAAATTTTTTTTGGATTTAATTAAATTTTAATATTTTATTTAAATTTTAATTGTTTTAAATTTTATACTGAAATAAAATTATATTCTATATATATATGTATATTTAATAGGTTAGATTTTATATCATTTAAAATATATTATTACATATATATGACATGATCTTATTATTAAATTTTTAATGATTCAGTTATCATGTTAGTTAATAAATAAGTTATTTGTTAAAAAGACATAGGTCAAGGGCTAAATTATCTTTATGCCTATATATATATATATATAATATTATACATATGTATATATAATATACATATATAACATATGTTACATATTATATATATATATAATATTATATATACATATATATATATATATAATATGCATATGTATATATATAATATTACATATATATATATAGTATATGTATAATACATATTATATATATATATGTATAATATGATACATATATATATATAATGTATGATAATATGATATATATAATGTATATATGTATAATACATATACATATGATGTATATGACATTACATATTTATATTATTAACATACATATGTATATATGTATAATATACTAATACATATTAACATATGTGACATATTAAGTTATTAACATACATATATAACATATGTACTAAACTATTAATACTATATATTAATACATATATTAAAAATTAATATACATGTTAACATGTATGATATATGTATAATATATATAACATACATATATATAATACATATACATATAGATTATAGCATACATGATATATATATACATTAATATATTCATGTATTATATACTAATATATATATATATATACACGTAATTTATAATTACATATTGATATAACATACATAATATATATACAATTATACTAATTATTATATATACATATACATATAACATACATATATGATATATTGTATTATTGATATATATTAATGTATTATGTATACTACTACTACTACTACTAAATACTAATCTACTATCATTATGTATACATATAACATACATTGATACATATATTATATATATGAATGTTAGAATGTACTTATGTAGTTATGTATTATGTATAACTGGTAATTGTATATATTATAAATATATTATACATACATTATACATATAACATATCTAATTACTAGACATCTAATTATCAATATATATTATATAAATATTTATATTAGTTATTAAATTATTAATGTATTATATATATAGTGTAATATATACCATATTTTAATATGTATTATAATTTTATTTTTCATATATATAATATTAATTCATTTATAGTATTATTTCATAAATAGTATTCTTCCTTATTCTAGTATTATTTTACTTCTAAAAATAGTATTATTTCATATATAATATTATTCTATTTCTAAAAATAATATTAGTCCATTTATAGTATTACTCCATATATAGTATATTTTCTACGTATAGTATAAATTCCTTATATAGTATTAATTATATATATATATATTATTATTCCATTTATAGTATAAATTCTATATATTATCTAAAATTTATTTTAAATTTTTGAAATATATTAAACTATAGTATAATTATAAATTTATAATGTATTAAAGATAAACTTTTAATACTTTTAATTATTATTAAGTTATAATTTTTATAATTTAGTCCTTATAACTTATAAGTTATTTTTTTGAATTGATTATTACTGATTTTTCTAATTTACTTTAATGTTTCTAATTTTTATTTTTTGTAATTGAGTCCTTACAAGTTAATGTTGATTTTTTTTTAAATTTTAAAATTTAATCTTTAACTTTATGATCTAATATTTTTTTAACGTATTTATACAAAATCAAAATTAATAATTTAAATTACTATGAATATAAAATCAAATTTAATTCGACTTAAAACAAAACCGGCTTGAAATGCAACCGAACTGAAATGGACCCGACCTGAAATCTACCCGACCTGAAATAAAATTGTCAATTATCCAATTTGGACCCAAACCGTTTGAACCCGACCTGAAACAGACCCGACCTGAAATAGACTCGACCTAAAATTCCCCCGACCTGAAATGGACCCGTACCCCACTCGAATCGAGTCAAAACATCAAATCAACCTGAAATGACATGTATCCGATTTTACCCGACCTAAAACTCATCCGAGTGACTGTTTTTACATCCCTAGTGGTAACTTACCGCCAAGATTAAAAAATAGGAGCGATAAGAGGCCCAAGACAGGAATTATTTTGTTTTGTTTTATGGATCATTATTATATATATCGATGATAAAAATTAAATTTTTATTAGTATTTTAATTTTAGAGTTTATGATTTTATAATAAGGTTTAAAATTTAAGAGTTTAGATGTAAGAATAAAATTTAAAGATTATGATTAAAATTTATGGTTTAAAGTTAAAATTTATGGTTTACAGGTTAAAATCTAAATCTTATCTATATTACTCAAAAACAAAATTTAACATTTAAACCTTAAATTCTAATTACTATCCCTAAATTCTAAATTCTTCTATCTAAATTATTAAATTTTACCCTTTAAATTAAAATTATAAATCATAAAATTAAATTACTTAAAAAACTTTTAATTTCTAGCTAAATAATATTAATCCTTATTTTGTAACACACATCGCTCTCTCATTATTATTTTTTGTCTTTTCAATTTTCATGAATTTATTTTAATTATTTAATTTGACTTTCTCAACGTTCCTTAATGTGATAAGCGAATTTTTTAACAAAAAAAAATGTATAAAAAGTCTTAAATTTAAATCTATTCAAATAATAGCTATTTTTTTTGTTGTTTGAATCAATGAATTTTCATTCTTCCTTCAATGAATTTCTTTCATTAATCTAAAATAAAAAATAAAAATACTAAAATATATTTCAAGTGATTTAATTATTAGTTTAAATACAAAAAAAATTTGGAAATTAAAACTTACCATTATATTAAAAAAATAACTTATTCCCTCAAATTTTTAAAAAATATTGTAACGATCCAAATTTCGGATTTGAGTGTCCGGTTAACCCAGAAAGTTGGGCTTTGATGTTTGGGCCTCATTTGGGCCTCGGGTTGAGTGTTGGGCTGGTTTGAGAGTTGGGCTTGGGTTTTCTTTGGCCCAAAGTAGATTTATAAGAGTTTTTTTTGGTAATTTGATAATTGTGGATAAAAAGAATAGAGAGTTATGAGTTTTTTGCAGAAAAATGGTTGGATGAAGTTATTCTTGTCTCTCATCTCCTTTCTTTATCTTCTTCTTCTCTTAATAAGTTGGTTTAAAGGTAAAAGCCTTGTTGGTTTTATTGAGGAATCTCGTTTAGACTCTTGAGGGTGAATTGTAGGGCTTAAAAAGATCCATAAATCAAGGTAAAAATGGTTGGTTTTGATGGAGGAAGGTGGTTGGTGTGGTTGAAGACCAAAATTCGGTAATGAATGTTGTGGAGTTTTTTTAGTTCTTAATCAGGTTTTTAGCTTATAGAATCTCACCTAACTTAGTCTAATAAATGGTTTTAACTTCTTCTTGTAGAAAAAGAAGTTGAAGAGTCCTCAAGAAGGCTTAGTAAGGAGAAAGCTTGAAGGAATGGTTGTTGGGTTAGGTATATTAAAACCTGGAACTTGGTGATAATGATTTTGATATGATTAAATATGCTCGAGGCTTGGTCTTTGGTTTGGTTGTGATGTAGTTTGGTTTGTGGATTTTATGTGGATCATATTTTGTGGTTGAGTTCTTATGTAATGGGAATTTGGATACCCAAAATAGTATTACAACACAAAAAAGGCAATCCGATGTAACATTCTGGGTGATATTTTAAAGACTATTCTGAATGGAGGATTCTGATACTGTATGGAAGCAAGTCTCAATTCCCCAAGTATAGAATTCTGATTCTGTTTGGACGCAAACCTTACTATCTTATGGTTTGATTTTGGATTAACATGTATATGTTGTGTGCGATAGTATACATTCATTTATGTCATGTGTTTAGACGATTATGGTAGCACCATCAAACCATGCATGATATTACATCTATTGTTTTACTTTATTCATTATATATTTAATAGAACCGGAGGAGCACCATCAAGGTTAGAATTTTAGCATTGACTTAGTGTCATAGTATGAACTTATTGATGTATTGGATTAGTACTTGTTGAACAATATAATGTATTTTTGTAACTCTCGTATTTGGGTTGAATGCTTTTTTAAATGTCTTATAACTATTTGAATCTCCTATTTACTCCTTTTGAAATACTCATTTTATTTGAATTTGAAGTTAATGGATTGTTATGGTTTTATTTGGACTTAATCAATTTTAATAGACTTTTAAGTCAATTTTTTCAAATATGAGTTTTAGGCCGAAGGTCCAATATGACACCGAGTCTAGGATGTTATATTTAGTGGTATTAGAGCTTGTTTAGTAGGTTCTAGGAAGTCCCTGGGGAGTCTTCTGTAGTATATAGGTATCAGACAAGTACATTCCCATGAGTCAACCGTACTTCCTTTAAGTTAAAATTTCGATGGTGTAATATTGTTTACTCGTTGCGCAAAAGTGAAAGCATGTCAAGGCGAGAGAGATCATGAAGAAAGTTGGAGTTCTCAAGAAGGGGACTATGATGAGGAGGTATCATCGAATGATGCGGTTGGTCAAGGGGTTAAGTATCTCTCATAGTTAAATCAAAACTTGCGAAAAATCATGAGAGCTATATCTTGGCCATCCTCTATGCCTCGAGAGGCACCGGTTGAGAGGGTGCGGAGGTAAGAAGAAATATACTTTCATGGAATGAGTTAAGAAAATCACAGACATGTTGATTAGTGGTTGTATGACATACGTTGGATAATGTGTCAGATGAGGTTAAAGTCAGAGGACAAGTTGTCTTGTGTGTTGTCTCTTTTGAAGTGCAATGCTAGAGAATGGTGTGAGATCGTAGATATTGGGAGGTATCCTCATCTCCCTACTTGGGATGACTTTCTCGACGAGTTTGAGAGGAAGTATATGAGTAAGACCCACATCGACGTCTTGAGTGAGCGATTTACTCATCTTGTGCAAGGAAACCAAACAGTATTTGCTTATAAGCAATAATTTCTTTAATGGATCCGGTATGATCTAGAGCTAGTTGCTATAAAAAAATATACGATATAAGAGCTTCTTGAGGGGTCTGAGGAAGCATATTTAGACATATGTCTCTATCAAACCACCTAGTGTGTTTTCTGAGTTGACTACCAATGCCAAGTCTCTAGAATAGGTGTAAGGGTTGACCTATGGGTTGTCTTTTAACCAAGGAGGATCAATTGGGATCAGTTAGAGCAATGTCATTAATTCTCAGTCTCACACTGGTAGGAGTTAGAACCGTTGGAACTATAATAGAGGGGCATCAAATTAAGGTTTGAGGTTGAACTAAAGTTTGAGTTTGTGGGGCGTAGGAGGCAATATATATCTTCGTCTGTTAAGAGCCCGGAAGGTTCGCTAAGGAGTGAGGATGCACCGGTTTGCAATCAGTATGGTCGAAGCCGTAGGGGTGAGTGTTAAAGTAATACCAGAGTTTGTTTTCAGTGTGGGTTACCAGACTACTTTGTGAAGGAATGTTTTGAGGTTATGATGTTGCCACCAGGTCAGGTTCAAATGATGATTTTCAGACCAGAGGGATCATAGGTTCTCGCGTGGTGGAGCTAGCCATGCAACGAGAGGCACCTTTTAGTCTACTGTTAGAGCACTAGCTAGATAGTATGCGGTGAGGGCACACGAGGATTATTCTATGATAAATGTTATCTCAGGTACGTTCACCTTATTTTTAGTTCTTATATTTGCTCTTGTGGACTCGGGATCTACCCACTTGTATATCCATAGTAAGATATCTCAACAGTAGAGATTATCGGTAGAGGATCTAGGGAGTTCGTGTGGCAATCCTATTAAGATTAGATGTGTTTGTGGATAAAGTATATTAGAGATGTTTGATCGAGGTAAAAGGGTCAATCTTCCCAGCCAATCTTATGTTTTTTCCATTTCAGGAGTTTGATACAATCCTTGGGATAGATTTTTTCGAATACAATGCAAGTTTGGGGGTAGATCTAAGAGCTTAAAGCTTTGAGTGGTAGATGTTTCTAAGCTTCTAGTGAGAAGTGAGAGGAACTTGTGTTTACCGAATATGGTGTCAGATTTGTTAGATCAGTGGTTAATCCAACAAGGTTGTGAGACTTGCTTAGCTCACATGGTGCATGTGAGGGTTGAGAGTCCAGCATTAGAAAGTTTGAGGACTATTTGTGAGTTTGTTGATGTGTTTCTAGAAGAGTTACCCGTTTTACCTCCTAACCATGAGTTGAAGTTCTGTATTGATGTGATACAGGGTACAACACCGGTGTCCATAGCGCCATATCATATGATAATAAAGGATATAAAAAAATTGAAATAGAGAATCCAATAGTTGCTTGAGAGAGGTTTTATCTAACTTAATGTGTCACCGTGGGGAGCACCAATTTTGTTTGTTAAGAAGAAGGCCAAATCGATGTGGATTTTCATCGACTACCTTCAGCTTAATAAGGTTACGATAAAGAACTGTTACCCTTTTCTAGGATTGATGACTTGTTTGATCAGTTGAGAAGTGCTCATGTGTTTTATAAGATTGATATGAGGTCGAGTTACTATCATTTGAAGGTATTAGAGGAGGATATCCAAAAGGACGCCTTTAAGATGCAGTACGGACACATGAGTTCTTTGTGATATCGTTTAGGTCATGAATTCACCTTCAAGTTTTATGGACTTGATGACCTGGATCTTCCAACCATACTTGGATCAGTTTATGGTTGTATTCATTGATGACATCTTGGTGTATTCACGCTCCGAGGAGGAGCATGACTATCACCTAAGATTAGATCTTCAAGTATTAAGGGGTAGACGTCTCGACACCAAGTTCAATAAGTGTGAGTTTTGGTTGTCTGAAGTGGAGTTTCTTGGTCACATAGTTGCAATGGATGAAATTCGAGTAGATATTTAGAAAATCCAAGTTATGATGGAATAAAAACCAACAAGGAATATGTTGGAAGTCCGTAGCTTTCTTGTGTTTGTCGGATACTACAAAAGGTTTATCAAAGGCCTTTTAATTATAGTGACACCATTGACCAAGTTGCTTTAGAAAGGGGTTCCGTTTGTGTGGAATGAGAGAAGACAACGAAGTTTTGAATAGTTGAAGGCCTATATTACGAAGGCGCCGGTCTTCATACAACCGAAATCAAGAAAAGATTACATGGTTTTTATTGATGCTTCCTTGAATGGGTTGGATTGTGTGCTTATGCAAGAGGGTAAGGTGGTCACTTATGCCTCAAGATACATTATAATAGGAGATGTTTGAGGCATTATCTCTACGGATAGAAATGTTATATTTATACCGACCACAAGAGTTTGAAGCATCTACTTACCTAGAAAGAGTTGAATATGAGGCAACATCGGTGGATAGAGTTGTTAAAAACTATAACTGTGTCATAGTGTATCACCCTAACAAGGCGAATGTGGTCGCCGATTCCTTAAGTCAGAAGTTTATGACTGACTTGAGAGATCCGTGTGCATGATTGAGGATGATCGAAGATGGAGGCCTTTTGGCAGAGTTTTGTGTGAAACCCGTATTTGTACAAGAGATAAAGAGAGCAAAAATTCAAGACGAGGAGTTGGTAGCTCAGTTGGATGCGGTTCAGAGAGGTGAAGCGTTAGGGTTTGAGGTACGGGATGGTGGATTCATGTACTTCCAAGGTCGTTTATGTGTACCAGCTTTTTGTTCATCCGGAGGAGTACCATCAAGGTTAGAATT